>CM031235.1:941861918-942309418 GCA_018340775.1 Taxus wallichiana var. yunnanensis | reverse complement strand
AGGTTCAAGGACAATTGACACAATTTAGAGCAAAGTTTATCGCTTTTTGGTACAAAATGCACGGGGGACATGAGTACTTCATTCCCTTTCAGATTTACGCATCTTGAGCACTTTTACACTACACGATATGGGGGCACGTGCCTCCTCATTCTATATTCATCAATGCATACTTGATACACATGGGACATTATATGGTGGAGCATGGGTATATTTCATTCCCTTTTGAATTTACACTATTTGACACATTTGGGCCTAGATTCGTCTACTTTTGGGTTATTAGAAAGCCATGTAATACTCTTCTTCCCACTTTTTGGGGATTTCGGGTTGGTTAGACATCCCATGACACCCCTCCTCTTTTTAGAAGGTTTTTTGGGGCACCTAAAAATCCATGTGAAACCCAATTCCCTTTTATCTCTGACATCTCAATCAACAAATTGGGGGTGATCACTCCCAATCTTCTAGCAGATCACTTCCAATCCATCTTTCTAAGTTATAATTTCAATTTACAATGTTTCAACTACATTTTCAAATTTGAGTTAAAGTTCAATTATTTTAATGGACATTGACTACTCTTTGTGTTGTAGATTTCACAATGGAAATCATGTCAATACTCAAGTGAATCAATCACCTTGATCAAAGACAAAGTGTATTTACACACATGTATATTTCTCTTTAAGCATGCAATTTCATTTCATACTTAAGAGGGGGCAAATGTAGACACCTAAAATTGGCAATTTATCACTTGGTAATGACAACATTAATTTTATACCTAAATCATGTCTTGCATACACATTCAAAGTTCAATTGAACATCCTCACCCCTATTGAATGAGTTGCTTTCTCATTCACACTACACAATTGTTGGCATAACTAATTGAAATTTTTATTAAGTCCAATTCAATTAAAAAGGTGTACATAGGGAGAAGACCCAATAGTTGAGTTGGGTCTAATAATGGAGAGGGTAATTGAGGAGAGGATACCCAAAACTTGAACAAATTTAAATGAAAAGTAGTTGTATAAATTACATATTATTGTACAACTTATATCCAACAAAGATAAAAATAGCCAATCACAAAGGGACACATTATCTATCCAACTTCTAGATACCCCATGCACAAGTTTAGGTCCAACATTTTTTTAGTGTATTTCAAATTTGCTATTTTAAATCAATTCAAAATGTGACTTTCCCTCCAAATAAACACATGAAATGAAATATGTATATTAAATACATGTTGACTCAACTATGTGACAAATTTTAAGTGCCGATGTGACACTATTTGATCGTCATGTGGGTGTCACGTTAGCTATCACAACCACTAGTTCCACTCCTTCCCAACCCCCCGTCACCACCCCTCCCTACCCCCGCGCCCCTCTCTCTCTATATATATATATATTGTGCTTGAGGGAGGATACCCAAAACTTGAACAAATTTAAATGAAAAGTAGGTGTACAAATTACATATTATTGTACAACTTGTACCCAACAAAGATAAAAAAATAGCCAATCGCAAGGCGACACATCATATAGAGGAGAGGATACCCAAAATTTGAACAAATTTAAATTAAAATAGTTGTACAAATTGCGTATTATTGTACAACTTGTACCCAACAAAAATAAAAATAGTAAATCATAAGGCGATACATCATTTGTCCATCTTTTAGATGCCCCATGCACAAGTTTAGGTACAACCATTTTTTTAGCGCATTTCAAAGTTATTACTTTAAATCAATTTAAAAGGTGACTTTCCCTCCAAATAAACACATGAAACAAAATACATATATTAAATACTTGTTGAATCAACTATGTGACAAACTTCAAGAGTTGATGTGACACCCGTTGATCGTTACACAAGTCCCAAGTTTGCTATCACAACCATTGGTTCCAATCCCCCTCTCGTATATGCATGTATGTCTCTATATGTATGTGTGTGTGTGTGTGTGTGTGTGTGTACACACATGCTGAATCAAGTATGTGACAAATTTGAAGTGTTGATGTGACACCGGTTGATCGTCACGTGAGTCCCATACTCCCCTACCTCCCAACCCCGCTACTCGCGCATGCGTGCACATGTGTGTGGAGAGGGTACTTGAGGGAAGGATATCCAAAAACAAATTTAAACAATGAAAAGTAGTAGTACAAATTACATACTATTGTACAACTCAAACCCAAGTTGCAAAAATGAAAAATAGTCAATCAGAAGGTGACATATGATCTATCCAACTTTTAGATACCCCATGCACAAGTTTAGGTCCAACCATTTTTTTAGTGCATTTCAAATTTACTATTTTAAATCAATTCAAAAGGTAGCTTTCCCTCCAAATAAACACATGAAACCATATATATATATATATATATATATATATATATATGCTGACTCAACTATATGACAAATTTCAAGTGTTGATGTGACACTATTTGATCATCATGTGGATGCCAAGGTAGCTATCACAACCAGTGGTTCTGCTCCACGATATGCTGACTCAACTATGTGACAAATTTCTAGTAATGATGTGACACTATTTTGATCGTCACGTGGGCGCCAAGGTAGCTACCACAACCAGTGGTTCCACTCTGCCGCCCTTCCACTTCCCCCTCTCTCTATTCAGGATAAGCTGAAACAAAGAAAGAGGCGACAATGTCGTTGAGTGAGGAAATCCAGTTGGATTGCAATGAGATACCAGTGCTTGGATTGTACGAAGTATGACCTCCGGGTTGTTCATTGGGAGGGCCTCCAGGTTGTTTCTGGCTCACCACTTTCCCCGTCCTAAAACAACGAAAATTCGAAACGGTTCAAGAGCCTAGGGTGCGTCTTGGAATGTCTATGGAATCTACCTTGAAAATGGTCGAGGTTGTTTTGAAGAATGCTATTAGTATTTTTGGTCCCTTTCTCAATCATTGCTGTTTGATTTGGAAGTGGGCAGGAATGTGCAGGCGGCTGAAGGGGATGCGAAGTTTCCAACCTTCATTGATTAGGCATAATTTGGATGGAAGCCCCAGCAATAGGAGCCACCACAGTACAATGTGCTCTGCCCAGTGATTTTCAGACCTTGGCCTTTTGCTTGATTTGTCTAGTTTTCAATTTTTGCCGTGATGCTATGGAAAACAATTGTGTGATTATTCTCTGCTTGTTCGTAGTGAAGAAAAAGAGTACCAATCCGGATGCAATTGACTAGTCAGTGGGATTGGATGTTTGTGCAAAATTTAGGGATTGTATCTGGTCTTTTTGCTATTATGGAATCCCATTCTCAGATAATGTAAATAGCTGTTACTATTTCAAGATCCCTGATAGATGGGTTTTTGATATGTGGAATATGTTAGTGTGAGACGCTTGGTCCAGGTCCGTCGGTTAGATGCCTGTTAGTAGGTAAGGGACTGTCCTGTTCTGTGAAGTTGGGGAATCGACTTTATACAGAGCTTTTCTATAACAGAAGAAGCGGCGTTTTGGTCTCTGTAGCTGATAACGGAGGCGTATATTCTATCTATGAAGCAACACAGAATCTGATATTGGATGAACAGCTTTGGGAAACAACTGGCCTCACCTCCTCTTTCAGAAGGATTGCTTCAAAACGTTCAACTTGTCTCCTCCTTCAGATTCCACTCATAAGATGAAAAGCCGAACATTTTCACCATCATATAATATACAACATACAAAATATATGCAACATATGACCCGTAATACAAAGTTTGCAGTTATTTTGGAGCCCATTCATCATAGATGGAAAAGGTATACTGTGAACGAAGCACATGCATTATTTTGTGCATATATCTTCATTCATTGATTAATATCTGAGGGTGGAAAATCGCAGAAAACTTTTTGTATATAGTGTTTTAAAACCAGTGTTTCTTACAAGTAACTATGTTTTTAAGCCGCAGAACATAGACATCAAATCCAAGTGAATAGTAAGGAAATTTGCATTTCAATCACATTTGTAAATGATAAGCCTCAAGTCATTTAATAAAGCTCAAGGGAGCTGCCTTTAGTTACAGTACTCATTCAATTTAAGTAAAAACTACAAAAATTTTTTACTTACACTACATGAACTCTACTTTTGATTATCCGATGTATTCATATAAGATATCAATTACGGGAATGTAACTTCTGGAACATCCCGAGGAAACTTAAATAATATCACTTACGGGACATAAATTCATATACATTTTCTCCTTCTGCAATTGTACTATTCCCAGACTCCTCAATCTGCTTAACCCAGTTGTCAATGATTGAATTCACTTCATCTGGTATTTCGTCATGAGGACAATGACCTGTGATGCGTAGTCACAACATGCATCTGCTTAGGATTTTCAATGACAATTAAACTCCTTTGCAGTTAAAAGCATTGGCTGCTAAAAGGTCTTGTTTAGAGAACATGTTCGTACTGAAACTTTTTAATATATCCTTTCTCAAGGAGATGAATTGCTGATATAACTCCTATTTCAAATATAGCAGTACCTGCATCGACACTCCTAACAACAATGTTGTCACATTGTTGCTTAAGCATGGTTGATCTCAACTTGGACTGGTATAATGGATCCTTGTCTCCTGAAATTGATTTTTAAGATTCAAAGAAATAAACTCATGCCACTCCTAGACACTTGACACAGAAACTTTGCACGTACTGATCTCTTGGTGTGCAGAATAGAGGTTTAAACCAAGAATACTTACTAGAAACAATATTTGAAATCTATGCAACAATGCTTTTAAGAAAATAATATCACAAAGACTTTGTTTATGTACCTGAATTAGCAAGACCTTTTTGTTATAGGAATCCAATAGGTAGTTTATTGGAAGAGACAGCTTGAGGTCAATTATGCTCTCCATAACTACCACTGAGTTAGGATCATAGGACTAAAAATAGTGCAAAGAAAAAGCCATTGTGAGAACCTAACTTACAAAAAAACACATTCACTAGAATATTCTTGACGGTTTGCAGGATCAAGTAAAAGAATTTCAAGCACATATGTTCAAATAGTATGCATTTTTGAGGAACTTTGGTTTGCATCATATTTATGCTTGGATTTCCATTCATTTTCAGGTAATTATACATACAGCTCTTGAAATTTCTCCAAGCAGCCATTCATCTGCTCGTTCTGGATTCTGCAATAAAATAAACATCACATTTAGCTTTCTAAATACAACTCATCCAAGGTGTGTGCGCGCGCACGCGTGTGTTGGTGCGTGTGCGCGTGTGCGTGGGCGCATGCGGGTGTGTGTGTGTGTGCCTGTGAGTGTGTGCGTGTCTGTGAGTGTGTGCACGCACGTGGGTGCATGTGTGTGTGTGTGATGAAGATAAAACTAAAGATGAAGGCAAAAGCAAAGGATATCTAAAATTGTGTGTGTGTGTGTGTGTGTGCCGGCGTGCGCGTGCGTGGGTGCGCGTGTGTGGGTGGGTGTGTGTGATGAAAATAAAACCAAAAATGAAGGCAAGAGAAAAGGATATCTAAAACTGTTTTTAGTTAAAAGTGTTTATAATTACTGTGTGGGTGTGTGCACGTGCACGTGCGCAAGCGCGCGCGCGCGTGTGTGCGTGTGTGTGCTCTGTACATGTGTGTGTGCGTGTGCACGTGCATGTGCATGTGTGCGTGTGCACGTGCATGTGCATGTGTGCGTGTTTGCGGGTGCACGTGTGAGTGCGTTTCTGTGTGTGTGATGAAAATAAAACTAAAGATGAAGACAAAAGCAAAGGATATCTAGTTAAAAGTGTTTATATTTACAACCATTTTCTATTTTAATTGTGTTCTCATCACTTCCTCCTTGTTGATGAGAAACAGTCCCCAATTTCTGCTGCAAGTGGATAAATGCCTGATAAAAAGGGATTGAGACAACCACGGATAAAGTTCCCTTGTAATAAACCAAGTAAATGTTGATTTCATGTCACTCTAATATGAAGACTGGAAGTGTCTTTTGCCAAAGGAGGCTGACTAATTGAAACAACCTCACTGAGAATTGATGCCTCATATGGTTTGAGTTGACTATCATTGACCATGTCATGAATACCAAGGTAATACAACATATCTAAACAGATGGTATTGGAATGAATGGCTTGAGTAATTGTGCAAAGTCCATATCGAAGAGGCCGAGCTTATGATGCTACATATGTTGGAACCTCTTTTTAACCAAATCCAATCCCACTCAATTGCAAACCTTGAATTGATAAGGAACTTGATGCTGATCATAAATTTCATCATACATGAGCTGAGGTTTATCTAGAATATCTTGAATCTTAGCATGGATTTTGGCAAGATTTTGGAGAAACGATGTAGCTTTGTCTTGTTCTTGTTGTTCAAGGGTAGTAGCAGGGACGTGTAAAGCAACTAGAATCCCATGTAGAGAAAGAGGCTGAAATCCATAATAAACTCAAAATCGAGGGTGCTTCATGGATACACGAGAAACTCAGTTACATCTGTGCCAAATAATGTGCAAATACCTAACCCAACACTTGTTTTCTGATTCTAGATGTGAAGAGCATAGAGTAAGGTCCTATTGGCTTACTTCGATATGGCCATAAGCTTGTGGATGAAAAGAAGCAGAAAACTGAGTCTGACAACCAAACGTCTCCATAACGATTTTGTTATGTACCTATAGCTATGATATTGTCTATGTATGTTGGGGTTATGGAGTGCCTGACATGTGGAATGCATTATCCTTAGTTAAGGTCGGTCAGGATACATGCATGATTAGAGGTTTACCCTGCCCTAGTGTCATTAGGCTAACACTATTTATATTGGTTTTGTATCATACATTAACATTGTGTCTGTTATGCATCCTTCATAGTGTATTCTTATGGACTGGCCCTTCTATAAAGAAGGTGTATGGTGTAACCCTACCTTAAGGGTATTGTTTCGAGGTTATTGAATATTTGGGTACATAGGTACCTTCTACATCTCGCATCTATGTTATTTGTGATGTTTGTGTATTCCTATATTTAGTGTGTTTATTTGGGACATCCAAAAGCAATTTGAGAAAGGGGGAAAAATAATCTTCAAATACAAAACTCTGATTCTTATCTGTCAAAAAAATGTTTTTAGAACATCTCTCGTTTTGGGAGGTCCGAATTGAAAACACATAGTAGGGTGGAAGAGCAACAAGGCTACATGTATACACGAAATCAAATGAGCAATAACCATGGGCATACATTGAATCAAAGGAGCAAAAACTATGGAGCATGGCATCATTGAAGTCCATCACAGATTAAGAACACATGGAATTTGGGTTCTTGTGCTCCCCACGATATTAACACGTGATATTATGATTTATATTGCAGATATGGAGTGACTAGCATGTGGCACAAATAAGCCTTAGCTATTTAGGATTGGTTAAGTTACATGTGTGCTTAGGGATTTACCCTACCCTAGTGTTATCAGGCTAAGTCTACCCACCTACCATACCCTAATGGTTAGGGGTTTATCCTATCATGGTGCTATTTAAGTGGAAGCTATATATAGGACGCCTGTTTTTATTTGTTAAGTTCTTGTGTCTTGATATCGAACCATTGTAGCTGCAGGTTTACCCCTCTGAGTGGTATTGCAATACACAAATCTTTGCTTTTCCTGCATTCGTTGATACTTTTCTGTGCGGAATAGCTACTGAATTTTCTTTACTTCTATATATAGATAAAATATTTCTAATCATACAAAAAAATATGCTTACAGATTTCTGAAAGTAACTTAGAAAATGAGAGTCTTGATAAGAGACAATGGTAGAAGGTAAAACAAAGAGAGTCCAAGCATACCAGAAGAATTATTCTACAGTTACGGAAGCAATTGTTTTAACGCAAGTGATAGAAATGACCATCTTTGAAAATATATACAATACAGTGAAGATGCATTCGTGTTGTCGCTGAGTGTCGGCAATCTGCTTATGAAGTCCATAATGATAGGCTCCCAAAGACCAGAGAGCACTGGTAAAGGATGATAAAGGCCATGCTTTTGATTGGATTGACTGCAATCAGAGCATTTGGGAAAGAAGCCTTGAACTTGTTTCTTCATAGAAGCCTAAGAAAAATACTGTTGAAGATCTTGTAGTGTTTTGTGATGCCAAAGTGTCCTCTGTAAGAAGAGAAATGCATCTGTTTTATCAATACATGTATGGTTGATACTCGATCTGGCTGGAACACGAAGTTTATTCAACTTGTAAAGTAAACCGTCTGTCAATGTAAAATCCAGAAAAAGTTCTTGATTTATGATTTTGGGCTGACTGAGTGCTTGAAGAAGAGTACCAAAGTCCCCATCATGCTGTTAATTTTCCTTCCAATCATCATAGGTGGAGTATCAAATATTCAAAATGTTCAGAACTTTAATGAGAGTAATTCTAAAAACGTTGGCCACTTTGTTGATGACTTCCTTTTATCATAGTTACGTAAGTCTCGGGGACGGGGGGACGGGAAAAAATTCCCAAATTTTGGGAACGACAAGGGGACGGCTATTAAAATAATATATAAAATATTACTATTTTAACTTTATTCAATGAAATTTAGGGATTTAAACTCTATTCAGGTACTTTCAAGATTATAGTTTAATGTTCTTTGTAAAAATAACAACTTTTTAAAACTAAAAACATCAAAAGTTTTTTTTGAAGATTTTTAAAAAATAGGGGATGTCCCCTCCAAGTCCCCAAGTCCCCGAAATGTTCGGGATGTCCGGGACGTCACCAAAATCTAGGGGACGCGTCCCCGCGTAACACTGCTTTTTATAGATGATCACAAGGTGAAACTGCTTAGATAAGATGCCCGTCTGAAATGACAATGTTCTTGAAACTTGGATTGAAAGTTCAAGAATTGTAGTGACGCATGATCAGGGTGCATGATAGTCTCTTTGGAAAGCAGGCAATGATTCCATTGTTTCTGCACCAATGCATAGAATTCTTTATCATAGTTTCTATAATTCAGTTTGGCTTGAGATAAATTCTTACAACGATAGGCTACAGATTGTCTTCCTACTTAAGAAGTGCACATAGGGCATTCTGAGAAGCACTAATTTACACTTCAAGAGGTTCTTGAATGTTAGTGAAAACTAAAATTTGAGCAGAACAAAAGCAGGTGCAAGACTCAGAGCCATGAACTTCTTCAAGTTAGCTTGCTTGACAACTTTCCTACTTAAAGCTAAAGAGTTGACAAAAGAGGAAGAAAACTTGTATGCTTTATCATCCTTATACAGTAGGCATGTCTTATGGAAGCCATCAAAGATAGATTTTCATTTGTATTGATCAAATGTACCAAGGATCATGTCATAATAGTTGATTGGAGTAAGCATCATAATCAATGTATCATGAAAATGTTCAATAGAAAAGGTGACTGAGAATCCATGTGAGACAAGTGTCTCCTGCCCTGCTTCCTTAACCCATCCCACTGATAGGAGTGAGGACAAGCTTTGTTAACCAACTGCTAAGAAATGAGATTGTTCCATCTACCATTGACAATGATTAATTCTGCCAGCTTGTTCTTGATTATAGTAATGGGTGACAAAAGCCTCTACGTTGTTGACTAAAGAGTTCTTTTTGTAAATAACTGGATGTAGATTGGAGGAAGTTGAGTTGGATATGTCTATGTAACCTCTCTCTTTCTGTTGTTGTTACTCTAAGAGTAGGTTTTTGACCTCCTTAGGATGCAACTTCACACATTCAAGAGTGGAGTGACCGTAACTCTATGATATATGCAGTATTTTTTTCGCTTTCCTTGGGAAAATGTCAAAATTAAGCTCTTGTTTGTAGTGTTGGTCTTCCGTTGATTTGAAGGCTAAGTCCAGGAAGAAACAGAAGACGAGGGTGATTTAGAAACATAACCCTTTCTTTGTCATTTCTATGAACAGCACTGACTTGGCTTTGAAGACCCTACTTGTAACTTTAATTCCACCCTCAGCCCAAACGGGAAGGTTTTCTCAAGAAAAGTGAAGAAAAACAATTCTAGCTCTTTCCATAAATTATAAAATAGTCTGATATGAGCTTAATGCAGGGCGTGTCTTCAAAATTCTGTACCTTAATCCTGATCAGTATCCAGTTGAAATTGTTCATATATTGTTGAACTGTCTGCCTAGTAGATTATTGAAGTTGCAACCAGCACGCCAGCAGTTTCTCTTTGTAACCGAAAGTATAGAATCGCTGGTAGATAATTCCTTAAGAGCATAGGAATTCTGTAATAGCCAGTTGATTAGTGGTATCCGATAGTTGAAAGTAGAACTACTCTCCTGTAGGCACTTTCAAAAATAAGCTACCAGTCTTTGGAGCCAGGTGTTTAACTTCTGTCCATTAAATGAGGGATTGAAATAAGGAATGGAGATTGTTGTGTCCAGCTGGAAGTGGCCTGACTATCAGGAACAATTGGGAAACATTGAAGAGCTGATCAACAAGCATTCTTGTAAATTTCTACTATTGTTTTTGTTGCTACCTAGCATAAGTTGACGAAACATCTTCCTTATATTCTGAGTCATCTTTGCTTGGAACTCAGTTTGATTTTTGTGTTGATCATGCAATTATTGAGTCAGGAACTGGACCACATCTTTGAGCTTGAAATACCAAATTCACACCTGCTCCTGACTTAAAGAATGATCCAGATAATGAGATATTTATTTGGTAAATTTTCATGGTGAATAGAAAAAGTGGAAATCGACACACATTGCATGGTTCGGAGTCTAAGGAGAATTCTGGATGGCAAGAAGAATTCCCCAAAATACCAGAATTTCAAAAGTCCGATCAGGCTCTAATATTAATTGATGTGGACTCACAAATAAAAGAAGAGAAATGAGAAAAAGGGCAACACGAACACATGCATGCACAAAACAAGACACACAAGTTCTTGCCACCCGTCAAAAATGTTTGAGTCTTCTATCATGTGGATATGTTGAGTAATAAAAATACATATTTGGAATCTACCTGAGTAGCCCATACATAGCATGCAAACTTGGCTTTCTAAAAACAGCTTATTCAAGAAGCGAAAATAAGGTGAGGATAAAGCAAAAAGATAAAAGTAACAGCAAAGATTTATGAGTATTTATAGAGAAAATCACTTTCTATATTTATCCATGTGTTCTCATAACTATTTTGCAGGAGGTTCAAGTGTGAAAACCTACTATTGGATAGTACTTTTTCAGCAATCTTCCAGCCATGATCCTCAAGTAAAACAGCAAAAAGCGAGATCCCAGCTGTGAGACTGTTGAATTTGGATTGGGCTGGAACAGGAAAAACAGTTTAAGTCAAAACACAACAGCGTCAGAATTCCTGCCATCAATATATTTGTTAGGATTTGACAACGATCTTATTCTTTGTTTTTGGAACATGAAAAAATTGATTGGAAAGAATATTCTGGATTGCTGTTCTTCTACATCATATTTACAACTTATTTAAAGAGTTTGGCACTGAGTTCTATTGATTCAGTAGGGTTCAATGCTCGGAAAGAAGTGTAATGTCCCCAAATGGGACTATTTGAACCCTTAGTGGATTTTGGGCAAAACCAACACTCAAAGCACAATTTAATATAGATTTCTCAAACTTTATTTCTGCAGACCTGATTTTTAGATGGAAAAGTGACTAGGGTTTTATAAGAAATTTCTACCAATAGGTAACATTTGATGACCCTTCCTTCCCAAGATAAAATGCAGGCTATCAGTGACTCAAAACAGACTTTAAGAGGATGTATGAGACCCTACAGTACCCAGATCGACAGCTGCAAATAATCTTCAGATATAGCGATGAGGTTTATTGATGGAATCCACCCCAAACAATAACCAAATCTAAATTTTCTCATCCCAAACAGATTTTATAATTTTATCAGACCATTAATGGATGAAATCAGATTTTTAGAGTATAAATAGACTTGGAAAAATAACTCAGAATGCTGCAGAATAAAGTGGACTAAAACAACACTGTAAACCCTTCCAAAACTTCTGGAAATAATTTATTTTGCCTTCCAAAAATCAGTACAAAAGTTGGCAATGATATGCAGACCTGAAATGTCTCCCAAAACACTATAAACCAGCCAAAGATGAGTCGCTCCACTAGAGAAAAATAGGACCAAACTGCTGCAACTTAATCCTTCAATTCCTCTATATAAGATCTACACAAATTAATTCATAACTGCTGGAAACATTGCTGGAATTAATGAAAATCTGTGATGGCTCAATGGAAAATCCTGTGTGGAAATTCCTCACAATGCTCTTGGGGTTTTCGTCCACAAGAGCCAAATCCTAAGGGTTTTCGTCCTTGGATTATTATGCAAAAGCTCAAGCTTCAGCTGTAAAACAGAAAATATAAGATGATCATAGTATGCTCTCCTTCAAGACTACTTCTCCTTATAAAGAAAGAGAAGACCCAAAACAATCTCCAAAAATAACCAACCAGCTTACAATGATTTTCCCTATGCATTTTTTCCTCCTAGGCCTAGTCGCATTTTTGCATAGGGATAATACAAAAATTAGCATGGTCTTTTAACTTTCTATTTTGCCTTTATCCTTCCTCTAGGCAAGTTGCCAAACTCCCTAGGAATAATAAAAACATTTTTAGACCTCAAATATTTGCCCCAAGGCAATTTGCACTTTCTAGAGATTACAATTTTTATTTATAAGTGCTTTTCTATATTAAGCCAAATAAATTAATTATAAGTGCTTTAATAATTTTATTTTATTTTCTTTAGGCACTTATAATAATTTATTGTGACTTAAGTCACCCTTGCTCACACCCTTTGGCCGTCGGGTAGACAAAATAGGCCAAAGGTCTTCGATAACATTATTCGAGAAAGAGGGACATTTCAAGAAGTCCATGTAGTGGTAGTCCCAAATGGTATTCTCAGGCGAATTCTGCATGAAACATTATTGAATTTTAATCTAGTTTAAGCAAGTCTCAACAAAATTGTTAATGGTTGCTTCTATTAATTGGGTGTGATTGGTCCCTTGAAAGAGCTCACACTTGTTGCTTTACGAAAGTGTCTCGTTGTCGTTATTATCGGTCCATGTGGCCCTTTAAAGTCTGAAGATACTGAAAGTGATTTTAGCCAAACTCTCAACTCATTTTAGTACACATTGCTACTTAACTTGATGCATATATTAGCATATTTAGCCCTTTGCAAATTAATACATATTATATATATATATATATATATATATATATATATATATATATATATATATATTGTGGGAGGTTACAATGGCTCATTATAGTGATGTTAATATTCCTCCTAGCTCATGATTAAGGCCCTTGCTTTTTAAAAACACAAACACCAGCTATAACAAAATTCTGTGACAACCAATGGGCTTGTTATGAATGTCATATCATTTTACATTCTAATCTTGTGCATGGTCTTTACGCATAGTTCTATTCATGGTTTGCCTTGTATATAAGTGTGAGGCACAATGCGATTGCATGGGTCATGGTAAATCCAACTAGAGGTTAAGAACAGACTTATGCAATTTTTGCCACTAACTCGGTGATGTCAGGTTTAACATTACTTGTTGGAAATTCTAGGCACTGAGAGGGGGTGAATCGGTGTTTATACAAATTTTAACACACAATTCAATTTCCTTAACTTAGATATAATGAAATCACAAAATCATTCACAAGCTATAAACAAGAGAGCACACATGAGAGACACATAATTTAATGTGGGAAACCCTTCAAGGGAGAAAAACCCACTGAAACCAAAGAACTAGTTTGGACTCAAAGGTCCTGTAATTGTTACAATGATTTCATGTTGAGCATCAACTCAACTTGGAGCTGCAACTCCAAAATTTAACCAAGCATCTACTTGATCTTTAGCAAGCTTCTACTTGCATGGAAGCTTCAACTCCCAAATTCAGTCAAGCACCTACTGACCTTCTATAAGCTTCAACTTACAAGGAAGCTTCAACTCCCTTATTGCTGAGCATCTACTCAGTCTTCTTCAGAATGTTTGATCACTTTCTTGTGTTGTCTTCTACAACTGATTATGATCACTTCTTAGCTCATATTTATGCTCTTCTCTTTCTCTCTCTTCTGATCACCTAATCAACAACAAATCTCTGTTATACACTCCTTCTCACTCACATCTTCTTGTCTCTTACAATCACCTTTTATCAGCTCATACATCTCTCTTTTCACACCTATAAACTCAGTCCTAATACACCATCTTCATGCCCCTCAACACACACCACTTCTCCTTCACATCATATTCATGCACAATAAGCTCCTCTCTCAACAATAGCAGCTACCAATTCCTTCAACAACAATAACATGCATAGGGACTTTACATATATAAGACAATGAGCTTCTAACCTGACTTTTACACTTCCACTTCTCACTTGCACAACATATCTGACTTTTCAGCTCACACAAGGAGTATTAATTGACATCATAAGACTTGTCAACTAACAATAATTACAATTTTTGGAGATTATATGTAAGACTATTCGTTTCATGAACTATCATAACTCCTTTTGCACTTATGGAGAACAAGAAACATGTTTTTAGAGCTCTGAAGTGAGCACGTTATACACCTTCTCATTTAACTTTATAACTCCTTGCAACACTTCTTCACACGCCATTTCTCCTTTCAACTTCATTGGAGCTTCATACACAGCCATGGAGGACAAGGAGTTTGCAGTCATGGTAGTTCTTCAACAAACTCAATGCACACAGCTTCAACGCACTCTGAAGCAAGGAGATGATGTACTAGGATGTGTAGAAAACCTTCAGATGCAAAGAGGAGCTTCAACACTCTCATACAAGCAAGAATATGCAGATTTGAACATGCAACTCACAGGGATTCAAACTCAGAATTTTTGCCTCAGAAAAGTGAGCTTGATCATGCACTTGATCACTTCTTCAAGACTCCAAAGCAGCATTTGTGGAAGGTTCCATGTCTTGGCCAACTTATCATGTTCATATCTTGCTTCATTTCAGGTCAATAAGTTCAAACAAGCATGTTTTTCATAGACCACTCAAACTGTATTTTAAACTCCCTAAAACCAGTCTTGCCTATTCTTGCATCAAACACTCTATACCTCACTTTTAGAGAAAACCATTGCATGTAAACCTCAATGACAGCTTCTACTGTATGATAAAACACACTCTTGCACGGGATGAATGAAGAAAACACAAGTTTGAGTGCCAAAACTACAAGCTTTCTTGATTCTCTCAAATAGACAGTTTTGCACCATTGGAGCTGGATCATGAAATCACTTCACCTTATCAACTTAAGGGCTTGAACATGTCAAATAGGACTTGTATCATTTTCCCATGATCATATTTCACCTCAACACCATGAATTTTCATCAAAACCTTCTCATTCTTCATGACTGGTTTTTGCATGCTTAGCCTTCTCTACGCTAGGACTGAAAATGCACCTAAAACATCACATTTATTTGAAGGACTGACCCAAATAACTTCATGAACATTAAGAACACATCTTCAACATCGTCCACCAAAAATTTGAGCATGGGTTTTTTTATAGATTTTGTTTGTGTGCACTGAAATGTTCACAAACTTGTTGTTTTCTTGTGGGACCCACCATGTTTCATGAGCTCAAACCTCCATGAACATGACCTCTAATGAGTTATCTACACTTTCAAATCATTTTCAAGGAAAAAAATTCAATTTGGAGGCATAAACAATCAATTTTCTCCATACCGATTTAACTGGGTTTAAGGAAGGCTTTAGACAACTTCACAAAAATGGATAGAACTTTCTTGTTTCTCATCCATTTGACCTCAGACCTTTTGCAACATATTTTTATCCCTATTCTCTTCAAATTTGTCTCTTATGATTTATCCGAAGAAGGCTCCACAATTTTTCTTGAATGTTAAGAAGTTAGAGTGTTAGTTTACCATACCTTACTTAACCTGATTTTGGTAAAAATGCAATATCTTGCACAAAACTCCTCCTCAAGTCCTAAAATTTGGTCCACACCTTCATGACTACCTCCTCCATGATCTCCAATGGCCACTTTGTCTTGGTTCATTCTGAAACTTCCAATCCAATCTCATTTGGGCATGTTAAACTTGCTTGTCTGAAGGGCAGTCCTACCAATGACCCTAAAAATGCCTCTAACTGTTGAATTATGACCTAATTCTTCATCGAGGAATCTTGGAAATGTCCCTACACACTTCCCATGCTTGCATTTGCTTTATTCAGCTTGTTTTGCTTCATAGCCTCATGTTAGGTGCTTGAAATAGGCCAATTTGGGCTAGTTTACATTTATTACTCACCATGAATGTCCTGTTCTTCACCTTGTAGCCCCTTAACCATGTCCTCTTATGTGATTTATGTCTCTAGCACGCTTCACCATCAGCCTCAATCCTTCACTTCACCTTTCCAAGTCAATTTTCTAGCTAAGCCTTGGGATTAGGTATCCTGAACTGAGCTTGTCTGACCAATTTCACTCATGTGCCCCTGTCTGACAACCTTGTCTAACTCACTCCAAGCTCTCTCTAGCTCACCTGCATCCTGCTCTGTCATTAATATGCCTTTGACATCAATGCCAACTCAACATCCACATGCCAACATTACTATGCTTGTTTTGGAGTTATTGTATTATTACCTTTGTTAAGGAGCTTGGAGGTAGTAAACAAGAATGACATGTGTCCATCGAACTATAATGGAGAGAGGTGCAACCACACGTGAGAAATTTCTAGACATGGAACAACCATGAAGATAAGTGGCATGGACCATAGGATTGGATCTCTTATGAAAGGTTTGAGATTATCATAATCCTTTTGTTATTAGCAGAGTAGGGAGGCACCTAAATGTATCACTTAAGGATCATGTGTCTCAAGGTCGAAGTAGGGTTGCATTGCACAACTTGTTCTATTTGTAGCTTTCTAACTTGCTAGATAATCCTAGTGTATGTAATGGTTGATTTCGGTGGTATGCTCTTTATTTATAGGGGAACAAGATATTCCCATTGGTTTTCTCCTATGTCTAGAAGGTCAAGCTGTTTACATAGGTATTTTCTCTAGGTTGGGAAAGCCAATCCCGAATAAACAATTCTTATACAAAACTTAAAGCTTTCCCATAGAGAATATGACCTCGAGTTTTTAAAAGGAAATTTCGGTCAAAGTTGACCTAGAAAGGATGGAAATACGATATTTTTTTCCTAAGCAATTAATTTTTGAGGGCAACACTTGTTGATAAGTTTCATGAAGAACTCAAAAACATAAATCTTAGGTGTGCGAGAACTTTAAATCAATAATAGGAAAATTTGTGGAAAAAAACTTAGAAGCTCCTAGAAGTAAATCCTTCTAGCAAAGGAAGCAAGCATTTTTAAGGTGTAAAGACGATACCATTAAAATTCAGTAGGAATGGTTGAGGGCAAGCCATTTGTGACTCTATAAAACATTAATAAACAATTAAACAAGATAAGGACAAATGAAGATTATATGGCATGGGTGCTTGAGCCTTGACTACTAAAGATAGTCTAGCATTTTCTTAGAAGAAGCGTGAATCTTCATGCTAGTGAAGTTTTTTCTCATTCGAAGATACTTTAGTAAGTGTTGAGGCACTTATCCAAGACCAAAGATGGAAAACAACTAAGATTACACTCTACAGTACACCTCTCGTCACCACCCTCGCACACCTCTCGTCACTGGGTGCATGCCCTCCGTATACCTCTGGGTCAGTTTCATGTCGGCTCCCACAAACTTCGGTGCGAGACTGATCACTACATTGATTGGGAGGACAGACTTTGTAGGCTCTGTAGCCTTCAGGAGGTGGAAACCGAGACTCATTTCATCTTCCGCTGCCCCATTTACTATGAGATCAGAGGACGATTTCACTGTCTCGTCAGAGGGATTCAGACTCTCCCGGTCTTCTTCAGATATATTGACCAATGGTGTCTTGCCCTCTACATCCGTGAGTCTTTGTTGTTCGGGACCAGATTCTTCATCCCCCTCCGAGATTCATCCCCACGAGATGAATTACAACCTTCTTTCCGGTTCTACCCGCAAGTGGAGGAACTAAACGACAAAGCCTTTCTGACTCAGATACAGTGCATAGATCAATTCGTCCCTGGTTGGACCTTCACACTTCCCTCGATCACCACCAACAGAATCGGATGCACACACGTACCAGAGGGCAACCCAACTCCATTCGTCCCCCTGGTCGTCGCTTCAGTCTCAGATCTTAGCAGGGGAGGAGGTTTTCGCCCCCTCTTTGGGTTGCCAGTCCATCAGGAGCTTCTTTTCGTTGGCCTCTAATGTTAGGAGGGGTGTGGCTACCATTCCTGAGTAGACCATTGGTCCTTGTTTGCCTCCCCTTCATTCTCTTCTTTGCTTCTCTCGTCTTTCTCCCCCGCTTGCTCCATTGCCCCCGCCTATGGGGGTATTGGCTTTGGGTTTCCTTTCTGCTTTGTCTTTTCTCATTTTTTTTGTTTTTGGGAACTCGTTTTGAGTTGTCCCGCTCGCACTTTGTATATTGTTTGGGCTGCAATCCCATTGACCTACTTTTGTGGTCATTCGTTGGACATTAATATATTTATCTTATCTTATCTTATCTTATCTAGATTACTACTTCACATCACTTATTGGCTGGTTTCCTACGTTGATATCTCCACACTTGAGCATTAATTTGTTAAAAAAATCGCCATAGTAAAAGGTTGAAACATTTTATTTTTAGGGAATCAAGAAAGCGAGTTTTGTATTCCTAAAGGTCTTGAAATACTAACGTAGGAAAGGATGCTAGTTTGGGATTTGAAGACACTCCAAAGATAAAGTAACATTGGGGCCTTATGGAATTGAAACAATAATATGAAGTGTTGGAAGAAGAAAGCAAATCAAACCCTCTCAAAACACTCCTCAATTAATTATGAGTTGCATTTGCAATTGTGTGTCGATGGGAGAGCAAACTTCGAGGACAAGTTTCAGAGAGTTCATTGCTAGTTTATGTAATGTCCCCTTTTTCAGATAAAAAATTAAAATAAGGGAAAATCGATTTGCACATGTGAGTTTAAAAATCAAAATATATTTTTGTGTGCAAATAAAAAATAAGAGAGAAAATCGATTATCTTTGGGATGATAATTATTTATTTTTGGAGGTAAAATTAAGTAACCAAGCAAGTCGCATTTTCTTGGGATTATTTAATAATTAATATTTGAAATAAATTGATTTATTCTAAGCATGAGTCGATTCATATGGGCATCATTTGATTTAATTTTCCCATGCATTTAATATTTGTTTTGAGTGTGATTTCCAAACAATTTTTAAATAAAGATTTTCTCCTAAATTTTGGTGCCAAAAATGGAGAAGAAACTTTGGAGATTGAGCAAGGAAAAATATAAAAGAAGATGATGGGCACTCCTTTTCGCATATTGACGGTTATTATAACTTATCTTCATACTTGAAGAGATGTATGCCCACTTTGATCAAAAAAACAAAAATGTTCCTCAACACCACCCATTATGAAGTGTGTGTGCCCTTGAGAGTTTGAATTGATAAGTTATTTGCATTTATCTTCCATATATGTGAGTCGCCATTTTTGGAGAGTGCATAAGCTTGTTTGATGAGGGTTTTGTGAGTTTTGTGTGAAGATTTCAATCTGATTTTAGCAGTTGGTTATTGTGCATCAAGTCGACTTGTTTGGGTGATATTTGTGGTGCAAATTGGTGGTATTTGAAGCAAATTTAAATATGATAATTTCCAGCATGTTTATTTAATTGATATGGCCATGATTTGACCATTTTAATGCTTATATATGTGGCTGGTAATTACCTTTGCTAAATCGACTTGTGTAGAGGGTTTTGGCATTCATTGAAAGGGTTTTCTAATATTTTATGAGCTGTTGTCATAAACCATTAATTGCAGATCTGAAAATAGCATTTTGTGGGCTGGAAAGTGAAGGGAAAGAGCTGAAATTAATTTAAATATTTTTCTAACCCTAGCGACTTGATTTGCAGATTTGGGGGCAGATTTGAGTGGATTTTCAGTGGGTTAAAAATTCAGATTGTTAGTTCATTTGAAAACTCATAATTTTATCTTCCTTCTGCAATTTATTTCATTAAAAAAAAGTAAATATTGAGGAAGATATTAATTTTCAAAGTTTGCAGCTATTTCCAATATTTTAAATTTATATTACTATTATTGCAATTTAATTGGTTAAATAAGTGTTAATTTTGACTAGATAGCCCATCTAAACCCTTTGGCTCACTCCAACCCCATTTGGGTTGTATTGAAGCCGACACTGGGTTAGTTGAGGTGAACCTATAAGGGTTTCTCTTCTAAGTTTACTTCCATTGCAAGTAGTTTAGTAGAATTTAATCAATATCCCAAAAGGGGATATTATAGTGGTATCAGATCTTCTTTCCTCTACTCTTGTCGGGGTTTGTGTGGAAAAAATAAGGAGGAATAAGAAGAAATTAATTTTATAAATTTTGGAGTTGAATTGGTGCCCTAAATGTGCTAGGTTACCTATTTTTAGGGAAAACAATTAGGATTTGGTGTTGGCTATGCAAAATCTGGTTTAGGGATATTGTTCCTCATATTTTTGTGGCCCAAGATCTAAAATTTTAGCTCTTTTGGACTACCCTAGCCAAAGATACAAATTTTTGAAGTTCTATATTTTCTGCAGTATTTCGGGTTTTAAAATCAGATTTCAATTATTTTCAGAAAATTCCTTTTGGAAAAGTTGCTCCATAATATTATCTATCATTCCCCAAAGTTTCATGCAATTCGGGGTGTTTTGAGCAAGATATGCAATTTTTCTAAATTCAACTAAGGATAGTGACAAACTTACTATTTATAGTAAGTCTCCCATTTTCAGATTTAGAAAAATTTCTGTTTTGGCATATTTAGATTGGGAAAAATATTTCAGACTTATTGCAATTTGTTTGAGGTGAATCGGAGCAATTTTCTTCTTTTCCAGCGGGTATTGTTTTGCAGATCATGGAGTTGATGAGTGATGGTGAATTGAAGGAAAGGATCATCAGAGTTGGGAAAAAGCTTAAGCATCCACATCATTCAGTAGATGACTTGCTTAAGGACTTGGAGGAAACAACAAATTGTTTGGCCATGATCAAACAATCAGATAAGTACATGGTTCACTCATTGATGTTTCGGTTGGTTGAGCCTAGGTTTTGGAGCATGAAGATGTGAGAGTAAGAATTATGGTCATCACTTGCATTGCTGAAGTCACAAGGATCACTGTCCCTAATCTTCCCTAAAATGATGCCATCATGAGAGACATTTTCGAACACATGGTCGGAAGCTTCCAAGGCCTTGGGAATATCGCAAGCCCTTATTTTGGTAAGAGGGTAAAATTTTTGGAGACTATGGCAAAGGTAAGATCTTGTGTATTGATGTTGGATCTTAATTGTGATGATGTTGGTTAGATTTTCGCACTTACTGGAAAACCTTGGCGGTCATGAGATAAATCTCCCTCATTTACCGGTGAGGCTCCCATGTATGATTTTTATCAATTATGGATCTGAGTAACTGTTTGTGGGTTTTACTTTAATTGCAAAGCTCATGAGCCATAGCTAGGCAATTCTGCAAAGCAAGTAAGCAGTTGTAAAAAAATATTTGCAAAAGGGGGAAATAATTGAATCCGGGAAGAAAGCAAAGAAGATGTGTAATCCAACCAATAGTTCGCAGAGTTGGTTTCATGCACACAAATGAAACAAACAGATCTCACAATACAGAATTTAAAAAAATGAAAGTTTCAAATCTAGATCTGAGATAACACAAAGTTTATGCAAAGATCTACATAGAAGTAAGAAACAAATGCACCGTTGACACAAAGTTCTCCGGAAATCTGCCTCCTTTCAATTCCTTAGCTTTTAGAAAGATATCAAGGGTTTGACTTGGTGTCCACGAGATTTCACCGAAATCTGGGACTACCCTTTTAAAAAATTTCATTTTTTTAAGGTAACGGGTTGTTTTGTGTTTGTTTTGCACGGCCGTCGTTCTAGTCTTAGATCTCTGCAGGGGAGGGGGCCCTCGCCCCCCTCTTCGAGGAGCCATTCCATCAGTAGCTACTTCTTGTCAGCTTTGAATGTTAGGAGGGATGTGACTACCATTTCTGAGTAGACAGCTCCTTATCAGTCCCCTCCTTCATTCTCTTCTCTGCTTTCCTTCCCCCATCTGTTTCATTGCCCCTGTCTGTGGGGGTTTTGTTTTTTGGGGTTTTTGCTTGTTCTTCTCTTATTCTTTCTTCTGTTCTCGGGAACTTGTTTGAGTCTTCCCGCTTGCACTTTGTATATTGTTTGGACTGCAGTCCCATTGATCTACTTCGTGGTCATTCGTTGGACATTAATATATTTATCTTATCTTATATAAGGTAACCCCAGAGTCATAAAATCCAAATTTGCCAAATACCCACATGTTAAAACTCACTCTATCCCTTCGCGGAGTTTTGTCTCGAGAGAATTTTATTTATTTATTTATTAAATAAATAAAGTTCTTTAAAAAATAGATTGAGCTAAAATAGGAGGATTTAGGTTATATAAAGCACTTCACCCCATCATTAATACCACACGAGAAGATTCACACAGTGGAAGAATTTTTGCAGATCGGCTAATTGGAGAAATTTTTCGAGCAATTGCCCCTTATTGTTTTTGTTTTGTTTTATTACTTTTTGTCTCGTGTTTTGGTTTGTTTTCTCCGGCAATTCCGTAGCTTACTCATTCTTCTTGCCATATCTTTCCCGGGCCTAGGGTTTTGAAAAACTATCTATTTTATTTTTATTACTAATCTGCCTACAGGTGATCGAGTTCTACTGGTGATCGAGCTCGGGATTCTTTCAGAAGATTGCAAGAAGTTGCTTGGTCCAAAAGGGTGCAAAAATGGATTCTATGAAAATAAGAAAAATATTGTCATCAACGCATAGTAGAGCTAGAGAAAATATGCACTTTTAGAGAAAACGACACCTAAAACAGAGCCACATAATGAAAGTCATGGTACATGCAAGTTTTTCTTTGCTACATCTTTCCAGACACTTTCCAAAATGACAAATTTTATTCTATACTTGTGTTTTCTTCACCAAAAATCCAAAAAGGAAAGAAATGCTGTCTTCATGCCAGTCACAATTTTCAAAGCTGCCTTCTCGCGTCCAATTTCCACGCTGCCTTCAGTGACGAATTTTCACGCAATTTTAAAGGCAAAAGTCACAATGCAAGTCGCACTTTTGGAAAAGAGTTATCTTTCATGCAAGTCGCACTTTTTGGAAGGAAGACTTTAAGCTGCCAATGGGAATTTTGGCAGTGGCAGGAAGGTGGGAATTTTTTGCCTGCCTAGCAAGTTACTTTTTCCCATCAAGTCAAATCACTTAAGTTGCCAATGGGAATTTTGGAGGTGAAGACGGGTGGAATTTCTTACCGCCACAGCGGTGAGAATTCCCATTTATGAAAGTAAAGTCACTTAAGTGAAAAACAAGAATTTCTTACCTGCCTAGCAGGTGAAAATTCTCATTATGAAAGTAAAGTCACTTAAGTGAAAAGCGGGAATTTCTTGCCTGCCTTGCAGGGTGAAAATTCCCATTATGAAAGTAAAGTCACTTAAGTGAAAGCGGGAATTTCTTGTCTGCCTTGCAGGGTGAAAATTCCCATTGCTTTGACTTCTTATTTTTAACATGACTTCTAGCCAAAAAGTGCGACCCATTTTGGCATAGCTAAATGTCTAAAAGATTTTTTTTTAAATTGTCGGGAAGCATCTAGTTTTGGCGCCTAGGGTTGGAGAAGCTTTCTTTTTATTATTCAGAGCATCTGCATGTTGATGTGAGTGCACAAGTGAATAAAATAATATTTTTAGCTTGCTTGACATGCAAGCAAAGTCTAAAAATAGAGGGCAACAAACTTTATAAGCAGATTTTGGTGATGAAAATTGAGTATTCATGTCATGGACTCCATATTTGTCTGAATCAATTGCAGGTATTCATCACAAATGCCCATATTGGTGAAGAAAGCAGAAGTCAATATTTGATACATTGAATATATCTTCAGAATCAGAGGGAGAAATAGATCCAGATCTCATAATTGCAAAGGCTTCCGACAAAAATTCATCCTCTTGTTTCTAATGCAGCCCAAGTAGAAGTCATTGCATGGAAAATTCCTTCCAGGAGCTTGTACATGTGCTCCCAATCTTCCAGTTGAAGCCTTCATTGAATATACTTGTATTTGCCTTCTCCCAGAGTGCTTTCTAGAATTTAAAATTGCTCATATACAATTAAAAATAAAAGATGATGAGTTTTGTCTGAATTATTTATGGCAAACATTGCACTGATGCATATACTGGAGAAGAATTGCAAAAGCTTCAAGGATGAAAGGGGAAGACAGGTCAGAGGTAGCACCCCAGAAAATCATAGTCAATTGCTTCAGATCTAGTTTGGTGAGAATCAAAGGCAAAAGAGTCAACCGCATGCAGAATATGGAAAAAGAACAAGACTGAGAGTGTAGCAACTTTCTTCTAATTTCTTCTCTTTCTTTTTCTTTCTCTTATTTTCTCCGACAAAGTAATTGAGTAATCAATTAAATTGTAAAACTTAAGTGATTGGTTTAAAAGCCGTTACTTCAAGTTACTGGAAGAAGTCAATTACTTGGAAATAGGTGGCAGACATGCAAAATAGAAGGTTCTATTTTCAGTTATAAATTATGCATGTCATGCAAAGAGGAATTCCAGGAGGAAGATTGCCAGCTGCTTCCCTTTTTCATAGCTTCAACATGTGGCAATTCATTAAAAAAGCTTCCTATTTGTAATTGCCCTCTATACACTATAAATAGAGGAAGAACCTACGGGTTAAAGGATTAGAATTTGTAATCAACATTCTTGTGTTCCAAACTTTGAGCTGAAACCCTTGATATTTTTCTGAAAGCTAAGGAATTGAAAGGAGGCATATTTCCGGAGAACTTTGTGTCAACGGTGCATTTGTTTCTTATTTTTATATAGATCTTTGCATAAACTTTGTGTTATCTTAGATCTGGATCTGAAACTTTCCTTTGCTTTAAATTTTGTATTTCAAGATCTATTTGTTTTATCTATGTGCATGTGACCAACTCTGCAAACTATTGGTTAGATTGCACATCTTCTTTCCTTTCTTCTCGTATTTAATTATTTCCCTCTCTACACATATTTCTTACAATTGCTTACTTGTTGCAAAATTGTCTAGCTATGGTACATGAACTATGCGGTTAAAGTAAAACCAATAGATAGATATTAGAAAATATAACTGACAAAATCTTACACGGAGCCTCACCAGTAAATAAGGGAGATTTATCTCATGACTGCCTAGGTTTTCAGCTATGCAGAAAATCTAGCCAACACGGCTCAAAGTCCTGGAATACAAGAATGCTTATGCAAATTTTGATCCTTTAACTCGTAGGCTCTTCATCTCATAGACTAACCATTGGCTACAACAACGTTGAAGCCCTCAAAGTCCTCTGTCTGTAGGCTGCATCTCTCAACCAAGGATGCATCAATAAAGTTGTGGGTAGCCCCACTATCAATAAGTACCACAACACGCTGCCCCTACATAACTCCCCTAACTCTGAATGCCTTGTACCTCGGGGTACTAGACAAAGTGGCTATAGTCTCCTGAGGGAAAACCTCCTCCTCCTGCTCATCAGTACCATCCAAAGCATCTTCATCTCCGTCATCCATCTCTTGGGTCTCTAGCTGCTCATCTCCATCACTCTCTCTCTCTCTCCTCCTCAAAGACCTCAATGAATTGGGCCTTGCCCTTTCCTGTGCAATCATGTCCTGGGGCCCACGGTGAACGGAAATCGAAACAAAGTTTCTTTCGCCTCAGCTCATCCCTAAGCTCTCGTGAAATAAACGGCTTTCTAGCCATCTCCTGTCTTTGTGGTGGCCCCTTTGGCTAGAAACCATCAGTGTCTAGATGGGGGTCCTCTCTGTTGAACTCGAGGTGGAAACCTCGGCTTCGGAGTGGCTAACTCCAAATCTCGAGGCTCTCCTGATGGCATCGTGTAGTGAAGAAGGCTCGAATGCCTTCACAAACCCTGCTAGTGAATCTGTCAGCCCTGCTATAAAAAGTGAAGTCAACCTCACCTCAGAAACATCAGTAACCATCACTGACAACCGCTGAAAATCTGCAATGTACCCATCCAAGGATCTTGTCTGTCTCAAATGAGTCAACTCTCTGAAGAATCTGTCGGGATCCCGCCTGTCAAACCTGCCCACCAGTCTCTCTGCAAAATCCGCATAAGTGGTAATATGCGTGTGTCCCTGTGTGACAAGGCCATGATGCCACCAATCATGTGCATCTCCCTCAAGATGTAGGATTGCAAATTTTATTGCATCCTCTTCGCGCATGGGATTCAAGTCAAAGTAAGTTTTTAACTTCTGAATCCATGATTGTGGTACACTTCTTGGATCCGTCGAAGTGTGGAACTAAAATCTGCCCCAATCACCTCTGTAGCTCGGGAACATGAGGATAGTGATCCCACTTGGGCCGGCTACCGATCTTCATCCTGCAATACTCCGGGAAAGGCATATTAGCTTTGAACCCTTCACTCAAGGATTCATACTTCTCCCAACAAGTCTCCTCATCAACAATATCCCCTTGTTGCCCTACCAGTGTCACTTCCGGATCTTTCAGGAAAACCGGTTCATGCATGCTCAACCGTGTGTTTTGGGATGGAGTGTGCTGCCCTGATCTGCTGTTTTCATCTCGTGAGTCCGCAGCCCGGAATTACTGTTTTCACCTCTTTCCATATGGTTCCCAAGGCCACCCTGTGATAATCTCTCTGTGAGTTGGCTCAAGTAGAGGTTTGTAGTCTCTTGTTGTTTCACCATATTTATAAACATTTTCTTCATAAACTCCTCATTCAATTGTTCCTCTGATTTTCCATCTTTATCCGCCATGTTTGGACCTTCTTTCTTGGGTGTATTCCTCTTGGAATAAACCTTCATACACTACCCAACAAGGTGCAAAAAGACCGCTCTGATACCACTGAAATATCCCTTTTCCGGATTTATTTTATATTCAAGATTTCCAACCAAATTTTCACAAATAACAATCTGATTTTTATGACAGCAGTATATAGAAAAATATGACAGCAAAGTACAGTTATGGCAGCAAGGTATAAAATCAGAAAATAACCAATATCTTCACTTTTATTGCAATTAAACTAACATGCATCAACATGCAATGACATGCAATAACAAGAAGTTTCCACTGATAAAATAGATGATCTCTCTTACTGAATATGGTTGTCTTCTCTTTCTGGACTTGAAACTGGATCAGCAAGCCTCTGAAACTCTCTGAATCTAACAACCCGATTTGAATAAACTTCACAATAGAAAACTAGGCGGGATCTTTCACCACCGAAGAGTGCTCTACTAGCTAGGGGTAGATCTTTCACTACCGAAGCTAGGGTTCCTGTGGAATTTCACCTCCACAAGCAAGGAAAGCAAGCTGAAAGCTCCAACATAAGATGGCAAAATGATCCCGATCCTTTTTCCTCCCCAAACACCACCTTTTATAACTTTTTCCATCATAAAAGTGCCCATAAAACCCTAATTCGACCCCCCTTGGAGATATGTCATGTTTTAATCGTCACTTAAAGTGACTTTATTTCTCCTAGGCAAAAAAAGGTCCACTTAAGTGACCCCAACGAAGAAATAGAACATTACCCCACCTTTTTCACTTAAGTCATCATAAAGTACATGCATAACGCCAAAACATAACATATAAGTGAAATGTAGGTGAAAACCATACCCAACAACCATCTACGCCGCTAGCCCCTTGGGTATGACCAAGGCTAAGACGGAAAACTAGTCGTTAGACCGTGGAGGTAAGAATGGGGACATTACACAATGGAAAACACTCTTTAATGCAAAATCCTTTTTCCCTTGGCGCCAAAACCTGTTCGGGCTGCAAACTTCATCAAAAAGAATTAACTGCTTCTCAATTATGGTGTCTCATGCTTATATAGCCATCTGCATGCTATTTTTAATAATTGTCTTTTCCTATTTCTGGCAATTTAATTAATTAAAAGTCATGCCTCTTCATCCAATTTGAGCCCCCAATTCCGTATGCTTCTGATTGTTTTTTAATGAATTTATTTTATTTATTTTTAGCATGCATCCTTGACTTCTCTTTAGCTCATCCACTTACATTGAATTTCTTCCTATTTATGACGCCAAACTCAGCTAGAAATACCATTAATCACATGCATAAATTCCAAGGTGGGTCGCACTTTTTGGCAGGGGTATTTGTTAAAAATAGAAAGTCAAAGTGATGGGAATTTCCAACCTGCAATGCAGCTCCAAAATCCCATCTTTCACTTAAGTGATTTGACTTTCATAATGAGAATTTTCACCGCGTGCAAGTAAGAAATTCCACGGTGCTTTCAAATGATTTTATTTTATAATGGGAATTTTCTTCTGCATCGCAAGTAAGAAATTTTTTGCTTTCACTCGAAATTCCATGGACTAAGTGACTTTGACTTGATGGGAAAAAGTAACTTCATTCTATGAAAGCAAGAAATTTCCTTTGATGATGATGCTAAAATTGTTGGCGACTTAAAGTCTTCCTTACAAAAAGTGTGACTTGCATGAAGGATAGCTCTTTTCCAAAAGTGCAACTTCCAGTAGCACCTAGCATTATGACGGACTTTGCATTTAAAATTGCGTGAAGGGTCATCAAGGCAAGGCGTGGAAATTGGACGCGAAAGTTTTGACCTTGAAAAGTCGGAGCACGATGACAACATTTCTTTCCTTTTTGGATTTTTGGTGAAGAAAACACAAGCATAGAATAAAATTTTCCATTTTTGGAAAGGGTGGGTCCGAGAGAGATGTAGCAAGAAAAACTTGCATGTGCCATAACTTTCATTCCGTGGCTCCGTTTTAGGTGTCGTTTTCTCTAAAAGTGCATATTTTCTCGAGGTCTAGCACCGATGGCAATATTTTTCTTATTTTCATAAAATACATTTTTTCACCTTTTTGGACCAAGCGACTTCTTGCAATCTTCTGAAAGAATCTTGAGCTCTGATCACCTTTTAGATAGATTAGTAATTAAAAATAGTGGATAGCTTTTCAAAACCCTAGGCCTAGGGAAATATCTGGTAGGAAGAATGAATAGGCTACAGGAATTGCCAGAGAAAACAAACCAAAACACAAACAAAAAGAAATAAACCAAAACTAAAGAAGTCAAGCAATTAGCTCAAAACTTTCTCCAATTAGTTGATCTATAAAAATTCTTCCCCCAGGTGAATGTTCTGTGGTAATAATGATGGGGTGAAGTGCTTTATATAACCTAAATCCTCCAATTTTAGCTCAATCTATTTTTAAAAGAACTTTATTTATTTAATAAATAAATAAATAAAACACTTTCAGACAAGGTCTAGTGAAGGGATTGAGTGAGCTTTGGCATGTGGGTATTTGTTGAATTTGGCTTTTATGACTCTCTGGGATACCTTAGAGCAATGCAAACAGTGTAGGCAAAACAAACACAAAAGCGATGTTACTCAAAAGAACGAATTTTTAAAAGGGGTAGTCTCAGATTTCGGATGAAATCTCTGGGACACCAAGATACGATAAGATAAGATAATATTATTAATGTCCAACACATGACCACAAAAGTAGGTCAATGGGACTGTAGAGTACAAAGCAAACAACCTAAAGCAAGAGGACCCAAACAGGTCGCCCGAAATACAATGAGAGAAGGAGAGGAAGAGAAGGAAACAACAACAGAGGCCGAGAAACCAGAAACAAAGAAGAAAAAGATGATGGTGGGGGGAGCGGAAGAAGGAGCAACACCCCCAACAACATCACCTAACCCTCAAGGCTAGATGGGAGTGACTCGCAGGCGCCGATGAATAGAAAAAGCCGAGACCGTAGAATGCACGGGAGCCGGTGTCCGGGAGGGAGGCGATGCCTCTGAGTAAGCCTGGTGGGTCATTGTCTATGCGGAGGGGCCCGGGACGTGCTTGAGATAGGGAGCCTCGGGTGGAAGAAACGGGGTCTCGAGACTTGACGGATCTGGACTGGGGGTCCAGACACGTGTCCAAGCGCCGCTTGGCACCCCTCACTAGGGAGAGCACCGGGAAGAAAGAAGTGATCAATCTAGTATTCATCCATCTGGGGGAGGATGGAGGAGCCTGTCCCGAAGCCTGAGGGCCTCCTGAAGGTAGAGAGAAAGACATCTCTGATCATAGTATCTGAAGAAAGTTGTGAAGGAAGGAAGCTCATGGAACAGCAATGGAAACGCCCACGAATCTCATAGTAAACAGGACACCTGAAAATGAAGTGTTCTTCGGTTTCAACCTCTGGAGAGAGCAAAGCAGGCAAGTCTGCTCGAGCGGTTTAAGTGATGATCAATCTCAACACGAAGTCGATGTGAGCCCACTCTAAACTGACCCAAAGAGATACGAAGGACCTGTAACCAATGTCGGGAAATGTACATGGGTCTGAAAATGACCCCATCACGGATCTCAAGAAAGTGTGCCGCATAGAATGACATCTTCGGACGCAACCCCGGGGTTGGTCCAGTGTGTTGGATGAACTATCGTAGATATCATCTCTGATTATCCTATGAAGGTCCTGTTGGTTGGGTAGGAGGTGGGCAAGGGCATCCAGAGAATAACTGAAGGGTGGGAGACGGTCCATCTGGATGCCAATGGACTCAAAAAGGCGTGAAACACAAGCATACCAACAGCGAGATCGTCTACTGTGATCTGAGGATGCAATAGCTTCAGAGGAGCAGTAGGCAAGATAAATGTACCTGTCCCTACCAGCAGAAGAGCTAGAAAACCCCGATACGGTGCAACAACAACACAAGGCTGAAGATGGTCTCCAAACGAAAAGGGTGAGCCCCAAACTCAGCAAGAATAATGTTGTGAGGAATAGATTCTTTGCACCTGATAATACGTCTGAGCATGAGGATCTGAACACGCTCAATAGTGGCCCAATTTGAGTCCAAAAGAGAGGGACCCCAACCTTCCGAACCATACAGAACCATGGGCCTAACCAGTGAATCGGAGAGGGACATCTTGGAAGGAATGTCCTGAAAGTGGTGGCGGAAACATTGTCTCTCAAGAATCGCCAAAGAACCATACCCCTTATTAACCTGGGGTTGGAGAGCAGGACGGAGGCTAAAACGAGGTCCAGAGAAAAGAATCCCTAGGTAGGTATAAGAGCAAGTGATCTCAATCTCCACACCCTTAAAGAAGAAGTGGAGGTCTGAAGTCTTCAGACAATTGAAAACCATAACTTTGGTTTTCCAAGGTTCACAGTCAGCTGCCTGTGATCACAAAAAGGGCTAAGGCATCCAGTTGCCTCTGGAGACCCTCTGCAGAAGAAGCAAGGAGAACTACGTCATCTGCAAAGAGGAGGATGTAAATCAGAACCTGGTGCAGAAGGCACCCATCACCTTCCTGTATGTGATCCCTGAGAAAGTCCTCAAGCTCATCGATGTAAATCCCAAATAAGGTGGGAGAGAGGGGGCAGCCTGTTTGACACCAATGGTACTCTTGATGAAGTCAGACAAGCCAATAGAGGTGCGAAGGCGGCCAAGGACCTCCTCATAAAGGCACATAATGGCTGTAAGAAGAATCTCAGAAATGCCTATATCTCTGAGCCTACGGAAAAGGGCTTCCGTGGACAGAATCAAAAGCTTTCGAAAATCCACAAAACAACAAAAACTCTGGAGGAGCGGTGGCGAGCCTCCTCGATGATAGCCCGAAGAGTGAGGATGTGATCAATAGTTTGGTAAGTCGGTCGGAAGCCCGCCTGCCCCTAGCTCTGCAATGGTACTGATCGAGGAACTCGGAAAGTTGCAAATGAAGAACTGTAGCATAGAGCTTGGAGAATGTGTGACCCACCATGATAGTCCTGTAATTGTTGGGGTCGGAAGTAGGCCCGACTTGTGTATGGGGTGGATGATGTGGTGGGACCAAGATACTGGGAAACCTGTACAAACCACCTGATTGAAGAGGTCCACAAGATAACTGAGGAGCGTCTTCCGACCATACTTGAAGAGTTCCGCATGGAACCCTTCCTCATCCCCTGCTTTACTGCAACTCATAGCAAGAATGGCATTCCTCACGTTGGTGTGGGTGAAAATATGGCAATGGGAGGGAGGGGAATGAACCTGGATGTGGGGCTGGCCAGGGAAGTCATAAAGAGTGGAGGTGTGAGTGAACATGGAATTGGGATCTAAGTCCAGGGGTAAAGGCGAATGACGGGGAAGAATGGTGCGCTAGAAATGTTTAGGAGAATGGATAAGCGACAGACGAAGCTCATGGCGCCTATGAGAGATAAATGTGCGTTTCTTATGATGAAGGAGACGACAATAGGTTGTTTTCAAGGAAGGGAAGGAGGGAAGGGCATGCAGGAAAGCAAAGTGGAGTTTCCGATGGAAGGCTTTGCATTCCTCGTCATACCATTTGTTCATAGGGCATGTACCATGGCGCAGGGTGGAGTGAGTGACGTGGGGAAGGAACTTGTGGCCGCCTCACGGATAGCGCGTAGGAGAGGGTATTAAACATCTGGTCCGAGGTGAGAGAGGTGAAATGGGGAATGGGGGAGAAGTAGACGAAGGTAGGAGGAAAAGGTGTCGGGATCCCCTTTGTCAAATTTCCAAATAGTACGTGATATACAAGGGGAGGGGGTGGGGTCATGGGGGGGGGTAGCCTGGAGGGAAAAGGAGAGGGTCGCATGGTCAGCAACAAGAGGGATGGGGGAGACACATAAGTGGTGGATGTAAGGAATCAAGTCGGGGTAGTCATGACGTAATCAACTACATTGGCCCCACCACAAAAAGGTCTGCAGGTGAAGAACCGGGATTCAAGAAAGCGAGGAATGCCATTCAGAATCAGTAGGTCATGAGATTCCCCTAATTGGAGAAGATGCCGACCGTAGGAAGGGGCCCTGTCGTGTCCTCAGACTCTCGCTGGAAGCCAACCAACTCTGGATCCACCTCAGAAGTGCAAAGTACATCGTCGGTCCTGTCGTGCCTCGGAATCTGCATATTTTGGTACGGGCATTGAAGTCCCCCAAGATGATGACCTCCCAGAGCCCGAGAACTGAGATATACCAGCATAAAGGTCAAAGAAGGGGTCTCCGTCTGGGCCGTTATGGATAGCAAATGAGGAGGAAGCTGGAGGGAAATAATAGACTGCAATGAAGATGTCTCTTAGGAGGGAGAATTACGTTTGATCCGAACCCAAAGAAAGGGCAGACTCATCCTCGCTGATAGAAATCTTGCTCGAAGGGTGTCCCACGGCTAAACAAGCACCCCGCCGAGATCCGCTAATGCCGCCAGAACTCCGAGTCTCCTGTCTGCAAACGAAAACCGAAGTAACCCTTGATGTCGGGAGAGGGCGAACCGGGCTCGCATGTGTCACCGTAACAAAGAGAAGGTTAGAGAGACCTAAAGCATCATGCAGAAGAGGTCAAGAGAAGACCAAAAGGACCCATTTCCATTCTAACATGCGATGGAGATGCCCTGCTTTAGAGCCTTCCCCCGGAACCGTCATCTGGAGCTAGAGCTAGATCCTGGAGCCCAACTAGGGGGGAAGGAATCCCGAACCACTGGCTTGAGGTTACGAATCACCGCCCATTTCCCTTCTTTTTGGCTGCCATGACAATTTCCCGAGATTTTTTGAGTTCGACAACTTGCTCTCTAGTAAGATCTTCGTCAAGAAAGACCTTATTGGGTAGAGAAAAAATATTCCGCTTGGCTCTGAGAGCCTTAAGGCGGTCATCAGCTGACTTGAAACGGATAAAAAAGAGTATATTCCAGACCAAACCAAGCTCCATCCAACTGAACCTTGGGCAGCTCCAAGTTATCTGTGAGGAACTTCAAGCAATGGCTAGGGGGTCGGAAAGAGGGAGGAGTGGGCAATCCTCTAACCTTAAGGTTCAACTCCCTGGAACGTCGGATTCTCTCTTCCACTAGTTTTGCTTGAACGACTTCTTCAACTACTATTAAAGGAGCATTTTTATCTTTACCCTTAACCACTTGGGCCCAGGAATCAATTTGTTTTTGAAGGTTTTCTGCCGAGTTCTAATTTCTTCTTACTTGTGTTTTAAGTCTGATATCTCAACCTATAATTGATCATTATCAGCAGTAGGTTTTGTGTCGTGAACCTGTCTTCGTAAGGAGATATTATCGGCTTGACCTTTTCCACCCGAGAGGTTAATTCAAAACCTCGGTCAGGAGGGGATTTGTTGAACGATTCGAGTCTCAAAGCTCTGTTGAGAAGTTCTGCAATGATGTTAGGGAGGTTGCCATCCTGCTTACTCTGTTCGTTTGACCCAAGACTGGAAATCACCTATGCAGCGGGGGTGGAGGGAGACATCATAGCTGGATAGATTGCCTGGAGAGGAGAAACGATTAGAGGGATGTCCATTGAGCCTCCAATACCCCTGAGTTGATTACTCTGCATAGAATTAGCAATCGTGGAAGCTAGAGAACAGCCACGAAGGCAAGTTGCGAGTTGGTTAGCTATAGTTACAGAAAGAGAGGCCAAGTGAAAACAGGAGCCATGAAGACGAACCCTGGAATCACAAGCCACGAATACCACGAGTTCACAGAACACGAAGAGACAAAGAAACACGAGCCACGAAAGAAGACAAGAAACGTTTTAGAGGGCCCATGATTCACGAAAACGATGCAAAGGAAGCTCACGAAAATATTCGTGGAGGTTACAGAGCTAAACCCGTGAAAGATATGGCAGATGAAAGGTCACGAGCATGACTGGCGAGCCACGATTCAACTCTGCGATCATTGCTGGTAAACACGAGCCGGGATTTTGACCAGTGTAGAGCACGAATGTTAGGGCATCGACTATAGATTGTAGAAATCGAGAGCTTCTTCAATAGAGAAAACCCTGTGAAGATCATGGGCCACGAACCAGCAAAAGCGTGAAATTCTGACTCGCAAAAGCCGTGAAGTCACGATGACGAAACCCCGTGAAAAATGAACCGGAAGCTTCAGGAAATTCCAATGGCGTGCGAGGGGGCAATCACAAAAACATGGTAGAGACATTGTCAACGCGGGAAAGGGCATCGAGGAGCTCCATCAGAGGGGATATATCAATAAAATTAAATTGATAACTGATAGAAGAACGAGATTTTGAGGAAGAGCATGCTCTTTATTGTCTTACAACATCATGCTTGAATGACAGTGCTACCAATTGTTGGATCATTGACTCAGGGGCATCCAAACATTTTTCATGTTGTTACTCATTGTTTTGATTCAGTTGTATTAGCTAATGGAGAGTCACTTGCAATAGAGGGGATAGGGAATATAAGCGTTGTGTTGAATAATGCTCTAAAACCATTAGTAAGGAATGTTAGGTATGTTCATAGCTTGCATAAGAATCTCTTATCTATTTGTCGATTAAGAGAGTCTCAATATTGTTGTAAATTCCTCCAGGAGACGTGTGTCTTGTGTCAGATGTGAAACAAGGACGGGTGATTTCCCTAGGCATTGAGCAAGGTGGCTAGTATAGGCTAGTTGACTTTCCTACATTCAATATAAAAGCATGCACGGAGGGAGGTTCGACATCTAGGATGTGCTAGAGAATGCAATTCCTTATAGGCTTGTTGACCCTTATTCGGTCAACCTACATGCACTAATTGTGAAAGAAATATCCACTAATGTGTAGGAGACTAAAATACTTCATGTGGGCGGATGAAATGCCCAAATTATAGGATGTGCAAGAAGCGCGAGGTGAGATGGAAAGAAAAGCCACTCAAAGAATTGTGGAGGGAGACTCCACTATTCAAGATGTGTTAGAGGTGCATGGTGAGATGGCAGAACACACCACTCAATCACAGGAACTAGCTTCAAGGACAACAAAGCATGGACGCTTTTCTCATCTTGTTCATGAAAAGGCTTTTCATAATAAGGGGATAGATGAGTAATAAAAGGATACATTTATTTCCCCTACCATTGCAGGGATGGTTATTTCTCCTACTACAAAGTTGGTTGTACTCCTACTATAAAGATGGTCACTCAGTTGCTTCTCTCCATAAGAACTCAGTTTGGTTGGAGGGTATGTCAAAGTGCATTCCTGAACGGAGAGTTGGATGAGGAGGTCTACATGGTGTTTCTGAAGGTGATCACGTGGATTGCAGATTTATCGAGACCCTACACAAACTCAAGCAGGCTCCACAAGCTTGGTACACTCTATTCAATCAACATCTCCAAGAATCTGATTTCGAACTTTGGAGATTGGGCTGAACCTCTCAGCCAATGATGGTTCATTACCAGTCAATGAGTCACTAAATGAACACTTGGTGGAAAACTTACTATATCTAATGTCCACACAATCAGATCTCTATTTTGTTGTCTGTTTTTTTTACTCTTTATCTACACCGAAGCTCCTACATTGTACACCATTAAAATATCAGAGTATTGCAGCTTTCAATGTACTATATAAGAAGCATCCGATAGAGTTAATGACTAAACTTCTTGGTTTTATTGTATTTGTAAAATTTCGGGACAAACATGTCTCCAATTTAGTCATTAAGGGGGTATTAAAATATATTCTTAATATATTAATTAACTCTTAATGAACTATTAGTTATGTATTAACTAATGTTTGGTTTTAAGCTCCTTAATCATTTTGTAACTATCTCTTGCAGTAATGATGTTCCCAAGATTTCACCCTGAAATTTGGGACTACCCCTTTTAAAAAAATCGTTTTTTTAAAGTAATGGGTCGTTTTGTGTTTGTTTTGCCTGTAGTTGTTTGCATTGCTCTAAGGTATCCCTAGAGAGTCATAAAAGCCAAATTCGACAAATACCCACATGCCAAAGCTCACTCAATCCCTTCGCCAGACCTTGTCTGCAAGTGTTTTATTTATTTATTTATTAAATAAATAAAGTTATCTTAAAAACAGATTGAGCTAAAATTGGAGGATTTAGGTTATATAAAGCACTTCACCCCATCATTATTACCACAAAACATTCACTTGGGGGGAAATTTTTTTCGCAGATCAGCGAATTGAAGAAATTTTTCGAGCAATTACCTGCAACTTCTTTTGTTTTGTTTTATTTCTTTTTGTTTGTGTTTTGGTTTGTTTTCTCGGCAATTCCCATATCCTATTCATTATCCTTGCGGACCTTTCCCTGTGCCTAGGGTTTTGAGAACGCCATCCAAGTATTTTTAATTACTAACTGTCTAAAGGTGATTAGAGCTCGGGATTCTTTGAGGAAGATTGTAAGAAGTTGCTTGGTCCAAAACAATGGATTTTATGAAAAAAAGAAAAATATTGCCATCAACGTGTAGAGATCGAGAAAATATGTACTTTTAGGAAAACGACACCTAAAACGGAGCCACGAAATGAAAGTTATGGCACATGCAAATTTTTGCTGCTACATCTTCCCATACCCTTTTCAAAAATGGCAAATTTTATTCTATCCTCGTGTTTTCTTCACCAAAAATCCAAAAAAGGAAAGAAATGCAGTCTTCATCCCAGTCGTAATTTTCAAAGCTGCCTTCCGCATCCAATTTCCACGCAGCCTTAAGTGATGAATTTCACGCAATTTTAAAGGCAAAAGTCATAATGCAAGTTGTACTTTTGGAAAAGAGCTATCTTTCATGCAAGTCGCATTTTTTTGGAAGGAATCACTTAAGTTTGTGGTGTCCCTGATTTCACCTTGAAATCTGAGACTACCCCATGTTAAAAAAATTCGTACTTTTAAAATAATGGGTCGTTTTGTGTTTTTATTGCCAAAAATGTCTGTATTGCATCAAGATATTCCCAGAGAGTCATATAAGCCAATTTCGACAAATACCCAGATGCCCAAACTCGTTGTATTCTCGTCTGGGTTTGCTTGCGGGAAATTTTTATTTAATTATTTTAAGCCCCATTTGAGGTAAATTGTGCTTCGGTTTAACCCTGTTGAGGTTTTACATGTCAATATTCCCATATACTAGTAGGGTTTCCACCAGGAATGAATCCTAGGCTTTATCTATGACTTCTGGCAACGTGTTGCATTTTTGTTATTTTTCTCGTATTTTTCTCTGCGAAATTCCCCTAGGTCAATTCCTTTGCCGGTTTAGTCTGTTTTCTTGCTTGGAGTATCTGGAGATCATCTACGGACGTCATGCCAGAAGGAATTTGCCACAGGAGGTTTGGTTCTCTCTAAAAAGACGAAGTCATGCACAAAAAAGGCCTCTTTTGGGCAAGTCGCATTTTTGGGAAAGGAAGGTTTTAAGCTGCAATGGGATTTTTGGTAGCAGCAGACAGGTGGGAATTTTGTACTTGCCTGGCAGGTACTTTTCCCATGAAGCAAAGTCACTTAAGTCATGATGGGAAAATAAGAGGCAGCAGGCAGGCGGGGATTTCTTACCTGCCTTGCAGGTGAAAATTTCCATTATAAAATAAAAGAAAATCACTTAAGGTATTGATGGGAATTTCTTACCGCCAGCAAAGTAAAAATCTCATTATGGAAGTCAAAAAAGCTTAAGTGGATCATGGGATTTTTGGAGCTGCGGTGCAGGGTGAATAATCCCATTAGAAATTGACTTTTAAAAATAGAAATCAGCTATGGCAAAAAGTGCGACCCACCTAGAGGAAGAATAATACTTTTTAAAGTATTAATTAATTGTTTCTATTCCTAAAATTGGCGCCCAAGCATGAGGAAAAGTCAACGCATGATGAAAGGATAAAGTAGACTGGAAGTAGAATGCTAAAAATAAATTAAATTAATTTATTTTATGGCAGCCATGAGCATGCACAAAATAGGCGCCCAAATTGAAGAGAAAAACATGATTTTTAATTAATTAATTGCCAGAAATAGGAAGGGCAATTATTAATTATAGAATGATGAAGGTTATATAAGCATGGGCTGCCATATTAATGGAGTTATTAATTCTTTAGCAAAGGAGTGCAGCCCAGGCAATTTTGGCGCCCAAAGGAGGAATTTTGCTCAGAAAAAGGTGTTTTCACTGCTAGGAAAGCTTCAAAGTTTGGCGCCTAGGTTTGAAGGAGCTTGATTTAAGTCTGATTAATTGTCTGCATAGTATTACAGGTGCCTAGGTGCTTATATAATTGAAAGGGAGCTTAAATCAATGTCCAATACATTGAATATATCTTCCGAATCTGAAGAAATTCCCAGATCTGCACCAATTGTAAAGAATTCTACGGCGAATAAAAAGAAAAAGAGTTTCTCAGACAAAGATTGCTCTGGCCATGGTGAAGCATGATGAAAGAAAAGGATCAGCAGAATCATGCATAGCTTCCAGATTCAATTGAGATTGATCCAGATCAGATTGGATTCGATCGAGATCAGATTCAGATTCGAGATCGAGATCATTCGATTGATCCAATCCAAATCCAGATCCAAATCCATAATTGTAAAGGCTTCATCCTCTTGTTTCGAATGCATCCCGTGAAGAAGTCAGTGCATGGAGAATTCCTTCCAGGACCTTGTGCATGTTCTCCCAATCTTCCAATTGAAGCCTTCATTGAATTTGCATTCACCCGGAGTGCTTTCCAGAATTTTTAATTGCTCATATGCAATTAAAAATAAAAATGATGAGTTATTTACGGCAAACATTGCACTGATGCATGTACTGGAGAAGAACTGTAAAAGCTTCAAGGATAAGAGGGAAGACAAGGCAAAGGCAACACCCATAAGCAAAATTCCAGATCCAGCCACTTCCAGATCTAGCTGCTTCCAGATCCAGTTTGGTGAGAATCAAGGGCAAAAGAATCAACTGCATGCAGAATATGGAAAAAGAACAAAACTGGAAGTGTTGCAGCTTTCTTCTAATTTCTTTTCCTCTTTCTTCTTCTTTTCTCCGACAAAGTAATTGAGCGATCAATCAAATTATACAACTTAAGTGATTGGTTTAAAAGCCATTACTTGAAGAAGTCAACTACTTGGAAATAGGTGGCAGACATGCAAAATAGAAGGTTCTATCTTCAGTTGCAAATCATGCATGTCATGCAAAGAGGAATTCTAGGAGGGAGATTGCCAGTTGTTTCCTTGACAACTTCCACATGTGTCAATTCGCTAAAAGCTTCCTATTTGTAATTTCCCCTCTACATGCTATAAGTAGAGGAAGAACCTTCAGGTTAAAGATCATCAAAATTTGTAAGCAACATTCTTGTGTTCTAGACTTTGTGCTGAAACCCCTGATAGCTATTTGAAGCAAAGGAATAGAAAGGAGCATATTTCCGAAGAACTTTTTGTCACGGTGTTTTCTGTTTTAACTTTTTGTCTTAGATCTACTTATAAACTTTGTGTTATTCTAGATCTAGATCGAAAATTTCTTGTTGCTTATAATTGTGTTAATATATATTGGTTCTGTCTATGTGCATGCAATCAACTCTGTAATCTATTGATTGGGTTGCACATCTTCCCTCTTTCTTTCCTGTGTTTTTATTATTTCCTTCTTCATTAGATATTTCCTTTCTTTAACAACTGCTTACTTGCTACAAAACTATACAACTATGGTTTATGAGCTGTATGGTTAAAATAATACCCCCAAATAGATACTAGCATATTTAATTGACAGATCTTACACGGGAGCCTCACCAGTAAATGAGGGAGATTTATCTCATGACTGCCTAGGTTTTTCAGCTATGCAGAAAATCTAGCCAACAAGCTGCCAATGGGAATTTTAGGGGTGGCAGGTAGGCGGGAATTTCTTGCCTTCCTTGCAAGGTAAAAATTCTCATTATGAAAGTCAAGTCACTTAAGTGAAAAGCGGGAATTTCCTGCCTGCCTTGCAAAGTAAAAATTCTCATTATGAAAGTCAAATCACTTAAGTGAAAAGCGAGAATTTCTTAGCTGCCTTGCAGGGTAAACATTCTCATTGCTTTGACTTCCTAGTTTTAGCAATTCCTCTTGCCAAAAAGTGCGACCCACCTTGACATTAATACATGAATTTAATCACAACAGACAACAGGCAACCAAGTACATGCGGGGATCGAGCAAGCACAACTAAAGATAGTGGCATTCAATTCCAAAGCATGGGAAGGATTGGGGATATTGGTCTCGCGTGAGGCGGATTTGATTACACACGCCGCCTAATGATGCACTTGCATGTAGCGAAAGGTCTATTTAAAGCTTTAGAGTCTTGAGGCCTAGCCTCTGTTTATGTAAATAGGGAACGGGTCCCTTCAACCCATTTTAACTATCAAAAAATAAAAAATAAATTAAAAAATACATGCATTTAATGATATTTATTATTTTTATTTCTAGCCAAGTTTGGCGCCATAAATAGAAGTAAAGTCAAGGCAAGTGGATGAGCTAAAGAGAAGTCAATGATGCATGCTAAAAATAAATAAAATAAATTAAAAAAAAACAATCGAAGCATGTCTTTTAATTAATTAATTGTCAAAAATAGGGAAAGACAATTATTAAAAATAGCATGCACATAGCTATATAAGCATGGGACGCCATAAGGGAGAAGCAATTAATTCTTTTTGATGGAGCTTGCAGCCCGGAAGGATTTTGGCGCCAAAGGAAGGAGGATTTTGCATTAAAAAATATTTTCCACTCGTAAAGGAAGCATCCAATTTTGGCGCCTAGGGTTGGAAAGGCTTTCTTTTTATTATTCAGAGCATCTGCATATTGATGAATACTTCATTTATGCCCATATTGGTGAAGAAAGCAGAAGTCAATGTCTGATACATTGAATATATCTTCAGAATCAGAGGAAGAAATAGATCCAGCTCTCATAATTGCAAAGATTTCCGGAAAAAATTCATTCTCTTGTTTCTAATGCAGCCCATGTGGAAGTCGTTGCATAGAAAATTTCTTTCAGGAGTTTGTGCATGTGCTCCCAATCTTCCATTTGAAGCCTTCATTGAATTTACTTGTATTTTCCTTCACCCAGAGTGCTTTCCAGAATTTAAAATTGCTCATATGTAATTAAAAATAAAAGGTGATGAGTTTTTTCTGAATTGTTTACGGCAAGCATTTTATTAGTGCATGTATTGGAGAAGAACTGCAAAAGCTTCAAGGATAAGAGGGAAGACAGGTCAAAGGCGTGACTGAAGCAAATCATGTCAACTGCTTCCAGTTCGAGTTTGGTGAGAATCAAAGGAAAGAATTCAACAACACATGGGAGTATCTCAGATCCATGGTAGAGATATCATTCAGATCATTCATTGCTAAAATAGATGAAGCAAAAGTACAATGCATTTTGGATCAGCATTGGTGTCCCCAAGATTTCACCCTAAAATCTGGGACAACCCCTTTTAAAAAAATTCGTCCTTTTCAATGTAACGGTTCGTTTTGTATTTGTTTTTCTGCGATTGTTTGCATTGCTCTAAGGAATCCCAGAGAGTCATAAAAGCCAAATTCCCCAAGTACCCACATGCTAAAACTCACTCTATCCCTTCGTCAGGTTTTGTCTAAGAGAATTTTATTTATTTATTTATTAAATAAATAAAGTTCTTTTAAAAATAGATTGAGCTAAAATTGGAGGATTTAGGTTATATAAAGCACTTCACCCCATCATTATTACCACAGAACATTCACTCGGGGGAAAGAATTTTTGCAGATCAGCTAATTGGAGAATTTTTTGAGCAATTGCCCACAACTTCTTTTGTTTTGTTTTATTTCTTTTTGTTTGTGTTTTGGTTTGTTTTCTCCAGCAATTCCCGTATCCTATTCATTATCCTTGCTAGACCTTTCCCCAGGCCTAGGGTTTTGAGAAAGCCATCCAGTATTTTTAATTACTAATCTATCTAAAGGCGATCGAGCTCGGGATTTTTGGAAGATTGCAAGAAGTCGTTTGGTCCAAAAAGGTGCAAAAATGGATTTTATGAAAAAAGAAAAATATTGCCATCGTGTAGAGATCGAGAAAATATGCACTTTTAGAGAAAATGACACCTAAAACGGAGCCATGGAATGAAAGTTATGGAACATGCAAGTTTTTGCTGCTACATCTTCCCAGACCCTTTCCAAAAATGCCAAAATTTATTCTGTACTTGTGTTTTCTTCGCCAAAAATCCAAAAAAAGAAAGAAATGCAGTCTTCATGTCAGTCGCAGTTTCCAAAGCTGCATTCCGCGTCCAACTTCCACTCTGCCTTAAGTGACAAATTTTCACGCAATTTTAAAGGCAAAAGTCATAATGCAAGTTGCACTTTTGGAAAAGAGCTATCTTTCATGCAAGTCGCACTTTTTGGAAGGAAGGATTTAAGGCTGAGTGGGAATTTTGGTAGTGGCGGGCAAAGGGGGAATTTTTGCCTACCTAGCACATTACTTTTTCCCATCAAGTCAAAATCACTTAAGCTGCCAATGGGAATTTTAGAGGTGGCAGGCAAGCACGAATTTCTTACCTGCCTAGCAGAGTGAAAATTCCCATTATGAAAGTCAAATCACTTATGTGGAAGATGGGATTTTTGGAGATGCATTGCAGGGTGGAAATTCCCATTGCTTTGATTTCCCATTTTTAGCAATTTCCCTTGCCAAAAAGTGCGACCCACCTTGGCATTAATACATGTATTTAATGATATTTATTAATGGTATTTCTAGTCAATTTTGGCGCCATAAATAGCTAGGAAGTCAAGGCAAGTGGATGAGCTAAAGAGAAGTCAAGGATGCATGCTAAAAAAATTAAAATAGATTCATAAAAAACAATCGAGAAGAATGCGAGACTTGGGTGCCCAAATTGGAAGAAGAAACATGTCTTTTAATTAATTAATTGCCAAAAATAGGAAAAACAATTATTAAAAATAGCATGCAGATGGCTATATAGGCATGGGATGCCATAAGGGAGAAGCAATTAATTCTTTTTGATGGAGCTTGCAGCCCGGAAGGATTTTGGCGCCAAGGGAAGGAGGATTTTGCATTAAAGAATATTTTCCACTGTCGAGAAGCTTCTAGTTTTGGCGCCTAGGGTTGGAATAGCTTTATTTTTATTATTCCAAATATCTGTATGTTAGTAAAAGTGCCCAGGTATTCATCACAGGAGTTCATATTGGTGAAAAGAAGCCCAAATCAACGTTAGATACATTGAATATATTTTCCGAATCAGAAGAAATTGTCAGATCTGCACAAATTGATCCAATTACAAGGGATTAAGCGCGAATTAAAAGGAAAAGAGCTCGAGATAGATTATTTCAGGCATAATGAAGCATAATGAAAGAGAAAGATCAACAAAATCATGCATTGTTTCCAGATTTGCTGAAATCAATGATACTGAGACATAGGCCTTGAACCTATCACCGATTGATTGATGAGATCCGGTACTGGAAGGACATCTCTTATGTGAGCAATTAAAATTAGCAGGATCATTCAAATCTCAACTTTTCCCATCACAACTCAATTGCCAGAGTTTGTTTCGGAGTGTGCAAGCTCTTATCATCCTCTTTCTAGGACAATCCGAGATCTTTGTAGGGAATACAATAATCGGAGTTGGATGCACAATTTATTAATTATTGCCTTAAGCTTCCGGCACGGCCAGTGGTGATTGCAATTAGCATGCAGGATGCCAACAACAGATGGGAAGACACTGAGTCACATGTTCGATAAGTATATTCAGTTTCACAACAAAGAAAAAGTGTAGAGTATGACGACCGACATATTTTCTTTCTTCTTCCCTTCCCTCCCTTATTCTTATTTCTCGGACAAAATTGTAAAACTAAAGTAATTGGTTAAAAGCCATTACTTCTAGTTATCTGAAAAGGTCCTCAATTGAGAATAAGTGGCAGACATGCAAAACTTTGATTTAGTCTTCAGATGCATGTCATGAGGAGAGAAATTTTAGGGGAGAGATTGCCAGTTGTTTTCTTTATAGATTCAATTATTGTTTTCCTATTTATAATTTCCCTCTATACATTATAAATAGAGGAAAACCCTACGGGTTAAAGGATCAGAATTTGTCATCAACATTCTTGTGTTCTAGACTTTGAGTGAAACCCTTGATATTTTTTAAAGCTAAGGATGATCCATAGGGATCTGAAATAACTCTACTTCATCGAAAACAGTCAACACAGAGAAGAAAAAAACAACAAACGGAGGTTCTATCTTTTAAATAACGGACGGCCGCCATGCCATGCGCGGCGGCGGTTCTGAACAGTAACCGCCACCCTAGCCTGGGGTGGCGGTCCGAGAAGCCGCCGATCGCATAGTGGCGGCGGTCCTGGCCATTACGGACAGAAAACAAAATTCGAAACGAACAACCTCTGAATTTGAAAGGATGTTCGTTTCTCTTCTCCTTCATGACCTTTCCCATTCTCTAGTACATGGGAGGACATGAGAAAGGCTATAAATACATGATTATAGAAGTGTAAAAGATCATGGAAGCATGGGAGCAAGTGAGTAATAAATCTTAGTGTTGAAAATTGTATTTTGTAGAAGAAAGGAGTGTTGAGATAGAACAAACAAGTAATGAAAGGAAGTGTTGAGATATTATCTACTTCCCTTTCATACTTATTGTAAATTTTATACTTGTAGATTTAAAATTGGTCAATAGTAGTGGGAAGAAAGAGCAATTTCCCTTCCCGACTGGTTTTCCTCCATTGGAGGTTTTCCAGATAAAATTGTTGGTGTTTGAGTTTTATATTATTTCCTTTACTACAATTATTGATTCTAAGCACAATAGTAATTCATTCACTAGCTATCTCTGTTATTTCTAATAGAAAGTAAACAGCAGCGATTAATTTGTGATTTGTGAATAATTCCAAAGTTGAAGAGTTTACAGATCATCATTACTCCACGTCGCCAGGCTTTTTTTCGGAGAACTTCTTCATGTCTGCTTTTACATTTGGTTTTTCACCTTGTGTTAGATCTTTCATAAACATAATGTTGGATCGAGGATCTAGTTTTTTCAAAGCTCCTCGAGGCAGTTTCTTTAAATATGTAGTGAATCTATTTTGTTCACCATTTTGCATGAGACCATTTGTCCAACTACATGGATTGCAAACAACCTTTTTCAATTTCGATGCACACGGATTCAAGATATTTCCTCTCCCCATCTCCAAGGACAACGCTTCGGGTTTTCATTCCACTCTTCAGCTGTAAAAGGGCAATTTTCAGACACATTTATCAGAGGTCACGACAGCACATAATACATATCATCAACTGTTGCAATAATTGATCAAAAATATCCTTTCGAAGCAAGTCTCGATTAAAGGTCATCTGATTTTCTGAAATTTGGGTTTTGGCTTATACACTAATACGCATTCAGTGCCCTCATCACCACAGCTGATGGACCCTTGCACTACTGCTGATATATGTAAAGTGTTCAGCAATACATTTTCTTCAATCTTTTCATGTTTTCTTAGTCTCTCTCTCACAACTACAGATATTTTAAATGTAAAACTTAAGTGCTTCATTTCAAAGGCAGAATCGACCTTGGATCATCATGGCTCAAAAGTCCCCCAGGAAGCTTAAGGTTGCAGCATTTTGCTATAATAGGAACTCTTCTTACAACTACCCGTTTATAAATCATCCACTACACAAAGAAAAACATGGGAGGAAGATTAATCAGCCCACCACCATCCAGCACCCAAGGCCAAACAGACTATTTCTTTAGCCAAGTTCATTAAAAACAGTAAACCCCTCTCTAATCCCTTGCATAAAAAATACGGGCATCACATTTGCTTAATCAACCTGCAAGTAAGGACTTTGTGGAAAGTTATTTTTTGAAAGTGGCTGGAAAGGCCATTTCTAGAAGTGGTCCAGGCTGCAATTTACCACCAACTTGTAGGTGAGATCTTTGGATAAAGCTTGTTGCCCTACAACAGATTTAGATTAGAACTTAGGTTTTTTTCATTTGCTTCATCTTTGAGGATATTGTGAGATCTACTTGTTTATTTGATCTATATGTATGAGACCAACAAACTATTGGTTGAATTACATAAATCTTCCTTTGCTCCACCACCCAAATTTCCATTTGCTCCCCATCTCAAATTTCCATCCTCGTCTGAATACACTATTGCTGCCTGTAGCCACAAGCAGGTTGCCCAATTTCATGAGCTATGGGCCAGGAAGTCGTGACCCGATCCCATATTCCTTCAAAGTTCAACATCCCTCGCATCAACCTGATAAACATCAATCACATCACTTCTTATGCAGCCTGTCCCATGCACACTTGACCCCATTGCCAAATGCTTCCTTGCAGAAAAAAATTGCGTAATAAAATGATGGACACCCAAACTCCTAAGTTGATCTTCAGTCACATCAGCCCTTTTCATTCTTTACTGCAACTTCCCTACCTCCTTCACTGCAGCTGTGGACAAAATGAACATGTTTAAATGACAAATTTGTTATGACTACATTTTATAATTTCCTCAGAACACTGGCAAATAGCAACACGGAAATCCTTCACAACACAAAATCAGGAACTGCTGCCAGCACAGAATCAACAAACCATTGAAAGACAATCACACTGACTGCCTCATCTGCTGAACCTCTTGTCAAAATGGGGAACCCATAAGGATTTTGAGGAAGCTGATATGGTTTACATCTGCCCATGAAGTACAAGGTAGATGCACATTCCTCTAATAATAGTGATTCCTAGGATCTTGACCGAGTACATCAAAGATTCAAATCTTGACCTCATACCTAGAAGGCAACAGCATTTGAGAAGATTCAGTTTGCCAAACTCCATTTTTTCTCAATCATCAGGAATATGGCATATTTTTGTGTACTCCTGGATCTTTTGTATCCAATGAATTTTTTCCTCTAGCAATAATAGCTTTCTTCTATATCTAGCAATTCCTTTGTTCACTATTATCTCAAGCTGCACAAATTTTGAAGACTAATGCTTACAGGAAATATGAGTCTTTCAGCACTTGCTGCAGATTTTGTAATATTTTCTCATTATAAACAAGTAATTTCATTTAAAAGAGAACCAAAATTACTGATTTCTCCAAAAAGGTTTTAAGCATGCTAAACAATTTCAGGTAAATAATTACTAGTTTGCAGAAAATCCAATAGCAAGCATTCAACTGTCATATTGATCTGTTCAAACAATATCTGACATAAAGTCATATTCAAAACTACATTGTTATGGCTGAGAAAAATCCAGAAATAAATGTTTCATAGTCCTGTAAACCCTTCATTACTAGGTGAACATCACCTGCAATTTGATGATAAAGATTTAAAATACATTCAGATGCTGTCACAATATTTATCAAAACAAAGATCAGTAATAATTTATTTTTTGACCTAATACTAAATCTTCATCAGAAAAATGTTACCAGATAAATATGCTATGGATGAGTAGTTTGGAACCACTGTTCCAGCCGGGTTAGAGAGAACTAATGATTTCACCAATGCTGGCCAAAGTCGGGCCACAAGACTAATCAAGTATCCTGTGTCAAGACATATTCTGTAAGGTTGTACATCAAAACTTCCAGATGAGTGGCACACATGAATATTATGATAAAGTTTAGAGGTCAAGACTCAATTTCAAGAATTCCAATTTCTCAGGATGCACCAATGGAAAACATAATGCAGTGAGTAAGCTCCAAATGATACCGATACAATATGTGTAGGCATCCCAAGATAAATGAAATGAAATCAATAAAAGTTCAAATTGAAAAATGTATATACAATAAAATTGTAAGTTCAATTTCACATGATCTCCCAAATCCTTAGCTGTAATAACAAATTGAACTAGCAAGATAGCAAGTTTATATTATCTGGAATCAACTAAATGTTTATCTGTGGATCTCAAAACTTTAATGAACAACAGCAGGACCTTCCTTACTTGAAGCAGTTTTACTGGAGAGTAAAAAGTTATGCATCTAGTGAGACGTTTTTATAGATAGATCTAATGTAAATGAGAGATAATGGATAATATTAAATAACATATCAACAGATTCTGACATGTTATGGAAGAGACGTTTGAAAAACAGAATTGTCAGGATTTTAGAGGCATATCAAACAAATTCATATTCTTGATGGAACAAAGCCATGACATTATAGATTAGTGATGGAAAATCATTACTTAGAAACAGACTTTACCCTTTTATTAAGCCTACATGTTTCAAGAACTTTATTAGTCGCAATTGTAATTTGGGGCTGCTGCAAATTTGTTTCTCTTTTCATATCTTTTGTCCATATACCTGAACCAGAATCGCCATTTCATGTTCTGATAGATAAAGAATGCTATTATCATCAGTGCTGAATTTCGTCACTTAAATTGAAATAAATACCAAGCCAGGATATTGAAATGGACTTTCAAGTGATGGTGATATCAAAATAGCAATCTTCTTAAAAACATTGACCCTAGCAAAATCCAACCTGCCTATTAAACGGATTTTGTTTACACTGAATCCAAGAAAGACTTGAATTTGTTACAAACATCTTAAATTAACAGAATATATTTTACAGAATCTGTTTAAAAGCCAAGCAATGTAAGCTGTCTTTTTATCATCTAATACAGACACTGAGACAATAATGAAATGCTTTAGCTGCTTATAAACAGCCAGTTCCCTACCTCCGAAGCTATAGAATCTTTAGTTCATGCAATAGTACCAATGCAGAATAAACTCAAAGCCTATGCATTCCTTGTCAACCTTTCGATTTTAAACTTTAGTATACCCTTCAGCTGAAATGGACCTGTTGAAGGACATCAGTTGCCAAATCAACATTTTCTGATTGAGCGCTGATAATCTAGTCTCGGTGCTAGGCGTACTCACTCTATCCCATTCACTCTGAGAAAAGCCAGCAATATCTCAGCTTTGTTTTAATATAACAGGAAGAATAAAGTATGTTTACATTGGAAAAACTATTTGCCTGATGAAAAATGACAATTTCTTAGGTAATATTATGTGCATTGATACAGATGCTAATACCTACAATGCATACAGGTAAAGTATTTCCTTAAATAGATAGTCATTCATCTTTTAAGAGCTTTTTGTTAACACAGTATATAAAACTTCACATTTTTAAATTACGATTGTGTAAAAGAGCTGTACATTAAAATTGTTAAAATATAACACATTATATAGAATGTAAAAACAGTTATGTAGTTGTTCGGTTGGTAACTGTTCAACCACCTCTCTCAATAAATAAACCTCTGCCTGTATCATTTGTACAGTGCAGTTTGCTCTTTGTCTCCATCTGTATTCTTTCTTCTCTTTGCATGTTCTAACATTGGTATCAGAGCGACTTGCAAGGGCTCTTGATGAGAGGAGAGTGTCGCGAATGAGGTTCGAGGAAGCCCCGACATGGGTACGAACTGTAGAGAAGAAGTTTGAAGTCAATTCGAGGAAGCCCTAAAAGGCACGAATTTGGCAGAATCGTGGATCGTGGTGAAGAAAAACAAGGGCACAGAATACGTGGGTCATCACAGAAAACGAGGGCAGAATAGAATCACTTCACAATCGTGGTTCGCTGGAAGAAGTAAGACCTAGGGCAGACTTCGCTGGAGGTAGAAAAACGTGAAAGTCAAGTCGTGAGGGCCTAAAAGTCGTGAGCAAAAAACCGGTTTTTGCAAAAATCGTGGGCACCAGCAACTGAAAAATCGTGGAGAAGGGCAGAGGTAAACCGAGCAAGGCAAAAGATTTTATAAAACTATTTAGTGTTTTTAATATTTCCTTGCCTATTCATAAAAATATTTGCATGACAGTAAAATCGTGGCAGACGTAATTTGTATAAAGTATCGTTTTGGTTTCGCAAGTGGAGAAATTAATTTTAATATTATTTGGAGGAATAAGTAATAATATTAAAATTAATATATGCAAATATAGTTTTGGAGGGAGTTGGAAGGGTAATTTGCATGTGAGAAATTAATCTCATATTATATGCTGGAGAAATTAAAATAAATATATTTGCTGGAAAAAGGTATTTTATTAAGTGTGAGGCAAAGTTATTATTTTATTATTTTCCGTTACTTTGGAATAATAAAATGGCAAATATATCACACTTGACGTTGCCGGAGACACAAAAATTAACGGGCACTAATTTCAATGTATGGAGTCATAAGATTTTAATGAGTTGCGGAAGTTTCGTGATTGTGATAAAATAATCAAGGGTGATGAAAATCGACCAGCGACGAACTTCGAGGATTATGACAAACGTCATAAGGAAGCATTATTGCTTCTCAAGTTATCGGTGTCGGATGATTTGATACCGGAAGTGCGGAATGCCACTGTGGCAAGCACGTTATGGGTGCAATCGAGGAGGGTAAATATCGGACGTCGAGAAAGAGTTGGGTTTTATACTCAAAAAATATGCTCTTTCCATAAAATTACAAGAAGGTGGATCATTTATCCTGAGCACCTACTTCGGATGAAAGACCTCTCGAGACCAGTTATCTTCCATAAATAAAAAGGTGGATGATGATGATATGGTGGCTTTGGTTCTAAATAGCTTGCCTTCTTCGTATGAGTCATTTGTGGAGGCACTCCATTTAATGGCTGAAAGTCAAACACTCACGTTTGACAAGGTGAGTTCTACTATTGCAAAAGGAGCGGAGACAACTTCAGGCAGAATCTAATTGTGACCATTCAGAGAGTGCTCTTGTCACTCAGTCAAAGGGAAAGTGGAAACGTCAATCTGGTGAATCTTCCACTCGGTATTAGGTCACATGCTATTACTGTCACAAGGTTGGGCACCTCAAGAAGGATTGCCGGAAGCGGATGTATGATCTTTCGAAGCAGAACAAAAAGCCATGTAATGAGGAACATGTGGCAGCAATTGCAGAAGAACGGGATTCGGATGACGGGCATGCTCTTTATTGTCTTACGACATCATGCTCGAATGACAGTGGTACCAATTGTTGGATTATTGACTCTAGTGCGTCTGCACACTTTTCATGTCGTAGGGACTGGTATGTTTCATTTACTGCAAATATATGTTTTGAATCAGTAGTACTAGCTGATGGAGAATCACTTGCAGTAGAAGGGATAGGAGATATATGCATTGTATTGAATAATGCTCATAAATTGTTGGTACGGAATGTTAGATATGTACCTTCTTTACAAAAGAATCTTCTATCTATTCGTCAATTGATTGAAAATCCCAATATTTCTATGGATTTTGTGGAAAGAAGTGTGTTGTCTCTGATGTGAAACAGAGATGGATAATTGCCCTTGGTATTGGGGAAGGTGGTCAGTATCGGCTTGTTGATCCGGCTGCGATCAACATGAATGCACGTGTGGAGGACAGCTCCACCATTCAGGATGTGTAGGAGGGTTGATGCCTTGGGAGGAAGCCATTCCTCACAAATCTGTTGACTTGGATACAGTCAACCTACATGCACCTATTGTGGAGGGAATATCCACTATACTAGGTGTACGGGAGGCGGACATGCCTTGGGAGGATGGATTTCCTCATTCTGAAGAACAATTTGTTGTGGACGGAGACTCCACTATTCCAAATGCATTGACGGTGCATGGTGAGATGGCATGCCCAACCACTCACTCAGAGGTTCTTGCTCGAAGGACAATAGAGCATGACAGTTTGCTCATTGTGTTGTGAAGGATCTTTCCCAACAGAGGGGGATAGATGAGCAAATAGATAAGACGGAGATGGTTATTTCTCCTGTTGAGACGGAGACCACTGCTGAGACGGAGATGGTTATTTCTCCTACTATTGAGGAGTTGGTTCTAACTCCTACACAGATGGTCACATTCCTCTTCTTGAAAAAGTTGGATGAGCACTACATGGTGGTGCAAGGACGTGATCGAGGTGACTTCGATCACAGGATAATTGAGTCTTTGTACAGACTCAGTAGGCTACACAAGCTTGGAATAGATTTTTTAATCCACATCTTCGAGGTTTTGATTTCAGCACTTTGGAGATGGGGCTGACACTCTCAGCCATTGGTGATTCATCACTGGTCAATGAATCACGAAACAGAGAACTAGTGGACCACTTGCCATATCTTTTGTTCATGGGACCAGATTTTTGTTTTGTGGTTCGTCTTCATTCGACAACTGCATCACAGTTAAGGACTGCTGATTTTAAAGTACAACTTATGGCACAGTCTGTAAATGTAATGACTAAACATATGGGCTTTAGGAAATTTGTAAAATTTCGGGACAAACTTTGTCTTGTTTCCGGTTTAGTCATTAAGAGGGGGTGTTAAAATATAACACATTATATAGAATGTAAAAACAGTTATGTAGTTGTTCGGTTGGTAACTGTTCAACCACCTCTCTCTCAATAAATAAACCTCTGCCTGTATCATTTGGACAGTGCAGAATTGAACAGGTGCTCTTATTTCATATTGTCTGCATTCAATTATCCCAAGCAAGAATAAGAACTATTCTTTCTTCTATCTCCACCTTGATAGACCTATCCGGCAACTTCAGACCACACATTGCATGAACAAGAAAGGAAATTGGTCAGACAAGACAGATGCTAAATAAGTAGACCCACTGTGCCAGTTTGATCTGTAATAAGCACAGCTACTCCATAACTTATTCATTGACAATTTGACACAAATCTTAACTTATATAAAATTTTCGTAGTGAATTATGCTTGCTGTCCTCTTGAGTACTTTCACTTAGTAAAACAGTAAATTACCTCATAACTGTGATCCTTAAGTGCTGAAATTGTTGTAGGTAGTTGCATACATGAATTAGAATCAAGTACTAACTGAAATATGCAAGGAAAACAGAACTAACACAAGAAATTATCCTAGAGAAATCCAATGTGGGAAAACTCCACAACAGCGGGACATGTCTCCTCATGCCAGGAAAACTCCACAACAGCGGGACATGTCTCCTCATGCCACTTTCTCCATGCAATATTTACAACCCAATTTTCCTTCTTGGGGTCTCCAAGAAGGCATGGGACTTGAAAGCGCTTCTACAATAACCTCATGAGCTTTCCTTGTTCTACAACTTGATTCTACAACTAACTCTCGTACTCTACTTAGCTGCACATTATACATTCTACAACTCAAAAAGCTGAACTAAGATGATTTGGATGACTCCCAAGGGGTGTATTTATGCACAGACTCATCAATTGGACTGAATAGAGATGACAATCAACTATAGTGTTCAAGAAGATGGAATTCCAAGGGTTTGGGCTTTCTTGGATCCATTGGAGTTTGCTGCTAATTTTTATTATTTAAATAGATTTGGCTGGGTATGGACACATTTGCATGTCCTGTTCTGCGAACCTGCTTGACAAGTTTGACCTAATCCAAACCCATTGAGTGTGAATTATTTCAGCTGCTTGTGGCCCCAAGGTGTCTAGATCACCCTAAAACCTTCCTGCATCATTTTTTTACCCCAGCACTGACCAGCATAGTCTGTTCTTCCTGAAATAGTATCTTTAGAGTGAGTAAGAGTGTCTTAAATTCTTGATTCATTTAACTTATACAAACAAGTAGGTGTACTTAGTTATATTGATTGAACTGTATTCAACATATTCATGATCTAAATGGGGTCACAGTTTGTGGATATAGGGAAGCCTATAGAAATGTTACAGGTAGCCTTGTTCTTTGATCACCAATCCATTATGTAGACACCTAAAATACGCCGCATTACACTTAGTCTAAAGGTGCTCAAATCACACCAACATGGCTCTTCTTTTATTAATCAATGACCATCCGTTAATTACTAATATTCCTCCTTCAAGTACTAATTAACAAAATTTCGTTAATTAAAATTCTCTTCGTTTGTTAAATAATAATCCATTATGAATTAACTAGAAATCCCCCTTCTATAACTTAATGACCCTTCATTAATTAAAATCCTGCATCAAATCATCTTTAAATCTCCTTAAATTCCCCTAAAATCATCTCAAATAGCTTCTACAAGCTAATCAAGCCATACTAATTAAGCGTCAATTGATTAATGAAGCCCCTTTATCCCCATCCAAGTCCTATGGAGCACTAATCCCATTTCATTGCTCTAAATCCTACTTAATCAAGCTTAATCCTACATTTCCATTATCCCACATTCATTGAGAATTGCACAATTCCCAAAGAGGAAAGCTATAAAAGCAACCCTCTACCCCCATCCCAAAACACACCTTGACATCTTGTCGCACCGACTCCTACTTTCTCATGTTGAACTATTGCAAAAGAGCTTAAAGAAAAAGTGAGAAAACCCTTGTTGAAGTAGTAAGAGAAGAATCAAACATGGCTTTGGCCATTTTGAAGAGACCTCTTCCTTCACCAAGCTCCCTCCTTTGATCTAAACCACTTGTGGCTTGCACTTGGTTCACAAGGATACCCACATTTCCAAAGAAAATCCACAAATCAAAGGGAGGTTTGCATTTTCTATGTTTATGTTTATGCAATTTGTGTTTTCTTCCCTTCCTTGCTTTATCTTGATGTATTTGCATTAGAAGTAGATTAGGATTTACTTGGTGTTAGATCCTAGCTTTATTTTCTACTTTTATTTATATGGATACATATCGCACGCCCGATGGGATGGATCCCATTGTCTCCCATGCATTTTCTTTGTTTTTCAAGTTTCATGTATAATTTTATGCAATTTGATTTCAATGCCACATGTTTGTTCATCTTTTATGGATCTTGGAAGTACTGAGTGTTGTTGCAAAATATTGAAGAGGCCAAGTGCTGCCAAAATTCTGATCCGAGAATTGACCTTTTTGGACATTCATCTCGGTTTCGATACCCGCCAGTGTTTCAGTAAACTCGCTCTGGTTATCAACGGACTCGCCCTGGAATTCAACGAAGTTGAAAAATCCCATGGCGAAATTGCTCTGATTTTTCCTAGCGTCGTGTCATCAGTTGCAACGAACTCGCTGTTCTGTACAGTGAACTTGACAATTTCAGCAAATTTGCTGCATTCTATAGCAAACTCGCAAGTTGCGAAGTTGTGACATTTTCTGGCGAATTTACATGTGAATATTTGCAATTTTTAGAAGTTTCAGCTAAGTCATAACACTTTGTGGTGATTTGCATAGTTCTACAACTTTCAACAAATTTGTGACACTGGTAAATTTGCATGTGAATATTTATTGTTTTGCACCTTTCAGCGAATTTGTGACACCTTTTGGCGAACTCGCACAGTTCCGCACCTTTCAACAAAGTTGTGACACCTTTTTTGCGAATTCGCATAGTTATGTGAAGTTTTGGCGAACTTGTGACATCTTGTGGCGAATTTGTATGTGTATATTTACAGTTCTGCAATTTTTGGCAAATTTGTGACATCTTTCAACGAACTCACCTGTGATTTTGATGGCCTACCTTACAGAGGCCATGACTTTTGATTTGGGACTCGAAATGACTCCGTTTGTTTTTTGATGGAAAGGTATTGAGACGATGTATGCCATGATCATATCAATTTGGGCTTATTCATGACAAAACATTCAGGTTTTTCCATTCTCCTAACTTTGTCATTTTATTTTGCACACTTTGGGCTATTTTTGTTGCTCCAAACTACTAAAACTTAGTGTGCAGGCTGCCTAATCGCTTGTCAAAAAAATATTACCAAACAAACAAACAAAACACAAACCAAAATTTGCACATTTTTATTTTGAATTACTTGCTTTGCTTTTTGGTTTATCATGTTTTTTGAGTGGAAAATCGCACTTTCAATTCAATATTTGCATAGCATATTGGATTTGTCATTGGTTTAATCATATAGGTTGCTTGCAAAATCACTATATATTGTATTAACCTTTATCTTAAAGACATTTACTAGGGTGTTTGTTTCCCTTCCACATTTTTGTTTCTTGTTTGTACCCCGTCTCAATTGCATATGCTCTTTCCTCACACCGCAAGGTGACCTTGGAAATCAAAAATAGTTAGGCATATTTTCTTTTAGTAGGGTTCGGTGGCTAGGATTTCATCACCTAGTCATTTGGACAAAGCCCATGTGCCGGCGGGCTATATAAATTCATGGGAAGATCAGTCGTTTTTGGCTAAGTAGGAGTTCACTTTTACATGGCTCCTATGAAGTGAGGGGTGCATTTGCCTCCAATACCCAAGCCCTAAAATGGATCTCACAGAAGCAACTATCGCTTTTGGTCAAACTCAAGAAAGTGATTGGAGTGAAGGGGAGGAGGGATTTGACCCTTCAATCCACACCGTTAGACAATACTTCCTAATTTCACATGAGACTTGTGCCTCGTGTACCAAAAGGTATATTGAGAACACCCTTAGAAATCTTGTTTATCCTAGTTAGGTGGCCAAAATTAGTCTAAGTTGTGTTTGCTTGACCATCCCCCACAAATTGTTTGAAAATAAACTAAAATGTGTTACTTTATCTGAGTCAAATCTTGATTTTAAACCCTCGCGAGGCAATAAAGCAAGGTAAAACTTTGTTCGAGTTGAACCAAGTGTATCTTACATCAAGACCTTACACTTTGTAGAAATTTAGCCCCATTTTTCAAACATGATAACTTGAAACTCTACCAAAATTAGACCTACATTTTTGACATCAAAGTTAAACTCCCAAAAATTGGTTTATTGACACAATTACGTCATTAGGATGCCGAATTTTGCCTAAAGTCCTTAGTCATTTTTCGCCCAATCAATCAAAATCCAAAACCTAGGTAAAACATCCATTTTACATGTGTTATGTTGTCCGAATTTACCTAAGCATCATTAGGCAAATCAATCAAAATCCAAAACCTAGGTCAAACATCCATTTTATAACCGTTATGCTATCTAAATTTACCTAACATCCATAGGAAAATCAATCAAAATCTAAAACCTAGGTAAAACATCCATTTTACAGTCGTTATGTTCTCTGATTTTACCTAGATTTCCTTAGGATAATCAATCAAAATCCAAAACCTAGGTAAAAATTCATTTTGTAGCCGTTATGCTAGTAAAATTTGTCTAGGCATCCTTAACAAACAACTAATCCAATAACCAATCAATTAACCTAGGTTAGGTTTTCACAAAAACAGTTGACACCTTCTCAACCTTCATTTCCTAATCGATCGCATCCACAAACCAATCCCACTCACACCCGTGAGCCTCACCCAATTGAATTTCTCCTAAAAGACCTTTGGTCACCCAAACTACATCTTCCCCATAGTTACCTAAGACTTCGGGACGGGGTTTCCGGACGGCAATTTTTTTGAAAATTTGGGGATGGCGGGGGACGACAAGGGGACGACTAATAAAAATATATAAAAATATATATAATTTATTAATTTTACAAATATAACATGAATAATTCAATAAACTAAGACTTAAAATTGAAAGTTTGAAGATTGAAACCATTAATGATTAATCCAATTATTCATCACATAAGCCAAGGCCCAAAATGCTATATATATTATATTCAATGTTCAAAACTTCAACATGACAATGAAAGACTAAAGCTGAAAATTAAAAACAAGTCTTACTCTTCAATAATCAACATGAGAAGAGTACACCTACATATGCTATGAAATATTATGTCATAAACTCGTAGTCATATAACTCAAAAGTACATATATCATTATATGACATTACATAACCAAAATGACAAGTGACAAGTACAACTCAAAAATCGCTATCAGAGCCCTCTGAAGGAACACTTGTGAACCGCTCCTCCTCACTAGAAGTATTTGTATCAGCATCATTTGCATCTGCAAAGGAGATATCAACCAATCCTCGTTGCTCCTGATCTTCATCAATCTGCCTTGCATCCTCAGGATCCACATCCCACCGCAATGTTGGGGTCTCCTTGTACGTAGGTGTCTTGCGATCCATGAGACGCAAGGCACTATGTACAACAACAAGTTTCTCTACTCTCTTAGAGGTAAGTTTGTTCCTCTTAAGAGAGTGGATCCACCCATATGTTGACCAATTCCTCTCAGAAGTAGAGGAACTAGAAACCTGAGAAAGAAGACGAATAGCAAGTGTATGTAGCAATCCTGCGCAGTCCATACAATCGCCACCAACTAACTGGACTCTCTTGTGCCAATGTGGTCTTGTCTATCTTTGCTGATTTTTTGTAGCCATCCAAATAAGCAAACTTGAGCCAATCAGTTCTGACTCGTGAACCATCCTCTGCATTATAATTTTTTTAGGGCTTTCAAGAAACCCTTCCTCACCTCCTCATCATCTATTGGGAGAACTCTCTCAGGCCTCTCAACATACCACTTCGGATTTAGTGCATATGTAGCCATGTGTAAAGGAGTGTTCAACTTCTCCCATCTCCGCTCAATGATAGGTTGAATATGGTGATGGTAGAACTCCAAGGTGGGGTCCCTTACCCAAACAATAGCCTTCATCTGGCCAAACATACTATCAATACATTCATATATCTCACCAAGGTTAGGGCTCTAGAATCCCCATATTTTATCACACTGAAAACCGGAGATACTATGGATGTGATATATCTCACATCTATCCAAAATGTTTCTTTCACCACAATTGCTTTCACCTTCTTCCCCTGCTCTGTCTTCGACCCATCCCACCTAGACCACTCTGATGTCATGACCATACACTATAATGATTCTTGCAACTCAGCCATCCTATCCAACAAAATAAAGTATGATGCAAAACGTGTGTCCACTGGCTTGAGGAATTCCTTCCTCAAAAAGCTACGGAAGAGTGCTAATGACGTATGGTCGTTGCAGATAAACATCTGCACATCTCTAACATCATCGCTACATTTTTGACCCAATTAATTTTTCCAATATATTTTAGTGCATTGTTCATGGCATGCACACAACATGGGGTCCAAAATATATGTCGGTAATGAGCCTCAACAAGTTTACCTGCTGCCCTGCACACATAAGTTGCATCTGTGACAACTTGCACAACATTGGCGGGGCTAACCTCCTCAATGACATCTCGCAAAATGGTGAATTGGAACTCTACATCCTTCTTCTTTCCTGAACAATCAACTGCCCTAAAAAAGTAAGGACCCTCTCTGCATGAAACAATGATATTTATGAGTGGGTGGTGTCTGATATCTATCCACCCATCCATGATGATGCTGCAACCGTGAGAGACCCATGTGCACCTCATTTCCTCCATCAGTAAATTAACCTTGGAATAGTTCCTATCCAAGATTGTGGTTCTCAACTTTGTGTCTCTTGGGGGCACATAACTCACACTTGCTTTGGCTACCTTAGCCATAGCCTCCTTGAAATAAGGAGAGCGAGCAGCATGAAATGGAATGCCAGTAGCAAAAAAGAATTTTCCAATGGCATCATCAGCCTCTTCTCTAGCCTTTGTATCATACATGTCAACAACTGGATTGGAGGCCACAACCTTCCTCTTCCCCCTACTACTACCAAAAGCATCCAATTCAGACACCTCATAAGATGCACTTGCAACACTACCAAGTATTAATTCTCATAGAACTAGAAGGGGTGCCAGTGCCACTAACATGACGGCCACGAACTTCTGGAACTTTTTCCACCATATCTCCATTATACAGCCTCACCATTTCTGACCTCTCTTCAAGTGATAGCTGTCCACACATGCCTACACCTTTCCTCGGGATGTGCAATAAATGTGCATTCAACCTAGTAATGTTGCCTGACCAAGATAATGAGCATATGTTGCATTTCCATATTTTAGTGCCCCCGAAATGTTTGATCTAGGACCTTGCATAATTTGACCAAATTGTTTCAAAGGTTTTTTCTTATCAAAAGGCCCCTAGCATACTTTTTCAACATTGCGGAGGGGCAACTGAACTTGTCCACACTCCCTTGTGAACTAGCAGTATTAGGTGTTTCTGATTGTGTTCCTTCTCCTTGCACACCCATCTCATCACCCATTTCAACCTCACATTCAGCTTGATAATCACTATCTGAACTCATTTTGAAGCTGCAATAATTAAAAAACAAAACAATATGGTGTCCCCAGATTTCACCCTGAAATCTGGGACTACCCATTTTTTAAAAAATCATTTTTTTTTAAATAACGAGTCTTTTTGTGTTTTATTGCCAGAAGATGTTTGTATTATGTTAGGATATTCCCAGTGAATCATATGAGCCAATTTCGACAAATACCCAGATACCCAAACTCATTTTATCCCTCCAAGTTTTGTCTGCGGGAAATTTTTATTTAATTATTTATTGAATAAATAATGCCCCGTTTGAAGTAAATTGTGCTCCAGTTGAATCTGTTGAAGTTTTGCATCCCAAAGTATTCACTCATCTCAATAGGGTTTTCACCATGAATGAATTCAAGGCATTGTATGCAACTTCACAGCAACGTTATTTATTTCTTTTGCGTTTTTCTCCATTTTCTCCTCGGTTTATCTCGTGAAATTCCCTAGGTCAATTCTTTCACTAGTATAGTCTGTTTAATTTCTGAAGCATCCGAAGATCTACCGACACAAAGACCAAAAGGAATTAGTCTCAAAATGCAAACTGCTAACCAAAAATGATGAAGTCATGCACAAAAAGCCTCTCCCAGGCAAGTCGCATTTTTTGGAATTAGTGAGTGTAAGCTGCAATGGAATTTTTGGTAGCTACGGGCGGTGAGAATTTATTACCGCCTGCAGGATACTTTTTCCTATGAAATCAAAGTCACTTAAGTTGCGATGGGAAAATTAGAGGCGGCAAGCAGGCGGGAATTTCTTACCTGCCTTGCAGGGTGAAAATTCCCATTATAAAATAAAGAAAAATCACTTAAAGCACCAATGGGAATTTTTTGCCTGCCTAGCAGGCTAACTTTTCCCATCAAAAGGTTTTATTCACCCATAGAAGTCGCACTTTTTAGAAAGTCACTTAAGCTGCAGTGGAAAAATTGGAAGTGCAAGGTGGGAATTTATTACCTGCCTTGCAAAGTAAATATTCCCATTGAAAAGTCAAATAACTTAAGTGGAAAAAGGGATTTTTAGAGCTGCGGTGCAGGGTGAAAATTCCCACCAGAAGTTGACTTCTTAATTTTAGAATTCACCCATGCCAAAAAGTGCGAGCCATTTCGGCATTAAACAATGTTTTTGGTGATATTTATTAATACTTGCTTTGCTTAATTTTGGCGCCTAGGATGGAGGAAAAGTCAATGCATGAGGATAAGCTAAAGAGAACTGAAGGTAGCATGCTAAAAATAAATAAATAAAATTTATTTAATGGCAGCCAAAGCAGCATGCAAAAATAGGTGCCCAATTTGGGTGAATAAACATGTTTGTTTATTAATTAATTGCCAGAAATAGAATGGACAATTATTAGAAATAGAATGTTGAGGGTTATATAAGCATGGGCTGCCATAGTGAAGATGTAATTAATTCTTTTTGCAAAGGATTGCAGCCCGGACAATTTTGGCGCCCAAGGAAGGAGGATTTTTGCATCAAAAAGTGTTTTTCATTGTCAGAAAGCTTCAAAGTTTGGTGCCTAGGGTTGGAGGATCTTGATTTAAGCCTTGTTAATTATCTGCATGTTGGTATAAGTGCCTGTGAAGTTAAAAATATTTATGCTTTCTTTGCATGCAAGCAAAACCTCAAATTTTAGGGCAGCGGGCTTTATATGCAGATTTTTGTGATAAAAATCAAGTGTTCATGCTCTAGATTCCATTTTTGTCTGAATTAATTGCAGGTATTCATTACAGGTGCTTATATAAGTGAAAAGAAGTTCAAATCAATGTCAGGTACATTGAATATATCTTCCGAATCTGAAGAAGTTGCAGATCTGCACAAATGGATCCAATTGCAAGGGATTCCGGCATAATTAAAAGAAAAAGAGCTCAGACAAAGATTGTTCCAGCCATGTTGAAGCATGATGAAAGAGAAAGATCAGCAGAATCATGCATAGCTTCCATATTTGTTGAAGTCAATGATACAGACATAGGCCCTGAACCTATCACCAATTTAATTGACAGATCCAGATCTCATAATTGCAAAGGCTTCCGACAAAAATTCATCCTCTTGTTTCTAACGCAGCCCGTGTAGAAGTTAGTGCATGGAGAATTCCTTTCAGAAGCTTGTGCATGTGCTCCCAATCTTCCAGTTGAAGCCTTCATCGAATTTACTTTGCATGTACTAAAGAAGAATTGCAAAAGCTTCAAGGATAAAAGGGAAGACAGGTCAAAGGCAATACTCACAAGCAAATCACAGTCATGCATAACTTCCAGATCCAACTTGGTGAGAATTAAAGGCAAAAGAGTCAACCGCATGTAGAATATGGAAGAAGAACAAGACTGGAAGTGTTGCAACTTTCTTCTAATTTCTTTTCCTCTTTCTTCTTCTTTCTCTTATTTTCTCCGACAAAGTAATTGAGCAATCAATTAAATTATAAAACTTAAGTGATTGGTTTAAAAGCCATTACTTGAAGAAGTCAATTACTTGGAAATAGGTGGCAGACATGCAAAATAGAAGGTTCTATTTTTCAGTTATAAATCATACATGTCATGCAAAGAGGAATTCCAGGAGGAATATTGCCAGTTGTTTCCCTTTTCATAGCTTCCGCATGCGGGAATTCATTTAAAGCTTCCTATTTGTAATTGCTCTTGATACACTATAAATAGAGGAAGAACCTATGGGTTAAAGGATCATAATTTGTAATCAGCATTCTTGTGTTCTAGAATTTGAGCTAAAACCCCGATAGCTTTTTGCAAGCAGAGGAATAGAGAAGAGATTTCCAGAGAACTTTGTGTCAACGGTGCATTCGTCTCTTATTTATTTTTAGATCTATGCATAAACTTTGTGTTGTCTTAGATCTAGATCTGAAACTTTCCCTTGCTTCAAATTTTGCGTTTTAAGATCTATTTGTTTCGTCTATGTTCATGTGATCAACTCTGTCAAATATTGGTTAGGTTGCACATTTCCTTTCCTTTCTTCTCGCATTTAATTATTTCCCTTTCCTACACATATTGCTTACAACTGCTTATTTCTTTGCAAAACTGTCTAGCTATGGTTCATGAGCTACATAGTTAAAGTAATACCAACAAATAAATATTAGGAAATACAACTAACAAAATCCTACACGGGAGCCTCACCGGTAAATGAGGGAGATTTATCTCATGACTGCCTAGGTTTTTAGTGCAGAAAATCTAGCCAACAGTTTTTGGCGACTCTCTTGGGAACAACACAAATTAGCAGACCAGAGCTTTCTCAAGTTAGAAGCTGCAGATCCAGTCTTTCACCAGGAAGAAGAGTGCAAACTCATCCAGATCCGGATCATCTTCAGCATAATCCGGCAGCTGGAATTATTCACCAAGTCTATTCTCAAAGAAGACGTGCTTCGTTCATCATGATGCAGAATCAGCCACTTGCCCCTGCAGCACCTGTTCCATGGGGTGCAACCTTTGGACCTCTGAATCTGACTCCTATGCATGATCTACCTAAAGGGACAAGAAAGAATTTTTCGAAATTCTTTGGAGATGGAAAGCAAAATCCAGATGACCACTTGGCTGCGTTTTTCATATCCTGTGGAGTGCTTGCAGTCGAACATGAAGATGTATCTGTCAGACTCTTCATAGAGACTCTGCATGACTTGGCTGGAGAATGGTTCTACCGGCTAGCTCCTGGCACCATAACCAACTGGGCCACTATGAGAGATGCATTCCTGAAAATATTCAAACCAGCTGAAGATTCTAGTACCTTGATAACTCAGTTCACTCAGTTGAAGGAGCCACATGAGCACATGCGGGATTTTATTGCTAAATTTCAAAGAATACTTTACAAAATTATGGCATCTGCTTCTCTGGATGACGAGAATCAAAAGGTATTCTTCATCAATTATTTACTTCCTAAAGTAAGCTATTAACTACGAAGAGCACGTTTTGCTGACTTGTGAGCAGCTCAAAACATGGCGGTTGAGATTGAAGACGACCTCATTATGGTGGAAATATTAAAAACAACACTTCTAGAGTGAAAGTTCATCCTCTCGCTACTACTTGGATTCACTATTGCAAAAGTTAGCAAATGAGATGTCACAAATGAAGAAACAAATGGCTCAAAGCAACAACGCTGCCCCTGCTCAGAATTTCAACAACTGGAACTGCATTGCTAGTTCCCAAAGATTAGCAATTGAAGCTGCTCCTAGAAACAACGTGGAGATGAATGAAGAAGACCAAGAAGCTGACGCTGATCAGCTCGAGAATGATGATTTTGTAGGTCCTGCTAGCGACTCCAACATTAATTACCTAAACTACAAATCTGAACATGACTATGAGGAGCTTCTTGAAGACAATCATGGTCATGCATATGCAGTATTTACACAATCACAAACTCGCCAAGCTGAGGCATTAGTTGATGAACAAAGAAGGGGCAGCCCTTTACCTTCTTCTTTAGCTCCCAGAAATAAGAATGTGAGTTCTTTGTCTCAACCACAGAAAGCAGCTCATGTATCTGAATCTATTCCTTCTTTTGACATTATTGATCATGTCAAGAAAACCAGAGTTCAAATGTCAGAAGCTCAATACTTGAGAGCCTTTCCTGAGCAATTAAATAGGCTAGTCAAATATGTACAATCACCAGGACAATCCAATACATCAAAAGGCCTTTTGCCTAAGCCCAAAGATACTCCTCCCCAGAACAACGCTGTAGTTAAATCTTCACCATCTTCTGAAAGAGTGGAACCGTTCTATGTTTCCCTATTGCTCAATGGTTTCAAGTTAAGAAATTGCATTTTAGATTCAAGTGCTTCTGATAATGTCATGCCAAATAAAGTTGCACACTTCCTTTCCTTACTTCTCACATTTAATTATTTCCCTTTCCTGCACATATTGCTTACAGTTGCTTACTTGCTGCAAAGCTGTCTAGCTATGGTTCATGAGCTACATAGTTAAAGTAATACCAACAAATAGATATTAGGAAATACAACTAACAAAATTTTACACGGGAGCCTCACCGGTAAATGAGGGAGATTTATTTCATGATCGCTAGGTTTTCATTTGTGCGTAAAATCTAGCCCAGCAATTTCTTTTATAGCTTTCACATGCGGCATTCATTGGGAGTTTCCTATGTAATTGCCCTCTATACACTACAAATAGAGGAAGAACCCACGGGTTAAAAGATCAGAATTTATTTAGCAAGAGCTTTTGTAATAAAAGCATTATGGAGTTTTCAGACTGTGTTGGAGGCCTTGATGTGATTGATGTGAAAGCTTGGGGATTGAATAAAAGGTGGACTTCTAGAGAACTTTGTGTCTATAGTGATTTGTTGGTTGCTTCTTTTCAAAGGTTTTAGATAAACTTTGTGTTATCTTAGATCTAGGTTAGAAGCTATTTCTTTCCCTTACTATTGAATGTTGTGAGTTTTATCTATTTATTTAATTTGTGTGGATGAGACCAACTCTGATAGCTATTGGTTAAATTCAACATATCTTCCTTTCTTCTTTCCTAAATTCTATTATTTCCCCCTTCTGCAAAATATTCCAAAACAGCTGCTTACTTGCTGCAAAATTGCCCAGTTGTGGTTCACGAGCTGTGGGAATTAAAGTAAAACCCCAAAAATAGTTATTAGGATTCACCCTTACTAAATTGATAAACATCTTACACGGGAGCCTCACCGTTAAATGAGGGAGATTTATGTGCATAAAATCTAGCCAACATTTTAAAAATTAAATAATTAATTCTCCTCTTATGTTTTATTTTTAAATATTAAAAGAGGGAATTAATATTCTATTTGGAGTTTGACTTTTCAGAAAAGAGACCCATATTAAAAGTGACCCTTCTACATGAGGAAATGCGCCATAGAAAGGAAGGAAACTTGGAAATTTGAAATGCCAAAGCTATATAAGGAGAATGACGACCCCTTGGGGGCATGTTGAGAATTTTATCAAAAATATTTTCATGCTTGAAGAGGGATGTATGCCCATGTGATCACATTATAAAGGTGTTCTTCAACACCACCATTATTGTGGAGAGTGTGAGACCTTCTAAGCTTTCATTGAGTGAATGTTGCTTGATATATTCATTCCATGATTGGCGCATTTATTTGAGAAGGAAATCTGCATTTTATTGATGATTATTGGAGAGTTTTATAGTGTTTTATGATCTGCCATTAATGCTGCAATTATTCCAGCCATAGTGACTTGCATGGGTGGTTATTTTGGCATGTTTGGGTGTCTTTTGAAGTAGTTATACAATCTGATCTGTATTGGCATATTGTGGCTCCATTTTAAGTGATTTGGGAAGGATTTAATAGTATTTTTAAGCTGCTGGTTATTGTTGCTTTTATTCCAGCTATGGCGACTTGATTTGGGTTATATTTTGGTATGTTTGAAGGGTGAACAAGCAATATATTTAATCTGATTTGTGTTGGCATAATTTTCCAAGTGTGGGGCAGTTATTTTGGGTGTATTGGAAGGGTTTATGTAATATCCCCTTTACGGAATATATGGGAAATGACAACCAATCAAGTGGGATCAACACCAAAACTGATTTGAACACTACTACAAATGATTACATTCAGTCAATCAGACTTGTGCCTTCAATTAGATGGCTCAATAAACCCAAGAAGAGGGGTTTAATGGCCTCTATCAAATAGCTCAAGTAAACAACTCTCAGCTGAAACTAAGGAACTCAGAAATCAGATTTCTTTTCCAATAAATATGAAGACCCAACACAGCTGCAAATGACCTCCAAATCAGATCTAAATCCACCAATACAAATTGCTAAATATATCTGATCCAACTTCAGATGTGGATCGCTGAAAAGTCAATCAAACAATTCACAAATCATACCAAATACCTTTAGTCCAGTTCGCTGCCAAAAGAGACTCTCAACACCATAAATCATGCACCCACACAAGTCGCCATTGATCAGAAATAACAGTCATATAAATCGCTGCCACTGAGGTGTGAATCATCACCGAATCAAGCATGTATTCAAGCTGCTATACTCAGGATTCAATGGCCATATAGCAGAGTATTAAATAAACGAAAGTCGCTGCCAACTAAATAAATATTACCACACAAACTTGAGCATTAAATGGAGTCACCAATCCTGGATAATAACAGCCACTAACATATATTTATTCCAACCAAAAGTCGCTGCCAAAACAAGCACTTGCACACAATAATGAGGTCGCTGATTTAGAGAAGGTATACAGACTTAGAACAAGGGTTTTATTGTCAAAAGGCCTGCAATATTTAATCCAAATAACCAGACCCAGGTCGCTGCTTTGAAGATCCCCAAAACACCAATAAACCATGCAACTACAGGTCGCTAGGGCATATGCAAAATACACTAACAGTTCACTGCTCATATGAGACTCAAACATGCATCAAAACACTTAATATTTGCCCTAATGGAGTCGCTGGTCAAAGGAGCAATAGCAGCTTTATTTAACCCAAAAACCAGACCCTTACAACATTAAATATCAGCATCAAACCTGCCTAGAGAAGTCGCTGCAATAAAGGGCTATGAATCTCACAATACCATGTATAAATCCAAATCGTTCCACTCTAATAATGCCACTATCACAAGAACATTAAATCAGCCAAATCGATATGCAAAGAGTAAGAGAACACACTTGAATCTTCAATTTCACATTCCAACCAGCTTCCATACATATCAATTCCTCAACAATCGATAAGGAGAGCAAGAGCACTAAGGGTGGGCATACATCCCTACTCCAAGCATGGAATCAAAACCGAATTTCATCATAACATAGCATGTTTTTACAATGATCCACTAACCTCCTTTTATAGACAAGGAATTACAAAATTCGAATTCCCTTTCGAAGGGAAAATAAAATTTGAAATTATAAAGTGTTGGCTAGATTTTCTGCATAGCACAAAACCTAGGCAGTCATGAGATAAATCTCCCTCATTTACCGGTGAGACTCTGTGTCAGATTTTTCAATTAAAGTATGCTAATATCTAAATGGGGTTTTACTTTAACTACTTAGTTCATGAACCATAATCGAAACGATTCTGCAGCAAGTAAGCAGCTATTTAAAAAAGGAAATATTTATAGAAGAAGAGAAAGTGAATTATATAAACACAGCGAAGAAATGGAGAAAATGTGCATCCCAATCAATAGATAGCAGAGTTGATTGCATGCACATAGAAGAAACCAATAAATATAAACACAGAATTCTAAGCAAAGGTAGCTCTAGATCTAAATTTGAAATAACACAGTCTATTAAAAGATCTAAAGATAAAAAGCAAGAAACACAATACACCGTGACACAAAGTTCTCCAGAAATCTGCTCCTGTATATTCCTTTGCTTCAAGTGGCTCTCGAGGGTTCAACACAAAGTCGGAATACAAGGTTGCTTACAAATTTTGATCCTTAACTCGAAGGTTCTTCCTCTACTTATAGAATGTAGAGGGGCAATTACAAATCGGAAACTTTTAGTTGAATCGGCACATGTGGAAGTCGGAACAAACAACCGACAATCTTCCTCCCGGAATCCTCTTTCGCATGACATGTATGATTTGCAACTGAAAATAGAACCTTCTATTTTGCACGTGCCACCTATCTCCAAGTAGTTGACTTCTTCAAGTAATGGCTTTTAAACCAATCACTTAAGTTTTATAATTTAATTGATCGCTCAATTAATTTGTCGGAGGAAAGAAGGAAGAGGAAAGCTGCAGTCTTGTCCTTTTTCATGTCTGCATACAGCTGATTCTTTTGCCTTTGATTCTCACCAAATGGACTCGGGAGCAAATTTGGATCTGGAAACAATTTGGAATTGGAAACATTTGGATCTGGGCGCGAAAGCAAAGGAGTGGATCTAAAAGCGGCTGGAATTTTTCCTTCGCCTTGTCTTCTCTTTTATCCTTGAAGCTTTTGCAGTTCTTCTCCAGTACATGCATCGAGTGTAATGTCTGTCGTAAATAACTCTTTTAATTGCATATGAACAATTAAAAATTCTGAAAAGCACTCCGGGTGAATGCAACTTCAATGAAGGCTTCAACTGGAAGATTGGGAGCACATGCACAAGATTTTGGAAGGAATTTTCCACGCACTGACTTCTTCACGGGTTGCATTCGAAACAAGAGAATGGAGCCTTTGTGCCAGAAGCTTTTGCAATTATGAGATCTGGATCTGGATCTGGGCCTATTGACTTCAGAAAATCTAGAAGCTACGCATGATTCCTCTGAGCTTTCTCTTTCATCCCGCTTTGCCATGGCTGGAGCAATCTTTATCTTTGTCTGAACAATTCTTTTTCTTCTTATTTGTCTGGAATTCTTCAAAACTGGTGCAGATCTGGATAATTCTTTAGATTCGGAGGATATATTCAATGTATTGGACATTGATTAAAGCTCCTTTTCTTTTGTAAAGCACCTGTAACGAATTCCTGCAATTATTTCATACAAAGATGGCAACTGGAACATGAACAGTGAATTTTAATCATAAAAATCTACATAATTCAAGTCTGCTGCCCCAAAAATTGATGTTTTGTTTGCATGCAAAGTGAGCATGAATTTTTCAACTTCACCTGAGCACCTGTATTACTTATGCAAACAATTATCCAAACACAAATCAACTTCCTTCAACCTGTGCGCCAAAATTGGAAGCTTTTAGCCTTGATTTCACCTTCTTTTGAGCAAAAATCCTCTTCAAATGGGGCACACTTTTCCTCTGGGCTACACTTCTTTACCTGTGAATTAATTAATTCATCCTTATGGCAGCCCATGCTTATATAACCCTCATAATTCTATAATTAATAATTGCCCCTCCTATTCCTGGCAATTAATTAATTAAAAATCATGCTTTTCTCTTTAATTGGTGTGCTAAAATTGCATGTTTAAGGACAGCCATCCAATAAATTAAATTTAATCAATTTAATCATCCACTCTTCACTCCACTTAAGTTTCACAGTGTGCTTTAACCTTAGCCACTGAAAATAGAAATTAATTTAATCATTTAATACTTTAAAAAGTATTATCTTTCTCCCAAAAGGGGCGCACTTTTTGACATGAAGAATTCTATTTTTAAGAATCACATGACAATGGGATTTTTTACCCTGCAAGGCAGCCCTGAAAATCCCATGATTCACTTAAGTCGCTTGACTTTCATAATGGGATTATTTACCCTGCAAGGCAAGCAATAAAATCCCATTATTCACTTAAGTGATATTTCTTTTATTCCACAATGAAAATTTTTACCCTGCAAGGCAGGTAAGAAATTCCCGCCTGCCTGTTGCCTCTAATTTTCCCACTGCAACTTAAGTGACTTTTTTATCATGGGAAAAAGTACCCTACAAGGTAGGTACAAAATTCCCACCACCGCCGCTTCTAATTTTCTCATTATCCACTCGATTCTTTGTTTTCTAAAAATGCGGCCAGCCCAGAAGAGGCTTTTTGGTGCACGACTTCGTCTTTTCCCAGTGAACCGGACCTCCGATGGCGACTTCCTTCTGGCATAACGTGCGTATATGATCCCCAGTTACTCCAGGCCAAGAATCAGGCCAAACCGGAAAAGGAATTGATCTAGAGAAATTTCACAGAAAACGAAACGGGAAAACACAAAATAAAAAGTTGTCAAAAGTCACAAATAAAGTGCAGAACTCATTCCTAGTTAAAACCCTTATGGTATATAGGAATAATGATATGTTTGATCACAACAAGGTTAAATCGGAGCGCAAATTGCCTCAAACGGGGCTCAAAATAATTAAATACAAATTTCTCACAGACAAATCCCACTTATGAATATAACAATTTTGGGCATCCGGGTGTTTGGCGAAAAAGGCTAATATGGCTTTTTAGGAATATCTTGACGCAATACAAGAACTTTCTGGCAATAAAAACACAAAACGACCCATTATTTTAAAAGTACAAAAAAATTCGGATAGGGTAGTCACAGATTTGGGATGAAATCTAGGGACACCATAAAGTATTTTATTTTCCCTATGTGTGGCATCCCCTTTCTAAGGGTCTTTTTGACATTAAAAGCCACTCTATTATTATTTAATTAATTCCATTTTTATTTTGTATTTTGAGAATTAAATTAAATAATAAATTGCTCAATAAATATTCTTTTGTGAGCAATAGTACAAGGTGGTGGAAAAAACCACTTAGCATCCATAAATAATTAAATGAATATTGCTTTATAATAACAAATGATTAAAATCACTCTCAAGCACTATCATTCAATTACTTAGCATAGTTTTTCCCCTTAACATTCCAAAATCCTACGAGGAAAAATAGGCTAATGGTCTTCAAAAAGGGGACATTACAGTTTAAAGTGCTGGAAATTATTTATGCAAATTATCCTAACCCTAGCGACTGGTTTTCAGATTTTGGGGTCTGTTTTGAGGTGGTTTCGGTTATCAGAAAATTCAGATTTATAGCTCATTGGAAAGGCCTTGATTTATAGAATATTCTGCATTTTATTTGGTGGAAAAATATTGAGTTTTGAGTGAGATATAAATTTTTGAAGTTTTAGTTGTTCTGGTGCATGTTTAATTAATTAACTGCTGCGATAAATTTCAGATCTGGAAAAGATTAATTTCCTAACTAGTTCTCCCATCTAACCCACTACTTTGGCTTACTCCAACCCCATTTGGGTTGTATTAAAGCTGACATTGGGTTATTTGAGGTCGAGTGAGGAGGGTTTAATCCTTCTAGAGTCGATTTGGTTGGAGTAAGCCAATGTCATAAATATTTGAGGTCGAGAGAGGAGGCTTTAGGTTTAGGATTTGGTTAATCCTAAACCCATCCTAAGATATCCCAGCCTCATCCATCTTGAATATTTTTCAACCATCTCATCTTGAATCCTATCTATCCCCCTTTCATCCACTATCATTGTCATCTTTCGACGCTAGAACGGGTCATCTCCCTTTGTGATTTCCTCTTTCGCCCACCGTCTAAAATCGAAAACACACAAAAAATCTTCAAATTCAAAATCTCCAAATTCATAAAACTCAAAATATCCAAAATCATAATAATCAGAATATCCAAAATCAAAAAAATCAAAAAAACCAAAACCATAAAAATCAAAATAAATAAATAATCAAAACATCAACAATAAGGTCTCGCCTACACACATATGTTATTTCCTTTCTTTCCATCCTTCTACACATCACCCATCATTGTCATAATTTTGGTGATATTTTGATTAGTCTATTTGCACTGATCGTGAGGCAACGATTTCTATTGTAGATGTTTGACATTGGTCTTTCATTATCTTGGTAAATTAAAGAATGACTGTCCTCTTAGAGATCCTATCACTATTTTAAATTTTTAATAAACTTATCATGAATACCTTCAAGCATATCCATTGACACTAGCCAATGTTGTCAACACTAGCCAATGTCGTCAACACCATCACTTCCATCTCCTTCCATCAAGCCATTAGTGGTAGCGAAGCAATAAAACGTCTCTCCTTCCGCACATACTTCATCAACCAATCAACTATCAATTTCAATCATTCCTAAACATTGGCTAGTTTGACTTCACTTATTGCCTGTTAAAACTTCACTTCAAGAAGCAATTAACTTTCACATGCGAACATTGGATCTTGACGAGCAACAAGACTATTATGTTACCAAGTGTTGCTTGGACCTTGTTTGCACTCCTACTTTAGTCCATCTTTTGTCTCATGATCTTTAGTGCCTTTGGCTCATTGCTTGTTCATCTCCAATATTTGAACATATTTTCCATATCCATCCATAGCCTTCATACTTGTGTTTTTCTTTGCTCGAACATCCGTGTACATCTATTGTCTTTTTAGCATGTCTGGGGGCAAATTTGTCCCCATTTCAATAATCCATCTCGTACCTCTTTCTATCATTTTTTTATTTTCCATTTTTCGTCCCACGTTATGTTGGGGCGTCTATCACCCACAATCAACATGTCACCTATACCATGCATCCCGGAAAAGGGGCACAAAGGTATTAACACTGGATGGCTGCACCTTGCTTAAGGTCTTTTCATTTGCAAAAATCTCAAAATCCAAAAACATCATATATCCCCAAAAAAATAAAACATCATATAACTCAAACAATTTGAAACCATCAAAACAACCCAAAACTTAAAAAAGGTCCAAAACCATCCATAATTCCGAAAAAAAATCATATAACTCAAAATTCAAAACATCTATCACATTGTAAAATCCAAAAACATCAAAACCACAAAATCCAAAAACATCAAAAACTACAAAATCCAAAAACATCGAAAAAAACCAAAAATTCAAAAAAATAAAACGATCAAAAACCTATCTAGTACTCAACCATGTAGTTATAGGAAAGGTCCTAAAACACCATCAACATCTCACGAACAATGACATCATTTTCTATCCAAGTCTCCCCATCACACATCATTCTCTCGGAACAAGTAATAGCTCATTTTGTCATCTCTCAGAGGTGTGAATCCTCGTTTGGGGAAAAATCATTTCCCTTTTCGTAAAACTACATTGCTTGGGTATTAAACAGGAAAAAACCAAATGTATTCGTTAAACAATTACGTGTTTGAGTGTGTTTTCTTGTGCTTGTTTGTATGTTTGTTTACCTAATTGCATTGCATTGTACTTTTCTTTTGAGATAGTACTATAGCATCTTACAAAATTGGTATTATGATTTTTCATATCATAGTACTTATTATTGTATGTTAATATTAAATAAAGGTTATTGAGAACCAAATCAGTGTGCAAGATAAGCAACATTTTCCCCCTTGTACATTTCCCCATTCCCCTTCTTTTATCTACCCTTTTCTCGCATCTTCTATCTAACATTCCAATCTTTCTCATATTCTTCTACCCTATCAACCATCCATTCTATTGAAATATATTTTTGAGATAGTCATCCAACTTGGGATATAAGCGCATCGATCCCTTCAATGAAACCGCTGAAGTGGACTATTGGTCAACATTTACCGGTCCCTATCTATTCCAATTTTCCATGCCGCTTAGAATTCCATCCGTCGTGATCTTTTCTTCTCTTTTCGAGAGTCCATACCCTTCTTCTATCTTCGCATAGTATCTCGAGGGGGCATCCTCCTATCAATCTCCTCATTTCTCCTATCATCCCATCGTGTGTACTACTTTCTTTGAAAGGGCATCGCTAATGCAACACCCTCCCAAAGAGGGGCAAATGTAGACACCTAAAATCCACCACATTAAACTTAGTCTAAAGGCGCTCAAATCACACTAGCATGACTCTTCTTTTATTAATTAACGATCATTCGTTAATTACTAATATTCCTCCATATACTAATTAACAACATTTTGTTAGTTAAAATCATCTTCGTTTGTTAATTAATAATCCATTATTAATTAACTAGAAATCCCCCTCTTCTATTAATTAATGACCCTTCATTAATTAAAATCCCACATCAAATCATCTCTAAATCTCGTTAAATTCTCCTAAAATCATCTCAAATAGCTTCTACAAGCTAATCAAGGCATATTAATTAAGCCCCCTTTATCCCCATCCAAGTCCTATGGAGCACTAATCCCATTTAATTGCTCTAAATCCTACTTAATCAAGCTTAATCCTACTTAACCAAGCTTAATCCTACATTCCCATTATCCAACATTCATTGAGAATGACACATTCCCAAAGAGGAAAGCTATAAAAGCAACCCTCTACCCCATCCCAAAACACACCTTGACATCTTGTCACACCTACTCCTACTTTCTCATGTTGAGCTATTGTAAAAGAGTTTAAAGCAAAAGTGAGAAAACCCTTGCTTGTTGAAGTAGTAAGAGAAGAATCAAACATGGCTTTGGCCATTTTGAAGAGATCTCTTCCTTCACCAAGCTCCCTCCTTTGATCTAAACCACTCGTGGCTTGCACTCGGTTCACAAGGATATCCACATCTCTAAAGGAAATCCACATATCAAAGGGAGAGGTTTGCGTTTTCTATGTTTATGTTAATGCAATTTTTGTTTTCTTCCATTCTTTTCTATATCTTGATGTATTTGCATTAGAAGTAGATTAGGATATACTTGTTGATAGATCCTAGCTTCATTTTCTACTTTTATTTGCACGCATACACATTATAATGGAAAAAAGGTCAATGAGGGTTTATCCAGTCAATATTGTTGCCATTTATGATGATTGGGTTTCATTTAATAAGTACTTCATGCAACAGATCTGTAAAAGGGTCGTTATTTTCAAACCAAGCCACAATGAGGAAGATATTGGATCATATGGTGACAAGGTGTGATTATGGAAACCGTCAAATTTCTTAAAGAGTGTGAGAAGCTAGTAGCCAAAGGAATTCAAAATAAAAGTTAGCATTCAAAACAATGTAAAACAGAAAAATAATTATGCAGATAGCTGTTCGACAATGACAGCCAGGGATGGTGATGGTGGGCTGTAATTTTCGTGCATAAACAGTTATATATGACACTAAATTTGGGGTCCATTTGATCATCTTTTACAAGTTTTTCTTTTTGCTTTGAGAAGTCAATTGAAAAATCGTAATATCTTGGCCATATGATGGAGTTTGGAGCCCTTTTTTCTTACAAAAGAATTTGTTTTGAGCACGACACATTGATGTGGCTAGATTGATGACATTTCTCACCAGTCAGTAGGAAACCTTTTGAGAAGGTAATGGAGTTATTAATCAATGTGGTATATGTAAAATCCAAGATAAAAACCTTGAGATTGATATCTATCAGCATTTTTCAGATAAATGTATTTAAGATATCTTTACTAGTTTAGACACTCTCTTCACACTGAGTTACAAGTGAAATGGCTGCAATTGAGAGATGGGTAAAGTAGTTTGAAATACATGGGGGCTAAGAGGGTAAAACATAGGTGAGGTTTAATTGGACTAAGTAGGGTAACAGAGGTATTACCTTTTTTCAGTCATTGAAAAGCATAAGAGTGATAGTTATTTGTACCCTTGAAACAATAAAATAATTCTGTATAATGAAGAAATGCAAGATGTTATTTTTAACAATTCCAGCATTTATTTACGGCTAATCCCACTATAGAAGCCACCAATATTATTAGAAGATAGTGTCTAACATACATTCCATGAATTGCATCTCAATTTGAAACAGATCATTTTGAAAAACTTACAGCTAGAATAATTTGAAAGGGTCTTATATTATCTGCAAGGGATGGAAAATCACAACCAAATGACTGATTATTATTTGATATTTTTAGGAAAATGTGACTGATAAGTATAAATCGTAAAGATTATATCTGGAAGGAGAACAGGTGGGTTCTTTATGGGGACCTTTTAAATAAAGGGGCGATTAAATTCATCACCATAGAAGGTAAAAGAGATCAGCCTCAGGTTTATGGTTGGAGGGACATTTCATGATTGAATGTTCTTATAAGATCATATCTAAGGTGATTGTGCATAGAATTAAATTGATATCTGGCATAATTTGTAAAAAGATACAGACTGAATTTTGAAAATGGCAGATATATCTTAGTCTTTAAATATCATTTTATTAGGTTGAAAAACTTTCTTGCTCAATCTTGATTCTGAAAATGCATATGATTACCTAAAATGGAACTTCATCTTGGATATGCTGTTATGGTTGACTCTTGTGATATTTCTTTGTTATATACATTGGTTAATATGCTTAAAAATGTCAATAATATGATGTTCAGCTTAAGGAGATGTACCTTGAGGATTGTGCTTTGGAAAAATTGAATGTGAGGCTTGTACAACAGATTTTTGTCTTGAGGATTTCTTTTCCCAAGAGGACTTCTAGTTTTCCAAATCCTTGCACTCTTTGTGGAAGAACAAATTACTTATCAAATAATTGTTAGTTCAAATGTACATGTACTCACTATAGAAAAATAATGATGCTTCTGATGAATGTCGATATAGTTTTGGGTAGGGATCGTGTTCTTAATAGTAGTGAGCCTAAATCAGATTTTGAGCTTTTCATTTTGATGGTTCTAGTTTCTCTTCATGTACAGATGTTTTCAACTCATCTAGTTTTACAAGAAGACAGTTTTCACATACATGAGTGGGGCACAATGTAGACTCCGACTAAGGTGTTGCAGTTTCTTTAATCCTCCTTTTCTAAAGTGCTTGAACAGATTCAGGAAACTGCTTTAGCTTGTGAGGCTTGGGAAAATTTTCATCTGCAATGCAGTTGAAGAAGTTGCCATGAGGGGAGCTGTTATACATAGGCTTCTCCATTCTCTTTCTTTTCCTCACTCCACTTATTCCTAATCATTCTCTTTCTTCTTTCTCTCTCCACTTCTTCCTAATCATTCTCTTCCTCCCGATCTACTTTGATATATTGGCAAGAGCTCTTCATTTGACTGGCACAGAGTTGACTCCTAGCACTAGCTATCATCCACAAACTGATGGGAAAACTGAGATAGTGAATAAGTGGATTGAAGGATATCTAAGGAATTATGTTGCAGGGCAGCAATCAGCTTGGATCAAGTGGTTGTACATGGGTGAGCATTGCTACAATACATCATACCACATGTCCATTGGTATGTCTCCTTTTAGAGCTTTATATGGGTATGATGCACTTTCTTTTGTTGACTTGGTCATGACGGATAGTAGAGTGCTTGGAGCCAAAGATTTGGTACAGCAGAGTCATGATATCTTGGAGGTGCTCAAGGAGAACCTCAAACGTGCCCAAAATCAGTAGAAGTTGTACGCAGACCAACACCGGATAGAGAGGACTTTTGAGGTGGGATATGGTATTTTTGAGGTTACAGCCCTATAGGCAGTCTTCCCTCAAACAAAGTGGGGCAAAGAAGCTCAAACCCCACTTTTATGGTCCTTACAAGAGTCCAGAGGAGAGTTGGAGAGGTTGCTTATGAGTTAGAGCTGTCAAAGCATAGCCGGATACACAATGTGTTTCATGTTTCGTGCCTCAAAAAGGACTAGGAAAGCATATAACTCCTTCAGAACTACCTATGAGGATGCTACATGGGAAGGTGCTGCAATTTTGGCACACCCTAGCTTGCATTTGCTTAAGGGAAAGCAATTTTGTTGGCTAGATTTTCTGCATAGCTGAAAACCTAGGCAGTCATGAGATAAATCTCCCTCATTTACCGGTGAGGCTCCCGTGTAAGATTTGTCAATAAAATATGCTAGTATCTATTTTGGGGTTTTACTTTAACCATGCAGCTCATGAACCATAGTTGTATAGTTTTGCAACAAGTAAGTAGCTGTTAAAGAAAGGAAATATCTAATGAAGAAGGAAATAATATAAACACAGAAAGAAATAGGGGAGATGTGCAACCCAATCAATAGATTATAGAGTTGATTGCATGCACATAGACAAAACCAATAGATATTAACACACATAATTATAAGCAAAGACAACTTTCAGATCTAGATCTAGAATAACACAAAGTTTATAAGTAGATCTAAGACAAAAAGTTAGAAACAAAATGCACTATGACACAAAGTTCTCCGGAAATCTGCTCCTTTCTATTCCTTTGCTTCAAATAACTATCAAGGGTTTCAACACAAAGTCTAGAACACAAGAATGCTGCTTACAAATTCTAATCCTTAACCCGAAGGTTCTTCCTCTACTTATAGAATGTAGAAGGGAAATTACAAATGAAAACTTAACTGAACTAGAACATAAACAAGAAGTAAAGATAACATCTGGCAATCATCTTCCTCTAATTCCTCTCTCAAGTGACATGCATCCGGATCCATAGTCAAACTTATACACATCTGTCACTTAACTTATAGAATCGCTCCACATAACTTAAAGTAATGGTTTCAAAACCAACAACTTTAAAGTTTTACAATTACATCCGGAACGTGGAAAATAGAAGAAAAAGAGAAGAAGAAAGATTCGCCAACTATAACATCTACATCTTCTTTTTGTTTTGATACTGAATATACTTGTCGAACATGTAATTCAACAACTTCCCATCTATTTTAGCCACAACTTCTTTTTCCGTCCTGAATTGCAGCAAGCCTTCATTCAAAACCCCGATGCATGCTTCCACATCCTTCAAGCTAGGCCCGAACTTCTCAATATCTGACTGCAGTGTCACCAACTTATTGATGGAATCCATCGTGAAAGGCCTAACAGCTCCATCAATTCTCCCTTGCACCATCAGAAGAGATCCCTCCAAGGAATCAGCACTTTGCTAGGAATGGTCCTTGTGTATGAAGAAACGTTCCCGACCACTTCCTCATGGTGAAAGCAATGACATTGTCTGGTAAAGATGATGCCATACTCTCAAGTGCCTGCATTCTTTTCAAGCATGATTTTGAAGATCTCCAAGCGGAAAGATACTGCAAACTCAAGTTGCTTCCCCTTCTCAACTGATCCATCGGGCACAATCCGTTCCGCAATCAACACCTCCCTCGGCAGCTTATTTATTTCGACCAAAGTACTTAGGTTACTTTCAACAACTGTGTTCATGTCTATCGTGCTCGTCACCAGTTGTTTTAGCTGAACCGATGCATCTTTCATAATCTTTAGACGGGTCAGGCACCTCTCCGAGTCACGCATGTAAGCTTGGCGAATGATTAGACTCTTCCATTCATCGATAGCTTTAACCTGGTTACCTGCATCTTCCACTTCCTGCATCAGATGATCACTCACCTGCTTATGTGCTGAAATTGGCTGAGTGGAAGATTTGGCAACTTTGGCAATAATCTCGCACAACTGAGACACCTGCTTCTGAAGTTCAACTTTCTCCGCTTTTTTGTCAAGCCTAAGGAATAAAGCATCTATCAATGTCTCTGTGTCTTCGCTTCAATCCTTCCGTGGTGGCTTGACTTATGGGTACTCTGGTCATCGTTATATCTTTCGCCGTGAGCTCATCCTTCTTCTTCCCTTCTCACTGAACCGACATCTCAATGAACTTCTTCCCCGACTCCTCAATAATCAACCTCAAGTCACCTTAGAACCTTTAGGTTTTCTGTCGTTTCCGCCTAGACTCAAGAGCAGCTGCAAGTCATGTTCCTCCAAGTTGATCTCCTCTCTAGCCTCTGGGACCAACTGTGAAGCCAACCATTATGAGAAATTACTTCTCGGAGAATGAGAAGTTGCCGAATGTACCACTATCTCGCGCTCTGATTCCTCTCCATCCGAAATCCGCTATGTTGTTGTGGCTACCGTCCTCTGAATTGTCCAAAGACAAAGCTCTTTCAAATTCTCGCCATCTCGCAACTTCAACATTTCTTCAGAAGAGGAGCCGAACGGAGTGGCCGAGGAGAGAAAAGACAAATGTTGTCGATTCAACGAGGAATGGAAGTATCTTGCCGAGGTGCAACAATGGTGAAGTACTTGATGTCGAGAAGTTTCGAACTAACACCATATAGAGAAGTGATCCTTTCCTTCAATGAGACCTTTTGTGCACTTTAATCTTTTCGTGCCTTCTCGCACGCTTTCCTTCGTGCTTCCTTTTGAGGGAATCTCCTATGCTGAGGTTTCCTGTGATCTGATTCATCAATGCTTCATCAAGGCAATATCCCTTTTCACAAGAACGATTTCAAGTATTGACGTAACGGCAAACCTTTCCTCGATCGTATGGCAGCCACCTATGCTCTCCTGAAGTACAACTCTATCTCCTCCCATCCGATGGTATGCGTCAAGTAACACAGGCCCATCATCTTTAAGATCCGCAGGTATCCGTGCTAATCCAAAGTCAAACACTTGCCACACTGATAACCTATTGAAATCTTTCTTTCTAACTTCGTACTCGCTTCTGCACTTCATCCAGAAATCTTCCAATGAAGGCACATGCGCGTACTCCTGGGAGATTGTCTTCCTTGCCACCCCAAATGGATCGAAGTTCAGCCGTGCTGGGAAGAACTCTTGCTCGTACTTAGAGAACATCTCCGCTTCAATTCCTCAAGCTTTATGAATACTCTGGCAGCTGTAATAGCCCACTGTGATCGGGAAGAAGCCTGTAGACTTGTGTCGTTTCGACTGTAGGTCATGCATCTCCACGAGAGTTGTGTCGCTTCAACTCCATGATGACCAATCTGTCACTCAGATATCTGGGCAACTTAACTGGTTCTCTTGAAAAGCCGGTGACCCTGAGGTATGTAAAGTCCGCAAACTGGATGAAGATACTGCCAATCTTGGACACAGCTTCCCAAGCTTCTTGCTTACCCTGTTGGCCTTTAGATCGCCATTCAGCCTGCAAATGAATCCGTAGAAGAATCCATCGTTGACCACCTTGTAATCTTTATGCATGCGGGCACAGTAAGCTGTGGATAGCACTCAAAAATAGGATCCTTGGAAAGCACACCACGTCTATCCAGCTTAGAGAAGACACCCTGTGAAGTTGCTGCATATACCAAATACGAAGTCATTTTGAAGCTATAAGTACGCCTCACATTCCGGAGCTGCTCACCGATGTTGTCACTAATGATTTCCGACCAATTGATTATGAATCTGCTTTGTTGATTTCAATGGTCCTGATGAAGGCATACATCCATGAGCGGAAGTTGTGAGCGTTAGCTTCGCCATTTATCCTGCATAACAATTTGGTAATGTCATCCACCTCTTGTACTAGATTGGATCGTGGAAGAGTTCTCGGGAACTTGGATGGAGATCTGGGCTTCTTCATGTATCTGTTGTTCATTATGCCCACACAGTCAACTTTATGCTTTTCCCATCTGTTGCCGGCATCCAGTATGCTAATAGTAGTCACCACCTGTCGTGCTGGAATCTTCAGACAATAATTGATGAACTGTGCATCCAGCCGGATTATTGTCTTCCCCGCAGCATCTCGACTGATCTAGATAGTGGGTGGTAAGACCTAGCACACTCCATGACGAATTTTGGCAACTGAGTTGTGGATGGGAATGCTGAAGCTCGAATGATTCCACTGCTTTTGACTGCACGCATGAGAGAAGTCTTTCCCTCTGGATCTCGCCAATCAATTGGAAAGAGGTTCTCGACCTAGATTTTTATCTCCAATGTCAAGCAAACCCGAAGTAATGCATGACTCTGTTGAGCTTTCTTTTTCATCCCGCTTTGCCATGGCCGATATCTGTCTTTGTCTAAGCAATTTTTTTCTCTTTATTCGGCCGGAATTCTTTACAACCGGTGCAGATCTGAGATTTCTTCAGATTCGGAGGATATATTCAATGTATTTGACATTGATTTAAGCTCCCTTTCAATTATATAAGCACCTGTAATGAATACCTACAATTAATTCAGACAAAGACGGCAACCGAACATGAACACTTGATTTTAATCATAAAAATCTGCATATATAAAGTCTCCGCTGCCCCAAAATTTGAGGTTTTGTTTGCATGCAAAGCAAGCATGAATTTTGTCAACTTCACCTAAGCACCTGTACCACTATGCAGACAATTAATCAGACTTAAATCAAGCTCCTTCAAACCTAGGCGCCAAACTTTGAAGCTTTCCAGCAGTGAAAACACCTTCCTCTGAGCAAAATTCCTCCTTTGGGCGCCAAAATTGCCTGGGCTGCACTTCCTTGCTAAAGAATTAATTACTTCATTAATATGGCAGCCCATGCTTATATAACCTTCATCATTCTATAATTAATAATTGCCTCTCCTATTCCTGGCAATTAATTAATTAATAAACATGCTTTTCTCTTCAATTTGGGCGCCTATTTTGTGCATGCTCATGGCTGCCATTAAATAAATTAAATTTATTTAATTTTAGTTTTCTACTTCCAGTCCACTTTGACTTCACACTATGCTTTGACCTCATGCGCCAAAAATAAGAATTAATTCCATCAATTAATACTTTAAAAAGTATTATTTCTCCTCTAGATGGGTCACACTTTTTTGCATGAGAGAGGGCTGCATTAAATAAATTAAATTTATTTAATTTTAGAATTCTATTTCCAATTTCTTTATCCTCTTCTCCTTTGTTGACTTTTCCTCATGCTTGGGCGCCAAATTTGGAAATAGAAACAATTAATAAATGCATTTAAAGCTTACCTTCTATTCCAAAAGGGGTCGCACTTTTTGACATAGCCAATTTCTATTTTTAAAAGTCAATTTCCAATGGGATTATTCACCCTGCACCGCAGCTCCAAAAATCCCATGATCCACTTAAGCTATTTGACTTTCATAATGGGATTTTTTACCTTGCAAGGCAGGTAAGAAATTCCCATCAATGCCTTAAGTGATTTTCTTTTATTTCACAATGGGAATTTTCACCCTGCAAGGCAGGTAAGAAATTCCCGCCTGCCTGCTACCTCTAATTTTCCCATTATGACTTAAGTGGCTTTGCTTCCATGGGAAAAGTACCCTGCCAAGCAGGTACAAAATTCCCACCTACCTGCTGCTACCAAAAATCCATTGTAGCTTAAAACCTTCTTTTCCCAAAAATGCGACTTACCCAGAAGAGGTCTTTTTGTGCATGACTTCGTCTTTTTAGAGAGAATCAAACCCCCTGTGGCAAATTCCTTCTGGCATAACGTCCATAGATGATCTCCAGATACTCCAGGCAAGAAAACAGACTGAACCGACAAAGGAATTGACCTAGAGAAATTTCACAGAAAACAAAACGAGAAAAACACCAAAAACGCAAAATGTTGCCAGAAGTCACAGATAAAGTCCAGGATTCATTCCTGGTGGAAACCCTACTGGTATATGGGAATATTGACATGTAAGACCTCAAAAGGGTTAAACCGGAGCACAATTTGCCTCAAACGGGGCTCAAAATAATTAAATAAAAATTTCCCACAGGCAAACCCCAATGACAAAATATAACAATTTTGGGCATCTGGGTATTTGTTGAAATTGGCTTATATGACTCTCTGGGAATATCTTGACATAAAACAGACACTTTCTCGGCAATTAAAAACAAAAACAACCCATTATTTTAAAAGTACGAAATTTTTTTACATGGGGTAGTCTCAGATTTCAAGGTGAAATCTAGGGACACCAGTTGGCTCCGTCTGTGGACATCTTTTCCTCTATCAAAATGACAAGGGAAAAGATGAGATCCCAAGCATCTTTGGTTTCGTATCTTGTCCTTTGGGCTCGGGGTCAGGCAAACAAAAACAACACAACACAAAAAAACAAGGAAAAACAAACAAAATTTTATTTATATACATACAGGTTTTACCCTGCTTTTTTATGTCCGGAACAGCTTCAAGTGTTGCCCATTGAAAGACAACGACAATTCAACTCCATCCTGATGAGCAAGAATGAAGCTATCTGCTCGGTGATATTTTTAATCACAAAAGGCCCTTTCCATAGTGAATCAAATTTCCGTGCATGCCTTTTGTTTCTCTTCTTTTGTTAAAAGGACCCAGTCATCGATCTCAAACTTTCTTTCCCCGGCATTTTTGTCTAAAATAACTTTCACCTTCTTTTGATGCTCGACAATCTATCTCTGCGAGTTGAGTCTGCACTCTCCAATTTAGTCGATACATTATCTTTTTCAATAACACCATTGAATGTAGAATCTTCCAGGATCTAGAAAGTGTAGAGGGGGGCAGTTCCAAGGTAAGAGGAAGCTCTGTGTCTCTTCCATATAATAGCTTAAAAGTGAACATGCCTATAGCCCTCTTTGGTGTAATCCTATTTGCCCATAATGCATCAAATAACTTCTTATGCCAAGTCCTTTGATTCTCGCCATTACTAGCTTGCGCGTGATAGTCACCAAATTTTTATTACTCGATTCAGCTGGCCATTCCCTTGTGGATAGTAGTTGGAGGAATGAACCGGTTGGATCCCGTGAGTGTAGCAAAAATCAACCAGACTCCTCGGAAGACAAGTTGGAGCGTTGTCTACTACTATTTTTATTAGGTACGCCAAACTCCGATAACAATATTTTCCTTTATAAAATTACACACCTCCGTGGAAGTGGCGTTCTTTAACAGAATGGCTTCTACCCACTTACCGAAATAATCGTGAGTTTGCCGAATATAGTGATGACTCGGCACTTGAGACCGGGTGAGCATACCAATAAAATCCATTCCTCATTCTTTGGAAGGGTTCTTCAATTACAACCTCGGGTTTAAAGGTAATGCGGGTAATTTTACATGCCCAACAAAGTGTTGACACGCTTGACATTTAGACACCCACTGCAAAGTATCTTGAAAAAGTGTGGGCGGTAATACCTTACTCATAGGATCTGTGAGCAAAGTGACTCGGGCCGAGAAATGACCACCACAAGCCATGTTATGAAATTGTTTTAAGAGCTGATCCGCTGGGCTTTATCTACATATTAGAGAAATACACCATCAATTCCTCTTTTGTATAAACCATTGTCTCAAAGAACAAAATCTTTGGACTTTAGTTTAATAAGTACGCTTCTCTTTTCCAGATAGTAATATCCGGGGCCAGATCTTCTCTCTTTCCGGCCGCCAGGATGCTTCGGCATTTTGGCGTGTCCGAGACCTTGTAAACACCGCAAAAGTGTGACCATCAATCTTCAAAAGATTCATAATAGCCCTCATCGATTCGTAGTCCGTAACCAATATCGAGTCGCCAAATGGATCTATAAAGTCTTCATCATCAAATGATTCATCAATGTCGAGATCCTCTTCATTAGTTTCCAAGTTATTCCTCGAGCAGCCTTTCTATTGCCAAACGCTGTGGTGCAAGCAGCAAGTCTGCTTGATTTTGATTTTGATTTTGACCATCAAGGTCCGGATAGAGCTATTCTTTGAGGGGGTGCATTCCCCGCTTGAGAGATTCGCTTGATTCGCAAGATGTCATTAGCCAATCTCTGCAACAAAGGATCAAGTACTTAGAAGAAGCACCATCACCTTTATGAGATAGTTGTTTGAGTTTTCCAGCCCATGATCAAGTCGCCCTCAACCTCCACGGCTAAAGATTTTGTGCATCCAAAGAAAGTGGCAGGTCTTGCCCTGCCTTTTTACTGATATCCAACTTCAGTGCAATAGAGCGTTTATAAAAACGCCGCATTTTGATTTTCATCGCTCAATGCAGCAGAAGTGGGGATTTTATACAAAATCCTTTGGAACTTTGCAATAAAGTCCCGCATGTTCTCGTTTGGCTCTTTCTTCAACTGCGTCAGTTGGGTGATCATCGTGCTCGTGTCCTCTCGCAGCTTGAATCTTTTGATAAATTGTTCACGCATAGTCGCCCAACTGGTTATGGTGCCAGGAGCCAGCCGATAGAACCATTCTCCAGCCAAGTCATGTAAGGTCTCAATGAATAGCCTGACTGAGACATCTTCATGCTCTACTGCAAGCACACCACAAGATATGAAGAAGGCCGCCAAATGATCATCCGGGTTTTGCTTTCCATCTCCAAAGAATTTCGGAAAATTCTTTCTGGATCCCTTTGGCAGATCGTGCATAGGTGGAGCCAAGTTGAGAGGTCCAAAAGCCGCCCCCCATGGAACAGGTACAATTTGGTGCGCCATGTTAGCTTGAGCACGTCTCCTCCTTGTGTAGACTTGATAGACTTGTTGGATAATTCCAGCCGCCGGATTATGTTGAATACGATCCGGATCTGGATGGGTGTGTACTCTCCTACCTGGTGAAAGACTAGATCTGCGGCTTCTAACTTGAGGAGGATGATTGAAATTGAATTGCTCCTGCAGTCGGAAGAAATGATCCGCCCTTCTCGCGCTTTACGGATCTCGGGTGAACGGACGCTCACCCAAAGTTGAGATTTGTATGGAAAACACTCGATCTTCAATAGAAAAGCTTTGATCGCAAAGATAGTTGCTCCTCAAATGAGTCGCCTAAAAATCGTTGGCTAGATTTTTCGCATAAGCATCAAACCTAGGCAAGTCATGAGATAAATCTCCTCATTTAACCGGTGAGGCTCCCGTGTCAGATTTGTCAATAAAAATGTGTTTCTATCTATCAGGGGTTTTACTTTAACAACTTAGTTCATGAACCATAACTAAGAAGTTCTGCAGCAAGTAAGCAATTGCTTAAGAAAGGAAAATTAGGTAAGAAGGAAGTAAAGGAATTACAGAGAAGAAATGAGGAAGATGTGCATCCCAATTAGTAGATTGCAGAGCTAATTGCATGCACATAGAAGAAACTCAAATAGATTTGAACACACAGAATTATAAAGCAAAGGCAGCTCTAGATCTAGATCTAAAATAACACAAAGTCTATTAAGAGATCTAAGATTTAGAAGCAAGAAACACAGTACGCCGTGACACAAAGTTCTCCGGAAACCTGCTTCTTTGTATTCCTCTGCAACAAGTGGCTCTCAAGGGTTCAGCACAAAGTCTAGAACACAAGATTGCTTCTTACAAATTCTGATCGATCATTAACCCGTAGGTTCTTCTCCTACTTATAGAATGTAGGAGGGAAAGTACAAATAGAAGACTCAAACTGAACTAAAGTATGAACAACAAGTAAAGATGACATTTGGCAATCATCCTCAACTAACTTCTTCTTAAGTGACACATGTATCACTTAACTAATAGAAAGGTTCCACATGACTTCAAGTAATGGTTGCAAAACCAATAACTTAGAAGTTTACAATTTCATCCGGGAACATAGAAAATAGAAGAAGAAAGAAATAGAAGAAGTCATGCCAGCTGTAACATCTACATCTTCTTCTTGTTTTGATATCTGATATACTTGTCGAACATATAGTTCAGCATCTTTCCATCTGTTTTAGCCATCGCTTCCTTTTCTCGTCCCGATCGCAGCAATCCTTCATTCAACACTTTGCTGCATGCTTCCACTTCTTCCAAACTTGGCCCAAATCTCGCAATGTCTGCCTGCAGTGTCACCAGCCTACTGATAGAGTTCATCGTGAAAGGCTTGGTGGCTTTATCAATCCTCTTTTGCACCATCAGAAGAGAACCCTCCAGAGAATCATGCACCTCGTTAGAAACAATCCGCACGTATGAAGTAATACCTCCATCCACTCTTTCCTCAGTGAAAGAAATAACACTATCCGGCAAATCTGATGTTCTGCTCTCAAGTGCCTGCATCCTCTTCAGCAAAACTCTGCAGATCTCCAAACGGAAAGATACTGCAAATTCTAGCCTTCCCTTCTCGATCGATCCATCCGGCACAATTTGCTCTCGCAACCAATACATCTCCCTAAGAGCCTTGTTGATCTCGCCAAAACACTCTCAGTTACTCTCTGCAATCGTATTTATTCCTTTTATGCTTTCTATCGATTGCTTTAGTTGATTTTCGCATCGTTCATAACCTTTTAAAGGGTGGCACTTCCCAAGTTGCACGTAAGTTTGATTTAATAATCGATCCTTCCATTCGCCAATAGCCTTTACTTGATTGCTTGCAGATCTTCCATTTCCCGCATAAGATGATTACTCACCGCTACTGAAATGGGTGAACGGAAGGTTTAGCAACCTTGGCTATGATCTCACATAATTGAGTTATTTGCTTCTCGCAGCTCTTCTTTCTCCGCTTTTCACTGCTCAAGCCTAAGGAACAAAGCATCCAAAGAACGTCTCGCGTGTCTCGCTTCAATCCTTCAAAGTGGTAGCTTGACCGAGTGGTATTTTGGTCACCGTCACATCTTCGCCGTGAGTTCCTCTTCTACCTTTCCTTCCGCCGGGATTAACATCTCAAGAAACTTCTCTCCCGAATCCTCGATGATCAACCTAGAAGTTGCTTTAGCAACTTTAGGCCTTCTGCTCTTCTTCGCCGATCTCAAGTAGCTGCAAGTCATGTTCCTCTAAGTTCATCTCTATTCTTGCTTCCGAACCAATCGCAAAGCTAACCATTCCGAGAAATTACTTCTCGGAGAATGAGAAGTTGCTTGAGTGCGCTACTATTTCCCGCCTCGCATCCTCTCCATCGTAAAGTGCACAAGATGATATCATGGCTGCCATCCCTCTCAAACATCCAAGGACAAAGCTCTTTCGAACTCGCGTCATCTCGCAGCCTTCAACATCTCCTCTGAACGGGTGCCGAACGGTGGTGCGGAGAGAAGATGAACGTTGCTGGTTTCAATGAAGGCATGGAAACATCCTGCTGCTGTGGTGCAATAGTTGGTGATCCACTAGGTACTGGAGAAGTCGGAGTCAAAGCTATGGTCGTAGAAGTGGTCTCCTCTTTCTCTTGAGATCTTCGCGTACTTTCAACTTCTGACCTTCGCTGCTCTCTCCTTCATGCTTTCGCTTGAGGGAATCTCCTGCGCCGAAGTTGCCCGTGATTTGATTCATCAATACTTCATCAAGGCAGTATCCCTTCGTTAGCAACCAGCTCGAAGTACTCACCAACACAGCTCCGGATCTTTCTTCTATTGTGCTGCAGCTGCCATTGCTATCCTGTAGTAGAGCTTTATCTCCTCCCATTTGATGGTAAGTGTCAAGTACCACGTTCCCATCATCTTTAAGATCCGCAGGTATCCGCGCTAGTCCAAAGTCAAATACTTGCTTTGCCGACAGCCTGCTGAAATCTTTCTTTCTGACCTCGTACTCACTTCTGCACTTCATCCAGAAATCTTCTAGCGAAGGTACATGTGCGTACTCCTGGGAGATTGTCTTCCTGGCTATTCCAAATGGATCAAAATTAAGCCGTGCAGGGAAGAACTCTTGCTCATACTCGGACAACATTTGTGCTTCCATTCTTCGAGCTCTGTGAATGCTGATGCAACTGTAATATCCACATGCTGAGTGGGAAGTAGCCCGTAGACTTGTGCCGCTTCGACTGAAGGTCGTGTAACTCCACAAGTTGCCTGCTTAGCTCCATGGCAATCAATCTGTCACTCGGGTACCTTGGCATCTTTGTTGGTTCACCTGAAAAGCTCGTAACCCTGAGGTATGTGAAATCTGCAAACTGGATGAATATACTGCCAATCTTGGACACTGCTTCCCATGCTTCCTTGCTTACTCTGTGAGTCTTCAAGTCTTTGTCTAACCTGCAGATGAAATCGTAGAAGAAACCATCGTTGATCACTTTGAAGTCCTTCTCGCACGCAGGTGCAGTAAGCTGTGGGTAGCACTCGAAAATGGGATCCTTGGAAAGAATACCACATCTATCTAGCTTGGAAAAGACACCCCGTGAAGCCGCAAAGATATACCAAGTATGAAGTCATTTTGAAGTCAAGGTACGCTTTACGCCCGCAGCTTGCTCACCGATGTCAGCCGCTAATAATTTCGACTAATCGATTATAGAATCAACCTTGTTGATTTCAATGGTCCTGATGAAAGCATACATCCATGTCCGGAAAGTGTAGGCATTCGCTTCACCATTCAACCTGCAAAGCAATTTGACGATATCATCCGCTTCCTGCACCAAATTGGATCGTGGAAGAGTTCTCGGGAACTTGGAAGGGGATCTAGGCTTCTTCATGAACCGGCTATTCATGATGCTCACACAATCGCTCTATGCTTTTCCACACCACCGTCGCAAGATCCCGAATGCTAATAGAAGTCACCACCTTTCGTACTGGAATCTTCAAACAATAATCGAAGAATTCTGCATCCAAACGAATTATTGTCTTTCCCGCTACATCACGCACTGATCTGGATGAAGGATGGTAAGATCTAGCACACTCCATCACAAACTCTGGCAATTGGGCTGTACATGGGAAAGCTGCAGCTCGAATAATTCCACTACTTTTGACCGCACGCATGAGTGAAGTCTTTCCAGCTCTGGATCTGTCAATCAAATCAGAAAGAGGTTCTGGGCCTAGATCCGTGTCTCCTATGTCTGAAAGTTTAGAAGCAATGCATGAATCCATCGTGCTCTCTTTTTCATCTCCTTTCGCCATAGCTTTATCAATCTTTGTCTGAATAATTCTTTTCTTCTAATTTGCCTCGCTTTCTTCAATCAAAAGTGCAGATCTGGACAATTCTTGATTCGGAGGATATTTGCAATGTATCGACATTGATAAATACTCCTTTTCTTTTATAAAGCACCTGTAATGAGTTCCTGCAATTTATTCAGACAAAAATGGCCACCGGAGCATGAATAGTGAATTTAAATTATAAAAATCTGCACTTTTCAAGCCTGCTGCCCCAAAAAATGGTGTTTAATTTGCACATAAAGAGATCATGAATCCTTTCAATCAACACCTGAGCTCCTTTAACACCTGTGAAAACAATTGTGCAGACGAAGATGAACCTTTTCCAAAGCATGCGCCAAATCTGGAAGCTTTTAGCCTTTGTTAGCAATTTGTCTGTGCAAAATCCTTCCTCTAATGGGGGCGCACTTTTCCTCCTTGCTGCAATTCTTTACCTGTGTGTTGAATAATAAATCCATATGGCTGCCCATGCTTATATAACCTTCACAATTCTATAATTAATAATTGCCCTAACAATTAAAGGCAATTAATTAATTAAAAATCATGCTTTCCTCTTTTAAAATTAGCATGTTTAAGGACAGCCATCCAATAAATTAAATTAATCCAATTTAATCCTCCACACAGCACTTAACTTTAGCCTCACAGTGTGCTTTGACCATAGCCACTGAAAATAGAAATTAATTCAATGATTTAATGCATTTAAAATCATTAAATAACTCCTAAATGGGGCGCACTTTTTCCAAGGAGAGGGGCAGCCACTAAATAAATTAAATTTAATTAATTTAATTGCTTTCTTTTAATCCTCCTTTGACTTTTCAACCTCCTCAAGCTTGGGCGCACTTTTTCCAAGGATAGAATTTATTAAAAATAATCAATTTAATTATTTTTATCCATCACCAAAGGGGGCGCACTTTTTTGCACATGTAATTCTATTTTTAAGAATTTTCACCATAATGGGATTCTTTACCCTGCAAGGTAGGCACCACAATCCCATGATCCACTTAAGTGATTTGACTTTTGCAATGGGATTCTTTACCCCGCAATGTGCACTAAAATCCCATAATTTCACTTAAGTCACTTTCCTTTTATAATATCATGGGAATTTTTACCCTGCAAGGTAGGCAATAAATTCCCACCTGCCTGCAGCCTCTATTTTTCCCATTGCAGCTTAAGTGACTTTTATAACATGGGAAAAGTACCGCAAAGTGTGTATACAATTCCCATCCCGCTCGCGGCTTATATTTTTCCCATCGCAGCCTTAAATCCTTTATTTTCAAAAAGGCGCCCATCCCCGCAGGGGCTTTTCTGTGCATGACTTCGCTTTTTCCCAGTGATCCAGACCTCCGATGGCGACTTCCTCCGGGCAAAATGTGCATGTATGTTTTCCAGCTGCTCCAGCCAAAATCGGGCTTACCCGGCGAAGGAGTTATTCCAGAGAAATTTTACAGAAAACGAAACGGGACACCACAAAAACACGAAAAATTGCCAAAAGTTACATATAAAGCCCAAAACTTAAAATAAGTTAAAATCCTTCTGGTATATAGGAATAATAACATATTCGCTCATAACAGAGTTGAAACGGAGCGCAAATAGCCTCATACGGGGCTCAAAATAATTAAATACAAATTTCCCGCAGACAAATCCCGACGACAGAATAAAACAATTTTGGGCATCTGGGTATTTGGCGAAAAGGGCTAATATGGCTCTTTGGGATTATCTTGACGCAATACAAGAACTTTCAGGCAATAAAAACAACAAATGACCCACTATTTTAAAAGTACGAAATTTTTTCGAATTGGGTAGTCACAGATTTCGGGGTGAAATCTGAGTGACACCACATCTCGAATATCAATTCGCACAAACCTCTTCCTCGAACCAGCTTCATAGGTTTGATATCTAGGTCATATTCTTGAACTTTCGTCACCCATGTGCCTCTTAACAATTCTAACTCTTGTTGGGTGAGAATAGATTTCATGTCGGTATCAAGAACCAAAACCACAAGATGTGAGGAAAGAATATAGTACCCGAATGCCTTACATGTCTTTACCACCGCATATGCATGTTTTTCCATCGAGTATATTTCAACTCATAAGTTTTAGAGGCATGCTCATGAAAGCAATCGGAGCTTCTACATCCTCCTATTTCTTCCGCATCAAGATTGCCGACATGGTGTGTTCGGAGGAATAACAAGAAAGAATAAATTCTTTACTAAAGTGGTGAAACCAAGAGTTGTGGGGCTTTTGATAAAGCCTCTTTAATTTTCTCGAACGCTTCCTTCCTTCGCTGCTCCATTTGAAATCTGTGTCTTCTTCATCATATTTGAAATATGACGAGTTAACTCAAGAAAGTCAAGGATGAATCTTATGAGAAAATTAACTTTACCAAAGAAAGAGTGAACCCTTTTTGGATGTTGGCAAATGTAAAAGATGAATAGATTTGACACGCTCCGGATCTATCTTGGTTCCTTCTTTGGAGACAATGTGTCCTAGTAGTTTTCTTCACATGAAAGAAAAAGGATTTCTTAGGGTTCAAAGAAATACCATGTTATGTATCGATTAAGACCTCTTCCAGATTTGAAATGTGCGTGTGGCTTGGTCAAGAGGGTCAACTCCTTGGGATGGGTCCTTAGAAAAGCTCGATCATCAAGGTATATTACTATATACCGACATCTTTGAAATGAGCAAATGCTAAATCCATAGCCCTTTGAAACGTAGCTCAATATTGATCAAACCGAAAGGCATCCCTCGATAAGCAAAAGTTCCCAAAGGTGTAATGAACGCCATTTTATATTGATCTTCCTCGCCTACCTTTGATTCAGCCCGAGAAACCATCAAGCATGGAAAGCATTTCAGATCCAACGACTACCTGCAGAGTGTGATCCATGATGAGGATGGGGTAATTATCTTTTAATGAGGTTTGATTAAGATTGCAAAAGTCAACGCACAATGTAATCTCGCCACTCTTCTTTCTCACAGGAACTATGTTGGCTAACCAATTAGAGTGATGTATGGGATAAATTATTTTGCATCTAAGGCATTCTCGGATTTTTGCAAAGATAGTTCCTGTAATAGTAGGGTTATACCACCGCATCTTCTCGCTTGAAAGGCTTTTGTTCGGTTTTAATGGGATATAGTGTTGAATTTCTTGCAGTTGATATGTCTTTAGATCCTGGTAAGACCAACCAAAAACATCCATGTATTTCTTAAGAAACTTTGTAAAAGCTTCTATTTTTGCTCGTGAACAACACTTTCCCAGATTTACTAATTTGGGATCATTGCTTGCTCCCAAATTTAGTAATCGTGTCTCGGAGGAAGAACCTTCCCCACTTTCTTCATTCTTTTTAAGCATCTCGATCATGCTTGTTTAACATTTCCTCAAGAGATACCAAGCCTTTAGAAATTTTATTTCACTTTAGCCGGATAATCTCCTAACTTCCCGAGAAAACAGGGCTCCATTTCTCCCACAGTGGTTTGTCTCGAAGCGAGTTGCTTCCCTCTCAAGAGATCTCTTCAAGTTGTCCTTTTGTTGGAGAAATGTAGCAACCTACTTGTCATCATTAAAAACCTGCCATTGTTGGACGTTATCGAGGGAACCTTTGGGCGGAAGACCATCTCAACTTTGTAATCCCCCTATCTCAAAAAATGTGGGAGGCTGATCTGGATTTAATAAAGCTGCAGCCTGCAAGTGAATCAGCTCTAGAATTTTGCTCTCTCGGGATGTAAAATACTGAGAAAGTAGAAAAATCCAGGACAGCAGAGTAGACTCGATCTCTATAATGCCGAAGTTTGTCCTTTTTACTTGGTAGAGACCTCTTATCTACTTAACAATTAGCTCAACATCTCCCTTTGCATGTAAGAGCTTGATTCCCATTGTTCTTCCCTGCTCCATACCTAACAGTGTTTCATATTATGCCGTGTTGTTAGTATTTTCGAACATTAATTTGAAGGAATATGCATGCACCTTTCCCTCAGAGAAACAAGAACAACGCCTGCACCAGATCCAAATGAACAACTTCCATCAAATTCCAAAGACCAAACCTTATTATCAAGTTGATGTGGTTCTTGAATCACAGGTTGAATTTCTTCTTTATCCATTTCTAGATAATAGACTCCGTGATCAGATTCTTGAAACAAGATCTGAGATCTAGGATCCTCAGACTTCGATACTGTGTACTTGGATTTCTTCTCAGGTTCTAACTTCTGATTAACTCCTTTGATTCGTATGTGCGCACAAGACCAATCCATCTTGACTTCTCGACCTAACTCTTTATAGAAATTTCTACTCAACAACATGCCATAAGACACTGGGATGTCTACTACAAGGATAGTCATCTTCAATCTTTTGTCTGGGAAAGAAGCCAGTACTGCATGTGCATCTTTGATTTGCCCAACCAGAGGCATTTGCCTTTCCATTGAATAGCATCTTCCGATGGTTTTTATCAATGTGAGACCAAGGCATCAAAGAACTTTAAGGAGCATGACGTTGTCAGAAGCTCCAAAGTCCAAAATGCAATTGCTCAATTTGTATCCATTAATAAGCAATGACACAGAATGGCTCGATCCTTTCCGATGTAGCAAGAGAAGAAGTAGAAGGAGAAGAGCTTGCAGCCGCATTATTTGAAGGAGTAATCTTCGGGCTAGACAAGATACCCCATGAAACATTATTTGTTGGAGTGTTGGGACCATTACTTTGCACATACTTGACCAATCTATTTAGCTGATCAGGAAATGCCCTTAAATACTCAGCTTCTGACATTGGACCTTGGTCTTTTTAATGTGATCAATAATGTCGAAAGCTTGACTTACTTCAGCCGGATGCGCGTTGGCCCTCTGCTACGAATTGAAAGAATTTGCATGCTTATCTTTGGGAGCTAATGAAGAAGGTAGCGTACTACCTCTTTTTAGGATAGTAACATCCGGCCCAGGATCTTCTCTCTCTTCTTTGGCCGCTTGTGGATGCTTCGGCATTTTGGCGTGTCTGGGACCTTGTGAACACCGCAAATGTGTGACCATCAGAATCTTCAAAAGATTCATAATAGCCCTCGTCAGATTGGTAGTCCAAGTAACCAATATTGGATTCGCCAGCGCGATCTACAAAGTCCTCATCATCAAATGATTCATCAATGCCTAGATCTTCTTCATTAGTTTCCAAGTTATTCCTTGAAGCAACTTCAATTGCCAATCGTTGTGGTGCAAAGCACTCGAAAGCAAGTCTATTTCGATTTTGATTTTGACCATTAAAGGTCCGGTAAGAGCTATTCTTCAAGAGGTCGCATTTCCGCTTGAGATATTGTAATGTCCCCATTTCTGAAGACCCTTAGCCTATACGTCCCCGTGGGCTTCGGGATGTGCAAAGAAAACATTTTTATTAAATAATTAAATATTATTGTCTAGAGCAATAATTATTTAATTATGAAGATTATTTAATTTAATTCCCAAAATATAAAAATTAAATGGGGAATTAATTAAATAAACATTTAGGTGGCTTTTATTGTTAAAATCACCCTTTGAAAAGGGGACGCCACACCTAGGGAGAACAAACTGCTTTTATTTAATATTTTCCTTCTCCTAGGGTTTTCGAATTTTGTGCCTCCTTGCTTATAAAAGGAGTGCTAGGATCACTATTATCATTATGTTATGATGAAGTTATTTTGATACTCCATGCTTGGAGTTGGGATGCATGCCCATTGTTATTTTCTCTCTCTTGCGTGGGAGATTGTATTGAGCTGGCTTTGGCAAACATTTTGATTGAATTTGCAAGTGGAAATCTGCCCTTTTACTGTAGCGACGTCACTGTAGCAGCTGGGTTCTTGTGATCAAATCAAAGTATTTTCTTTTGTGCTTGCAAATCTAATTATTGCTAGTCTCTTGTGTGATGGTACGGTTGGTGATATATGATATTGTTCAGTTCCTATTTTACAGCGACTTGCTTTAATAATGACTGTGATCAGGTTTAGTGCATTATTGTTTTGAATCGATTGAGTTAGTGGCATGGTTTGGAGCTCTTGGTTGCAACGAGTCATCTAGGGCATATTGGTGCTAATTGTTGGTGTTATATGGATCTGATTTCAATATAAATTAAGACTGTTATTTACCCTTGGCCAGCGATTTCATGATGTAACCATTGGGTGTTTAAAAGCATGTTTTAATTGCTCTAATGTGCAGCGACCAGCCTGGGCATATTTGGTGACTAGTTTTGGAGCATTCTTAGCAATTAGATCTGTGTTATGTGATCTCTATTGCCCAGTAAAATTCCTCATGAATATCTAATGCATTGTTGTGGTGGTATGACTTAATATGTGCATGGTATGGTAAGATTATAACTTCTATATGACAGCAACTTCCTTTATGATGGATGTGGATTGATTGGGAGTATTATATGGAATAGATCGACTAGGTGCTTGCATGTTTGTATAAGGTTTTTGCAGTCCCTCTTGACAGTGACCTAAGTAGAGCAAGTTTGGCGATCACTTCATATGATTTTTATTCAACTAAATCCGCTGTCATTTCCTGGGCAACAGCAACTTGTTTTGGGGCATTTTAGGAGCAAATCAATGAGTATTTACAGTCTTATTACCAGCGACTTCATTGGGTTGGAGTATCAAGGGTTTTCTTGCATATTTAAGTCATATATGATCAGCATACTGTGTGTTTTAATTCACTAAATACCAGCAACTCTTTGAGAGCAATTGTTAGGGGTTAGTGATGTATTTTGAACCTCCTTTCAGCAGTGAATTGTACAAGTAATTTAAGCTGAGTTTGAAGTATGATTTCATCATCATTTTGGGAGTAATTCATGGTTCATTGGCAGCTGGTAGTTTTATGTTTCTGTGTTATTTGAAGGGCTGATTTGAGAGTATGTTTGGAGTATTTATTAAGCTTCAGGGGCAGCAATCAGAGTAGTAGCAGTTTTGATAACAGTAGATTGCATTGATTGCAAAAGAAGCCTAGATCTGATTTGTATGTTCAGCTGAGAATTAATTGCTAGCTAATTAGTAGAGGCCATTAAACCCTTGTCTTCGGGTTTATTGAGTCGTCTATTTGATTGGTCCAAGTAAATTTTGACTGAGTTTAGCTATTTACCGTTGATTAGTGTATTGGAAGGTTGTTGATTGGCATATTTTCCACTGATCCCAGAAGTGGGATATTACAGATATCTGCTTCTTGATTTGCAGCATATCATTAGCCAACCTTTGCAGCAAAGGATCTGAAGTACTTGAAGAAGCTCCATCGCCTTTGTGGGGTGATTGCTTGATTTTTCCAGCCATGATTAAGTCATCTTCAACCTCCATGGCAACATTTTGTGCTTCAAGTAGATTCACAGGTCTTGCCCTTCGCAGCTGATATCCAACTTCGGGCAACAGAGCGTTTATAAAAAACGTCTTTTGATTTTCATCACTCAATGCGGCAGAAGTGGGGATTTTATATAAAATCCTTTGGAACCTTGCAATAAAGTCCCGCATGTTCTCATTTGGCTCCTTCTTCAATCGGCGGTTGAGTGATTAGGGTGCTAGCGTCTTCTGCAGGCTTGAATCTTTTCAGAAATTGCTCTCGCATGGACGCCCAATTTGTTATGGTTCCAGGGGCTAACCGATAGAACCATTCGCCAGCCAAGTCGTGTAGAGTCTCAATGAAGAGTCTGACCGAGACATCTTCATGCTCCACTGCAAGCACACCACAAGATATGAAGAATGCTGCCAAATGATCATCCGGATTTTTCTTTCCATCTCGAAATAATTTCGGAAAATTCTTTCTAGATCCTTTAGGCAGATCATGCATAGGTGGAGTCAAGTTCAGTGGACCAAAAGCTGCTCCCCATGGGACAGGTACTATCTGGTTCTGATTTTGATTCTGCATGATGAATGGGGCACGTCTTCTCCTTGTGTAGACTTGGTGAATAATTCTAGCCGCCGGATTATGCTGAAGACGATCCAGATCTGGATGAGTGTATACTCTCCTTCCTTGTGAGAAACTAGATCTGCGGCTTTTAATTTGAGGATGATGATTGAAATTTGAATTGCTTTTGCAATCTAAAGAAATGATCAGTCCTTCCTTGTGCTTTCAATGATCGGGTGAATGGACATTCAGCTAGGTTGAAAGTTGAATGGGAAACACTCGATCGATCGCAAAAGATAAGCTTTGATCTCGCAAAAATAGTTGATCCTCAGCGGAGTCGCCAAAAACTATTGGCTTGATTTTCTGCATACCTGAAAACCTAGGCAGTCATGAGATAAATCTCCCTCATTTACCGGTGAGGCTCCCGTATAAGATTTGTCAATAAAATATGCTAGTATGTATTTGGGGTTTTACTTTAACTATGCAGCTCATGAACCGTAGTTGTATAGTTTTGCAGCAAGTAAGCAACTCTTAAAGAAATGAAATATCTAATGAAGAAGGAAATAATATAAACACAGGAAAGAAATAGGGACATGTGCAACCCAATCAATAGATTACAGAGTTGATTGCATGCACATAGACAAAACCAATAGATATTAACACACATAATTATAAGAAAAGGCAACTTTCAGATCTAGATCTAGAATAACACAAAGTTTATAAGTAGATCTAAGACAAAAAGTTAGAAACAAAATGCACCGTGACACAAAGTTCTTCGGAAATCTGCTCCTTTCTATTCCTTTGCTTCAAATAGCTATCAAGGGTTTCAACACAAAGTCTGGAACACAAGAATGCTACTTACAAATTCTCGATCCTTAACCCGAAGGTTCTTCCTCTACTTATAGAATGTAGAAGGGAAATTACAAATGGGAAACTTAATTGAACTAGAACATAAACAAGAAGTAAAGATAACATCTGCAATCATCCTCCTTTAATTCTCTCTCTAAGTGACATGCATCCGGAGCCATAGTCAAACTTATACACATCTCTGTCACTTAACTTATAGAATCGCTCCACATAACTTAAAAGTAATGGTTTCAAAACCAACTTTAAATTTTTACAATTACATCCGGAACGTGGAAAATAGAAGAAATAATAGAAGAAGAAAGATTCGCCAAACTATAACATCTACATCTTCTTTTTGTTTTGGTACTGAATATACTTGTCGAACATGTTATTCAACAACTTCCCATCTGTTTTAGCCACAACTTCTTTTTCCGTCCTGAATTGCAGCAAGCCTTCAATCAAAACCCCGATGCACGCTTCCACATCCTTCAAGCTAGGCCCGAACTTTTCAATATCCGATCGCAGGTGTCACCAACTTATCGATGGAATCCATCGTGAAAGGCCTAACAACTCCATCAATTCTCCTCGCACCATCGAAGAGATCCCTCCAAGGAATCAGGCACTTTGCTAGGAATGGTCCTTGTGTATGAAGAAACGTTCCCGACAACTTCCTCATTGGTGAAAGCAATGACATTGTCTCAGTAAAGATGATGCCATACTCTCAAGTGCTCGCATTCTTTTCAAAGATGATTTTGAAGATCTCCAAGCGGAAAGATACCGCAAAATCAAGTCGCTTCCCTTCTCAACTGATCCATCGGGCACAATCTGTTCCGCAATCAACACCTCTTTCGGCAGCTTATTTATTTAGATCAAAGTACTTAGGTTACTCTCAGCAACTGTGTTCATATCTATCGTGCTTGTCACCAGTTGATTCAGCTGAACCGATGCATCTTTCATAACCTTTAGGCGGGATGGCACCTCTCCGAGTTGTACAGAAGCTTGGCGAATGATTAGACTCTTCCATTCGTCGATAGCTTTAACCTGGTTACTTGCATCTTCCACTTCCTGCATCAAATGATCACTCACCTGCTTTTGTGCTGAAATTGGCTGAGTGGAAGATTTGGCAACCTTGGCAATAATCTCGCACAACTGAGATACCTACTTCTGAAGTTCAACTTTCTCCGCCTTTTCTTTGTCAAGCCTAAGGAATAAAGCATCTATCAATGTCTGCGTGTCTTGCTTCAATCCTTCTGTGGTGGCTTGACCTATGGGTACTCTGGTCACTATTATATCTTTTGCCGTGAGCTCATCCTTCTTCTTCCTTCTACTGGAACTGACATCTCGGTGAACTTCTGCCCCGACTCCTCAATGATCAACCTTGAAGTTACCTTAGCAACTTTAGGTTTTCTGTCGTTTCCACCTAGACTCAAGAGCAGCTGCAAGTCGTGTTCCTCTAAGTTGATCTCCTCTCTATCCTCTCGGGACCAACTGTGAAGCCAACCATTCTCGAGAAATTATTTTCTGGAGAATGAGAAGTTGCGAGTGTACCACTATCTCGCGCTCGATTCCTCTCCATCCGAAATCGCTATAGTGTTGTGGGCTATGCGTCCTCTCAATTGTCCAAAGAAAAGCTCTTTCAAATTCTGCCATCTACAACTTCGGTTGTTTCTTCAGAAGAGGTGTTTGAACGGAGTGGCTGAGGAGAAAAGACAAATGTTGTCGGATTCAATGAAGGAATGGCAAGTATCTTCGCCGAGGTGCAACAATCGGTGAAGTAGTTGATGCCGGAGAAGTTTGGAACTAACACCATAGCCGTAGAAATGATCATTTCCTTTCAATGAGACCTTTTGTGCACTTTAATCTTTCAGCCTTCTGCTGCTTTCTCCTTCGTGCTTCCTTTTGAGGGAATCTCTTGGCTGAAGTTGCTCGTGATCTAATTCATCAATGCCTCATCAAGGCAATATCCCTTTCACAAGAAACCGGTTTGAAGTATTGACCAACGGCGCAGACCTTTCCTCGATCGTATGACAACCACCTATGCTCTCCTGAAGTACAACTCTATCTCCTCCCATCCGATGGTATCCGTCAAGTAACACAGGCCCATCATCTTTAAGATCCGCAAGTATCCGTGCTAATCCAAAGTCAAACACTTGCCGCGCTGATAATATGCTGAAATCTTTCTTTCTAACTTCATACTCGCTTTTGCATTTCATCCAGAAATCTTCCAATGAAGGCACATGCGCGTACTCCTGGGAGATTGTCTTCCTTGCCACTCCAAATGGATCGAAGTTCAGCCGTGCTGGGAAGAACTCTTGCTCGTACTCAGAGAACATCTCCGCTTCAATTCCTCGGGCTTTATGAATACTCTGAAGCTGTAATAGCCCACTGTGATCGGGAAGAAGCCTGTAGACTTGTGCCGTTTCAACTGTAGGTCATGCATCTCCACGAGTTGTCTGCTCAACTCCATGATGACCAATCTATTACTCTGGATATCTGGGCAACTTAACTGGTTCTCCTAAAAAGCCGGTGACCCTGAGGTATGTAAAGTCCGCAAACTGGATGAAGATATTGCCAATCTTGGACACAGCTTCCCAAGCTTCCTTGCTTACCCTGTTGGCCTTTAGATCGTCGTTTAGCCTACAAATGAATCCGTAGAAGAATCCATCGTTGACCACCTTGTAATCTTTATTGCATGCGGGCATAGTAAGCTGTGGATAGCACTCAAAAATAGGATCCTTGGAAAGCACACCACGCCTATCCAGCTTGGAGAAGACACCCTGTGAAGCTGCTGCATATACCAAATACGAAGTCATTTTGAAGCTGTAAGTACGCCTCACATTCGGAGCTGCTCACCGATGTTGTCACTAATGATTTCCAACCAATTGATTATTGAATCTGCTTTGTTGATTTCAATGGTCCTGATGAAGGCATACATCCATGAGCGGAAGTTGTGAGCGTTAGCTTCGCCATTTATCCCGCATAACAATTTGGTAATGTCATCCACCTCTCGTACAGATTGGATCGTAAAAGAGTTCTGGGAACTTGGATGGAGATCGGGCTTCTTCATGTATCCGTTGTTCATTATGCCCACAGTAATCAACTTTATGCTTTTCCCATTTGTTCCGGCATCCAAGTATGCTAATAGTAGTCACCACTGTCTGCTGCCTGGAATCTTCGTGACAATAATTGATGAATCGTAAGCGCCCAACCGGATTATTGTCTTCCCGCAAAGATCTCGGGATCGATCTAGATGTGGGTGGTAAGACCTAGCACACTCCATGACGAATTTTGGCAACTGAGTTGTGGATGGGAATGCTGAAGCTCGAATGATTCCACTGCTTTTGATTGCACGCATTAGAGAAGTCTTTCCAGCTCTGGATCTGCCAATCAATTCGGAAAGAGGTTCTAAACCTAGATTTTTATCTCCAATGTCAGCAAACCTGGAAGTAATGCATGACTCTGTTGAGCTTTCTTTTTCATCCCGCTTTGCCATGGCCGTATCTGTCTTTGTCTAAGCAATTTTTTTTCTCTTTATTCGGCCGGAATTCTTTACAACCGGTGCAGATCTGGAGATTTTTTCAGATTCGAAGGATATGTTCAATGTATTGGACATTGATTTAAGCTCCCTTTCTCTTATATAAGCACCTATAATGAATACCTACAATTAATTCAGACAAAGACGGCAACCGGAACATGAACACTTGATTTTAATCATAAAAATCTGCATATATCAAGTCTGCTGCCCCAAAATTTGAGGTTTTGTTTGCATGCAAAGCAAACATGAATTTTGTCAACTTCACCTGAACACTGTACCACTATGCAGCATAATTAATTAGACTTAAATTCAAGCTCCTTCAAACCTAGGCGCCAAACTTTGAAGCTTTCCTACGGCAAAGTGAAAACACCTTCCTAAGCAAAATTCCTCCTTTGGGCGCCAAAATTGCCTGGGCTGCACTTCCTTGTTAAAGAATTAATTACTTCATTAATATGGCAGCCCATGCTTATATAACCTTCATCATTCTATAATTAATAATTGCCTCTCCTATTCCTGGCAATTAATTAATTAATTAACATGTTTTTCTCTTCAATTTGGGCGCCTATTTTGTGCATGCTCATGGCTGCCATTAAATAAATTAAATTTATTTAATTTTAGTTTTCTACTTCCAGTCCACATTGACTTCACACTATGCTTTGACCTCATGCACAAAAATAAGAATTAATTCCATCAATTAATACTTTAAAAAGTATTATTTCTCCTCAATATGGGTCACACTTTTTGCATGAGAGAGGGCTATATTAAATAAATTAAATTTATTTAATTTTAGAATTCTATTTCAATTTCTTTTATCCTCTTCTCCCTTGTTGACTTTTCCTCATGCTTGGGCACCAAATTTGGAAATAGAAACAATTAATAAATGCATTTAAAGCTTACCTTCTATTCCAAAAGGGGTCGACTTTTGTACCAATTTCTATTTTTAAAAGTCAATTTCCAATGGGATTATTCACCCTGCACCGCAGCTCCAAAAATCCCATGATCCACTTAAGTTATTTGACTTTCATAATGGGATTTTTTACCCTGCAAGGCAGGTAAGAAATTCCCATCAATGCCTTAAGTGATTTTCTTTTATTTCACAATGGGAATTTTCACCTTGCAAGGCAGGTAAGAAATTCCGCCTGCCTGCTACCTCTAATTTTCCCATTATGACTTAAGTGGCTTTGTTTCCATGGGAAAAGTACCCCCAGCCAAGGTGTACAAAATTCCCACCTACCGCCGCTACCAAAAATCCCATATGAGCTTAAAACCTTCTTTTCCCAAAAAATGCGACTTACTTAAGAGGTCTTTTTGTGCATGACTTCGTCTTTTTAGAGAGAATCAAACCTCCCCGTGACAAATTCCTTCTCGCATAACGTCCATAGATGATCTCCGATACTCCGTAGCAAGAAAATAGATTAAACCGCAAAGGAATTGACCTAGAGAAATTTCACAGAAAACAAAACGAGAAAACACCAAAAACGCAAAATGTTTCCAAAAGTCACAGATAAAGTCCAGGATTCATTCCTGGTGGAAACCCTATTGGTATATGAGAATATTGACATGTAAGACCTCAACTAGGTTAAACCGGAGCACAATTTGCCTCAAACGGGGCTCAAAATAATTAAATAACAATTTCCCACAGGGAAACCCAAATGATGGAATATAACGATTTTGGGCATCTAGGTATTTGTCGAAATTGGCTTATATGACTCTCTGGGAATATCTTGACACAAAACAGACACTTTCTGGCAATTAAAACACAAAACGACCCATTATTTTAAAAGTACGAATTTTTTTACATGGGGTAGTCTTAGATTTCAAGGTGAAATTCGAGAGGGGGATTGTAATGTCTTCTTCTAGGAATTAATGTAGAAAGAAGACCCTTGGCCTATTCCATGATTTCCCATAGGCTACGGGGTGGAGAAAAAGGAAAAAGGCAAAAGTATGACTAAAAGCCAAAAAGAAATATTAAAAAGACAACTTACATTATTATTATTAAAATAAAGGGGTCTCTATTTTAAGTGACTTAGTGGTCAAATAGAAAAAAGAAAGCCACTTTAAAATTAATAAAGATGCAAATATCCCACATGGAGCGCCCCACTTGGAAAGCGGAGACAAAAGATTAAAAGGAAGTGGGGAGGGTTCATTTGCATCTTTAATACACACACATCACTCTACATTGTGAGTCTCAAGCATTTTGCTTATACTTCCGCTATTGAGAACGAAAACCCTATTCAACAACTAGATGTGGGGATGAAAACCTCCACATCTATTGGCAACTTCATTCAAAGGCCACATTTGAGCACATATTCATATCATCAGAGCTAGGGCATCATTCTCCAAAGTTGGTGAAGGGGTTTGAGAGCTACACAGAGTCTCTCTTACAATACCCACCATTTGTGAGTGTTCACTATTAATATAAGCGTTGATATATTCCGGTTTTTAATTTAGTCATGAAGAATGTATGAATGTTAATCAACATTTAATGCAGAGATATCAACATTGGTTTTATACTTGCCAATTGTTTGTGAAAATGTCAATACGGGTTCAATGTTTGTAAATATGTCAATGAATTCTTGTGATAGTTACAGTTGTTCCTAAGTACCAAAATCAGAAACAATGTGTTGGTTTTATGTCCGCCAACTGTTTGGGAAATTGTCAATGAGTAGGAAATTAGAAAATTGCATGGGTTATTGAATTATTTTGAAAGGGGACATTGTAGTAGTATCAAAGTCTGATCACGCTAGCTTTGTGGATCGGACTGCAGAGAAGAAATCCATGACAATGTTTATTCAAGCAAAGTTCTTACAAAGACGAAGAAAATATAGATCCCATTCAAGAGGTGTTGATAAAAATAGAAAAGTACAAACTTGAGGCCCCCAGAATCCTTGACCAATATCAAGGGATGCCTGATTATCTTAAATTTGAAGTTTCCTTTGATGATTACTTGGAGTTACTCAAAATGAGGAATCCAAATAAAAGAGGGTTGTGTGAATACATAAGAGGGTTGAAGAAGAAAGAAGAACAATTAGAGCTGCAAGAAATTGAGAGGAAGCAACCCATGGAGGAATCCACCATACAAGAGGAAGTTGAAAAAGATGTTTCCTGTTCAAGAAGCACCTATGCATGCTCAAGATTTCACTGAAATGCGAGACTACCCCATGTTAAAAAAATTCATACTTTTAAAATAGCGAGATGGGTCGTTTTGTGTTTTTATTGCCTTCCTAAGATGTCTCAGTATTGCATTAAGATATTCCCAATTAATCACATGAGGCAAGGGACAAATAAGGATGCCGAAAATTTTTATCCTTTGTCAAGTTTTGTCTCTCAGGGAAAAATTTATTTAATTATTTTGAGCCCGTTTGAAGTAAATTGTGCTCCGGTTTAGCCCTATTGAAGTTTTGCATGTCAATATTCACATATACCAACAGGGTTTTCACCAAAAATGGATCTTGGGCTTTGTCTGTGACTTCTGGCAATGTTTTTCGTTTTTATTATTTTTTGCGTGTTTTTTCTCTCGTGAAATTCCCTAGGTCAATTCCTTGGCCAATAAAAAATTCTGTTTTCTTGCCAGAGTATTTGGAGATCATCTACGGCCTCCATGATGAGAAGGAATCAGCCTTAGGAAATCAGTTCTCTTTAAAAAAATGAAGTTGTGCAAAAAAAAGCTTCTTAGATGCAAGTCGCATTTTGGGAATGGATGGATTTAATTTGTAGGATTTTTGGTAGGAGCTTGGGCGGTGGGAATTTTGTACCGCCTTCAAACTTGCAGGATACTTTTTCCCATAAAGACAAAGTCATTATCACGATGGAAAAATTAGAAACAGTGTGCGAGAATTTCTAATACGCCTGCAGGTAAAAATAATGTTGGCTAGATTTTCTGCATAGCATAAAACCTAGGCAGTCATGAGATAAATCTCCCTCATTTACCGGTGAGGCTCCCGTGTCAGATTTGTCAATTAAAATATGCTAGTATCTATATGGGGTTTTACTTTAACTTTAACTATCACGCATGAACCATAACTCATACAATTCTCAAATAAGTAAGCAGCTATTTAAGAAAGGAAATATTTATAGAAGAAGGAATTATATAAACACAGAGAAGAAATGGGGAAGATGTGCATCCCAATCAATAGATAAGCAGAGTTGATTGCATGCACATAGAAGAAACCAATAGATATAAACATGAATTATAAGCAAAGGCACTCTAGATCTAAATCTAAAATAACACAAAGTTTATTCAAAGATCTAAGATAGAAAGCTAGAAACAAAATACACCGTGACACAAAGTTCTCTCGGAAATCTACTCTTGTATATTCCTTTTCTTCAAGTGGCTCTCAAGGGTTTCAGCACAAAGTCTGGAACACAAGGATGTTGCTTACAAATTTTGATCATTAACCTAGAGGTTCTTCTTCTACTTATAGAATGTAGAAGGGAAAGTACAAATGGGAAACTCAAATGAACTGAAACATAAACAAGAAGTAAAGATGACATTTGGCAATCATCCTCCACTAACTTCTCCTTAAGTGACACATCTATCACTTAACTAATAGAATTGTTCCACATAACTTAAAGTAATGGTTTCAAAACCAATAACTTTAAAGTTTTACAATTTCATTCAGAACGTGGAAAATAGAAGAAAGAATAGAAGAAGAAGTCAAGCCAGCTATAACATTTATATCTTCTTTTTGTTCTGATACTGAATATACTTATCGAACATGTAATTCAACATCTTCCCATCTGTCTTAGCCACAACTTCCTTTTCTGTCCTGAACTGCAGCAATCCTTCGTTCAACACCTTGATACATGCTTCCACATCCTCCAAGCTCGGCCCGAACCTCGCAATATCCGACTACAGTGCCACCAGTCTGCTAATGAAATTCATCGTGAAAGGCTTAGTGGCTCCATCAACTCTTCCTTGTACCATCAGAAGAGACCCTTCCAGGGAATTAGGCACTCGCCAGAATGATCCGTACGTATGAAGTAACATTTCCGACCACTTCCTCCTCAGTGAAAGCAATGATATTGTCTGGTAAAGACGATGTCATACTCTCAAGTGCCTGCATCCTCTTCAGCAAAATTCTGCAGATCTCCAAACGGAAAGATACTGCAAACTCTAGCTGCTTCCTTTTCTCAACTGATCCATCTGGTACAACTGCTTTGTAACCAAAACTTCTCCCATAAGCTTATTGATTTCGGCCAAAGTACTCAGGTTACTCTCAACAACTGTGTTCATATCTACTATGCTTGTCACTAGTTGCTTCAGCTGATCTGCTGCATCATTCATAACCTTCAGGCAGACTGACACCTCTCCAAGTTGTACAAAATCTTGACGAATAATCAAATTCTTCCATTCGTCAATAGCTTTCACCTGATTGCTTGCATCTTCCATCTCCCGCATCAGATGATCACTCACCTGCTCTTGAGCTGAAATGGGTGAGTGGAAGCTTTAGCAACCTTGGCAATGATCTCAACAACCGAGATACCGCTTCAAATTTGTCTTTCTCTACCTTTTCTCTGCCAAGCCTAAGGAATAGAGCATCTATCAATGTCTGCGTGTCCTGCTTCAATCCTTCTGTGGTGGCTTGACCGATAGGTACTTTGGTTACTGTTATGTCTTCTGTCGTGAGCTCATCCTCTTTCTTTCCTTCCGCCGAAACTGACATCTCAGCAAACTTCTGCCCCGACTCCTCGATGATCAACCTTGAAGTTACCTTAGCAACTTTAGGTTTTCTGTCTTTTCCGCCTAGACTCGAGTAGCTGCAAGTCGTGTTCCTCCAAGTTCATTTCCACTCTAACCTCTAGAACCAACTGCGAAGTCAACCATTCTGAGAAATTACTTCTCGGAGAATGAGAAGTTGCTGAGTGTACTACTATCTCCCGCTCTGTTTCCTCTCCATCAAAAATTGCTACAGTGTTATGGCTGCCATCTTTTGAATCATCCAAGGACAAAGCTCTTTCGAACTCTGCCATCTGCAGCTTCAACATCTCTCTTCGGAATAGGTGTTGAACGGAGTGGTTGAGGAGAGAAGATGAATGTTGCCGGATTCAGTGGAGGCATGGAAGTGTCCTGCTGAGGTGCAACAGTCGGTGAAGTACTGGATGCTGGAGAAGCCGAAACTAATGTCATAGCCATGGAAGTGATCTTCTCTTTGATTGAGACCTTCTGTGCACTTTCATCTTCTCGGCCTTTTGTTGCTTTCTCCTCCGTGCTTCCTCTTGAGGGAATCCCCGCGCTAAAGTTGCCCGTGACTTGATTCATCAATGCTTCATCAAGGCAGTATCCCTTCACAGCAACCAGTTTGAAGTATTCACCAGAACAGCGCAGACCTTTCTTCAATCGTATGGCAAGCCCCCTACGTTCTCCTGAAGTACGGCTCTATCTCCTCCCATTTGATGGTAAGTGTCAAGTAACACATTCCCATCATCTTTAAGATCCGCAGGTATCCGTGCTAATCCAAATTCGAACACTTGCCGTGCTAATAGCCTGCTGAAATCTTTCTTTCTAACCTTGTACTCACTTTTGCACTTCATCTAGAAATCCTCTAATGAAGGCACATGTGCGTACTCCTGGGAGATCGTCTTCCTGGCTACTCCAAATGGATCGAAGTTCAGCCGTGCGGAAGAACTCTTGCTCGTACTCAGAGAACATCTCTACCTCCATTCCTCGAGCTCTATGAGTGCTCTGGCAGCTATAATGACCCACAATGATTGGGAAGAAGCCCGTAGACTTGTGCTGTTTCGACTGAAGGTTGTGCATCTCCACAAGTTGCCTACTCAGCTCCATGGTGATCAATCTATCATTCGGATATCTGGGCAGCTTAACCGGTTCTCTCCGAAAAGCTTTGTAACCCCGAGGTATGTGAAATCTGCAAACCGAATGAATAGATTACCAATTCCGGATACTGACTTCTCACGCTTCTTGCTTACCCTGTTGGCCTTTAGGTCCTTGTCTAGCCTGCAAATGAATTCGTAGAAGAATCCATCGTTGACCACTTTAAATCTTTCTCGCACGCAGTACTGTGAAGTGGGTAGCACTCAAAAATGGAGTATTTAGAAAGAACGCCACATCTATCCAGCTTGGAGAAGATGCCTTGTGAAGCTGCTGCATATACCAAATAAGAAGTCATTTTGAAACTGAAAGTACGCTTCACGTCCCAAAGTTGCTCACCAATGTTGTTGCTAATAATTTCGACCAATTGATTATTGAATCAGCCTTGTTGATTTCAATGGTCCTGATGAAAGCATACATCCATGTACGGAAAGTGTGAGCATTCGCTTTGCCATTTATCCCGCATAACAATTTGGCAATATCATCTACCTCCTCAGGATTGGACCGTGGAAGAGTTCTTGGGAACTTGGAAGGAGATCTAGGCTTCTTCATGTATCTATTGTTCATTATGTTCATGCACTCAACTCTATGCTTCTCCCACCTGCTGCCGACATCTTGAATGCTAATGGAAGTCACCACCGCCGGAATCTTCAAACAATAATTGATGAACTCGCAAGGCCCAACCGAATTATTGTTTTCCCGAAGATCTCGCACTAATCTGGATGATGGATGGTAAGACCTAGCACACTCCATAACGAACTCGCAATCGGGTTGTGTATGGAAAGGCCGCAGCTTTGCGGCTCAAATAATTCCACTGCTTTTAATTGCATGCATGAGGAAGTCTTTCCTGCTCTAGATCTATCAATCAATTCGGAAAGAGGTTCCGGACCTAGATTTGTGTCTCCTATGTCTGCAAATTTGGAAGTGATGCATGACTCCGTTGTGCTTTCTTTTCATCCCTCTTTCCATGGCGTGTCTATCTTTGTCTGAACAATTCTTTTTCTTCTTACTTGGCCGGAATTCTTCAAAACTGGTGCAGATCTGGATAATTCTTTGATTCAGAGGATATATTCAATGTATTGGACATTGATTTAAGCTCCCTTTCTTTTGTAAAGCACCTGTAATAAATTCCTCGCAATTAATTCGACATAAAGATGGCAAACGGACCATGACAAGTGGATTTTAATCATAAAAATCTGCATAATTCAAGCCTGCTGCCCCAAAAATTGATGTTTTATTTGCATGCAAAGCAAGCATAAATTTTACCAACTTCACCTGAGCACCTGTATCACTTATGCAAACAATTATCCAGACACAAATCAACCTCCTTCAACCTGTGCGCCAAAATTGGAAGCTTTTAGCATTAATTTCACCTTCTTCTGAGCAAAAATCTTCTCCAAATGGGGCGCACTTTTCCTCTGGGCTGCACTTCTCTTCTTGTGAATTAATTAATTCATTCTTATGGCAGCCCCTGCTTATATAATCCTTATGATTCTATAATTAATTAATGCCTTTCCTATTATTGGCAATTAATTAATTAATTAATAAGCTTCACTCTTCAAATGGGGCGCCTATTTTGTGCATGCTTATGGCTGCCATTAAATAAATTAAATTTATTTAATTTTAGACTTCGATTCCACTTAAGTCAAGCCTCACAGTATGTTTTGACCTTAGCCACTGAAAATCGGAATTAATTTAATCATTTAATACTTTAGAAAGTATTATTTCTCTCCCAAAAGGGGCGCACTTTTTGACATAAAGGGGCTGCATTAAATAAATATTATTTATTTAATTTTAGAATAGTCTATTTTCAACTTCCTTTTGTCCATTTACCTCTGTTGACTTTTCCACAAGCCTGGGCACCAAAATTGGGTGAATAAATATTAACAAATATTTATTTAATGCATTATTATTCACCCAAGGTGGGTCGCACTTTTTGGAATAAGAAATTTTTATTTTTAAAAGTCAGATGACAATGAGATTATTTACCCTGCAAGCCAGCCCTAAAAATCCCATGATTCACTTAAGTCGTTTTGACTTTCATAATAGGATTATTTACCCTACAAGGCAGGCAATAAAATCCCATGATTCATTTAAGTGATTTTTCTTTTATTCCACAATGGGAATTTTTACTCTGCAAGGCAGGTAAGAAATTTCCGCCTACCTGTTGCCTCTAATTTTTCCATTGTGACTTAAGTGGCATTGCTCCCATGGGAAAAAGTATCCTGCTAGGCAGGTACAAAATTCTCACCTGCCTGTTGCTTCCAAAAATCCCATGATCCACTCCAAACCCTTTTTTTCCAAAAATGCGGTCAGCCCAAAAGAGGCTTTTTAGTGCACAACTTCGTCCTTGCCTAGAGAACCAGCTCTCTGATGGCGAATTTCTTCTGGCACAACGTGCATATGTGATCTCCAGATACTCCAGGCCAAGAATCAGGCCAAAAATCAGGCCAAACCGGCAAAGGAATTGATCCAGAGAAATTTCATAGAAAACGAAATGGGAAAAATACAAAAACACAAAACGTTGCCAAAAGTTACAAATAAAGCCCAAAATGCATTCCTGGTTAAAAGCCTACTGGTATATGGGAATAACGATTTGTCCGATCACAACAGAGTTAAACCGGAGCACAAATTGCCTCAAATAGGGCTCAAAATAATTAAATACAAATTTCCCGCAGGCAAATCCGAAGACAAAATATAACAATTTTGGGCATCTGGGTATTTGGCGAAAATGGATAATATAGCTCTTTGGGAATATCTTGACACAATACAAGAACTTTCTGGCAATAAAAACACAAAACAACCCATTATTTTAAAAGTTCAAAAAAAATTCAGATAAGGTAGTCTCAGATTTCAGGATGAAATCTAGGGACACCAAATCCCATTATGGAAGTCAAATAGCTTAAGTGGATGAAGGGATTTTTGGAGCTGCAGTGCAGGGTGAATAATCCCATCAAAATTGACTTTTTAAATATAGAAATCAGCCATGTCAAAAAGTGCGACCCCTTTGGGCATTAAAGAATAACTTTAATTGCATTTATTAATTGTTTTTATTCCTAATTTTGGCGCAAGGATGAGGAAAAGTCAACGCATGAATAGAAGTCAAGGAAGACTGGAAGAAGAAGGCTAAAAATAAATAAATTTAATTTATTTAATGCAGCCCCAAAGCATGCTAAAAAGTGCGACCCATTTGGAGGAGAAATAATACTTTTTGAAGTATTTATTAATGGATTTAATTCCTAATTTTGGCGCATGAGGTCAAAGCATGATGTTAAGTGAAAGTAGAGGGCTAAAAATAAATTAAATTAATTTATTTAATGGCAGCCATGAGCATGCATAAAATAGGCGCCCAAATTGGAGAGAAAAACATGTTTATTAATTAATTAATTGCCAGGAATAGGAGAGGCAATTATTAATTATAGAATGATGAAGGTTATATAAGCATGGGCTGCCATAAGTGAAGGTGTAATTAATTATTTTTGCAAAGGATTGCAGCGAACAGTTTTGGCGCCCAAAGGAGGAGAATTTTTGCTCAAAAAGTGTTTTGCAGACCGCCGGAAAGCATCAAAGTTTGGTGCCTAGGATTGGAAGAGCTTGTTTTATGCCTTGTTAATTATTTGCATGTTGGTATGAGTGCCTAGGTGAAGTTGAAAATATTTATGCTTGCTTTGCATGCAAGCAAAGCCTCAAATTTTAGGGCAGCGGGCTTAATATGCAGATTTTTGTGATAAAAATCAAGTGTTCATGCTCTGGAATCCGTCTTTGTCTGAATTAATTGCAGGTATTCATTACAGGTGCTCATATAAGTGAAAGAGAGTGCAAATCAATGTCAGGTACATTGAATATGTCCTCCGAATCTGAAGAAATTGTCAGATCTGCACCAATTGCAAAGAATTCCGACATAATTAAAAGAAAAAGAGTTGCTCAGACAAAGATTGCTCCAGCCATGGCAAAGTGGGATGAAAGGGTAGGCTCTGCGGAATCATGCATAGCTTCCAGATTTGCTGAAGTCAATAGGCCCAGATCCAGATCCAGATCTCATAATTGCAAAGGCTTTCGGCAAAAATTCATCCTCTTGTTTCTGACACAGCCTGTGTAAAAGTTAGTGCATGGAGAATTCCTTCCAGGATCTTGTGCATGTGCTCCTAATCGCCAATTCAAGCCTCCATTGAATTTCATCGCAAACATTGCACTAATGCATGTACTTGGAGAAGAACCTGCAAAAGCTTGAGGATAAGAGGGAAGACGTGTCGGCGGGCAACACCATAAGCAAAGTCACGGATCGGCTAATTCCGAGATCCGGTTTGGTGAGAATCAAAGGCAAAAGAATCAACTGCATGCAGAATATGAAAAAGAACAAGACTGCAGCTTTCCTCTTTCTTCTTCTTTCTCTTATTTTCTTCGACAAAGTAATTGAGCGATCAATTAAATTATAAAACTTAAGTGATTGGTTTAAAAGTCATTACTTGAAGAAGTCAACTACTTGGAAATAGATGGCAAACACGCAAAATAGAAGGTTCTATTTTCAGTTACAAATCATGCATGTCATGCAAAGAGGAATTCTAAGAGGGAGATTGCCAGTTGTTTCCTTTACAACTTCCACATGTGTCAGTTCACTAAAAGCTTCCTATTTGTAATTTCCCCTCTACATGCTATAAGTAGAGGAAGAACCTATGGGTTAAGGATCAGAATTTGTAAGCAACATTCTTGTGTTCCAGACTTTGTGCTGAAACCCCTGATAGCTATTTGAAGCAAAGGAATAGAAAGGAGCAGATTTCCAGAGAACTTTGTGTCACGGTGCATTTTGTTTCTAACTTTTTGTCTTAGATCTACTTATAAACTTTGTGTTATTCTAGATCTAGATCTGAAAGCTGCCTTTGCTTATAATTCTGTGTGTTAATATCTATTAGTTCTGTCTATGTGCATGCAATCAACTCTGTAGTCTATTGATTGGGTTGCACATCTTCCCTCTTTCTTTCCTGTGTTTTTATTATTTTATTCTTCATCAGATATTTCCTTTCTTTAACAGTTGCTTACTTGCTACAAAACTATACAACTATGGTTCATGAGCTGCATGGTTAAAGTAAAACCCACAAATAGATACTAGCATATTTAATTGACAAATCTTACACGGAGCCTCACCGGTAAATGAGGGATATTTATCTCATGATCGCTAGGTTTTAGCTATGCAGAAAATCTAGCCAATAGAAAGAAAGCATACTACGCCAAGAATTTAATAGACATGAGTCGATGATAAAAAGACATGCATAGAAGCATAAATCAAGTGGAAGGCGAAAATGTTGATGGCTCATATAAGGACTAGCTCTCACCACCTTAGGTGTGAAACCAAAAATAAACAATGCTTATGTAATGTCCCTTTTTCCCACTTGAGAGCTATTATTTGGTCTTCTTGCCATTCCTTCTCCGTGGCAAAGAAGAGAAGAAGATGGAGGAGAACATTGAGCTTCCATTTGATATGTTTTTACTAATTTTTAATATGCTCTTTTAGTGTTTTCTTTCTTATAACAAGTTGGTTGGATTTTAATTAATTAATGGAAGCTAATGAAGAAAAATAACATCTTTAAGAGGTCGGTCTTGCTATTCCAAGCCTTGGTGCCAAAAGGAGGATATAAAAGAAGATTAGAGGCATCATTTGCATCTAGACTTGGCGCATTTTATTCTACTTGGGCATTGTGAGCTTGTTGCTCCATGTTCTTGCACTTGGGGACGAAAACCCTCATGTGTATTTGCCTAGAAGGACGAAAACCCTTCTAGAGGTTGAGTGAAGGACGAAAACCCTTCATCTTGACTTGGGATCGAAGTATAAGGCTGATTTGGAGAGATATCTTTCATTTTCAGATTTTATTTGGCTTCCTACATGTGGAGCGACCTACCTTGAGTAGGGTTTATGTGGTTTGGTGAACATATTTTTGCATTTTCAGATCATAATATCATTTGGCATATTTTATAAGGCCGGAATCTGCATTTTCATGATTTTTGGAGAAGTTTAGCTATTTTTTCTAGCCCTCGGTTTGGCTAGTCTGTTGCTGATCTTAAATAATTAATTCCAGTTGTGTAAATTGATATTTCATCCATCTTTTGATGTATTTGTGATTCATAAATATTTCCGTGGATAGAATAATTATTTTGTGGTTGTTGGCTAGATTTTCTGCACATCTGAAAACCTAGGCAGTCATGAGATAAATCTCCCTCATTTACCGGTGAGGCTCCCGTGTAAGATTTTTTCAGTTATATTTTCTAATATCTATCTGTTGGTTTTACTTTAACCGCGTAGCTCATGGACCATAGCTAGACAATTTTGCAGCAAGTAAGCAATTGTAAGAAATGTATATATGCAGAAGAGGGAAATAATTGAATGCGAGTAGAAAAGAAAGAAGATGTGCAGCCTAACCAATAGTTGACAGAGTTGGTCACATGCACATAGACGAAACAAATAGATCTTGAAATGCAAAATTCAAAGCAAAGGAAAGTTTCAGATCCAGATCTAAGATAACACAGTTTATGCAAAGATCTATACGAAATAAGAAACAAATGCACCATTGACACAAAGTTCTTCAGAAATCTACCTCCTCTCTATTCCTTAGCTTTCAGAAAGATATCAAGGGTTTCAACTCAAAGTCGGAAACACAAGAATGTTGATTACAAATTTTGATCCTTTAACCCATAGGCTCTTCCTCTATTTATAGTGTATAGAAGGGAAATTACAAATGGAAACTACAACTGAACTAGAACATGCGGGAAGTTGTAAAGGGAACATCTGACAATCTTTCTCCTAGAATTCCTCTCTAAATGACATGCATCTGGAGGTTAAGCCAAAGTTGTGCACATCTGCCACTTATCTTAGAAATTTTTTCCAAATAACTTAAAGTAATGGATTTTAAATTAATAACTTTAATCTTACAATTTCATCCGGGAACATAAGGAATAAGAGAAGAAAGAAGATCTGCCAGATGTTACACCCTACGCTTTCTTCTTGTTTTGATATTGAATATACTTGTCGAACATATAATTCAGCAATTTCCCATCTGTTTTAAAGAACAACCTCTTTCTCGGTCCTGAACTGCAGCAATCCTTTGGACAGAATGTCAATGTTTACTTCCACCTCCTTCAAACTAGGCCCAAACTCTTTAATATCCGATTGAAGTGTTATCAGCTTGTTGATTGAATTCAACGTGAAAGTCTTAACAACTTCATCAATCCTCTTCTGAATCATCAGAAGCAACCCTTCAAGAGAAGCAGACACCTTGTTTGGAATAGCTCTTCTGCAGGAAGAAACATCCCCAACTACTTCCTCCTCAGTGAAAGCAACTATATTGCCAGCAATGACAATATCCTATCCTCGAGCAACTGCATTCTTTTCAGCATAAGCTTGAGAATTTCCATGCGGAAAGAAACTACAAACTCAAGTTGCTTGCCCTTTTCAATCAGTCCATCAGGCACAAGTTGCTCCGCAATCAAAACCTCCTCCGACAACTTATTTATTTTAACCAAAATGTCCAGGTTACCTTCAGCCACTGCATTCTCATCCACTATGCCTGTCATCAGTTGCTTCAGCTGAGATAATGCACCTTTCATAACTTCCAGACTAGCTGGTACCTCTTTGAGTTGTTTTGAAGCTTGGTGAATGATTTGGCTTTTCCATTCATTAATAGCCGTGACTTGATTACCTGCATCCTCCACCTCTTCAATCAGATGGTTGCTCACCTGCTCATGTGCTAAAACTAGTTGAGAGGAAGGTTTGGCAACCTTAGCAATGATTTCACACAACTGGGAAACCTGCTCTTGAAGTTTGGTTTTCTGCCTTCTCTTTGTCCAGCTTAAGGAATAAAGCATTTATTAGTGTCTATGTATCTTGCTTTAATCCTTCCGTGGTAGTTTGACCTAGTGGCACTTTGGTTACCGAGATATTTGCCGCCGTGAGTTCTCCCCTCCCGCTTTCCCCTCTGGGCACAACTCGACTCGTGAACTTTTGCCCTGATTTTCAATAATCAACCTTGAAGTTACCTTGGCAACTTTAGGTCTTCTATCCTTTCCGCCCAAACTCAGGAGTAGCTGCAAGTCATGCTCTTCCAGGTTGATCTCCTCTCTAGCTTCTGGAACTGTCTGCAAAGCCAACCATGATGAAAAATTGCTTCTCGGGAATGAGAAGTCACTGAGTGTACCACCCTCTCATGTTCAGACTCTTGCATCCGAATTTGCCACAGTGTTGTGGCTGCCATCCTCTGAATTGTCCAAAGACAATGCTTTTTCAAACTCCGTCATCTGTGCTTTCAGCTTCTCTACAGGGGGAGGTGAAGATCTGAGTGGTTGAGGAGCAAATACAAATGACGTTGGATTCAACGGAGGAACAACATCTGCCTGGGGTTCAGGGGCTGCCGAAGTGCTATGAGTTGACATGGAGAAGCTTCGTTTGAAAGTGGTACTAGCACGATAGTTGTAGAATTGACCTTCTCCAATATCTGAGACTTCTTGTATACTTTAAGCTTCTCTGGCCTCCTACTACTTTCACCTTCGTGCTTTCTTTTGTTGGAGTCTCCTGCAATAAAGTTACCTGTGATCTGATTCATCAAAGCTTTGTCCAGGCAATACCCATTTGTCAACAACCAGTTTGAGGTGTTAACCAGAACGCGGAAGACCTTTCCTCAATCGTCTGACAACCACTTATGCTTTCCTGAAGAGCAGCTCTATCTCCTCCCATCTGATGGTATGTGTCAAGTATCACATGTCCATCATCCGCGAGATTTGCAGGTATCCGTGCTAAACCATAATCAGATACTTGTTGCGCTGATAACCTGCTGAAATCTTTCTTCCTGACTTCATACTCGCTTCTGCACTTCATCCAAAAGTCTTCCAATGAAGGTATGTGCGCATATTCTGGGAGATTGTCTTCCTCGCTATCCCATATGGATCATAGTTCAATCGTGTTGGGAAGAACTCATGCTCATATCTGGAAAACATTTCGGCTTCGATTCCCCTTGCCTTATGGATGCTCTGGCAGCTGTAATAACCCACCGTGACCGGAAAGCAACTTGTAGGTTTGTGCCGCTTTGATTGTAAGTCATGCATTTCCACGAGCTTCCTGCACAACTCCATGATGACCCATTTGTCGCTTGGATACCTCGGAAACTTGACTGGTTCTCTTAAAAGCCACTGACCCTGAGATACGTGAAGTCTGCAAACTGGATGAAGATGCAACCATATTGGGATACAGACTTCCCAAGCTTCTTTGCTCACTCTGCTGGTCTTTAGATCACTATTCAATTTGCAGATGAATTCATTAGAAGAACCCATCGTTGACCACCCTGTAATCTTTGTTGCACTCAGGAACTGTCAACTGTGGGAAGCACTCAAAAATAGGATCTTTCGACAAAACTCCTCGTCTATCCAATTTGGAAAATATACCCTGCAAGGCTGCTGCATATACCAGGTATGAAGTCATTTTGAAGCTGAATGTCTGCCTCACACTTCGGAGCTGCTCACCGATGTTGTCATTGATGATCTCCGCCCAATTGATAATCGAATCAGCTCTGTTGATCTCAATGGTTCTCACGAAAGCATACATCCATGAGCGGAAGTTATGAGTATTGGCTTCTCCATTTAACCTGCAAAGCAATTTAGTAATATCATCAACTTCCTGCACCAAATTGGATCGTGGAAGAGTCCTCGGGAACTTTGATGGAGATCTAGGCTTCTTCATGTATCTGCTTATTCATTATGCCCACACAATCTGCTTTGTGCTTCTCCCATCTATTGCCAACATCCAACATGCTAATTGCAATCACCACTGGTCGTGTTGGAATCTTTAAACAATAATTAATAAATTGTGCATCCAGCTTGATTATTGTTTTTCCGCATGATCCCGAATGGTTCTAGAAAGAGGATGATATGACCTTGCACACTCCATAACAAATTCAAGCAACTGAGTTGTGATTGGAAATGCTGAAGCTTGAATAATTCGCTGCTTTTAATTGCCCGCATGAGAGATGTCCTTCCGACTCTAGATCTGTCAATTAAATCGGAGATGGGTTCAGGGCCTATTTCGTATCATTGATGTCAACAAATCTAGGAAGCTATGCATGATTCAGCTGATCCTTCTCTTTCATCATGCTTCATCTGGTATGGAACAATCTTTGTCTGGGCTCTTTTTCTTTTAATTCTGCTGGAATCCCTTGTAATTGGCTCAATTTGTGCAGATCTGGCAATTTCTTCTGATTCGGAAGAGATATTCAATGTATCTGACATTGATTTGAACTTCCTTTCACTAATATGAGCACCTGTGATGAATACCTGCAATTAATTCAGACAAAGATGGAGTCCATGGCATGAATACTTGATTTTTATCACCAAAATCTGCATATAAAGCCTGCTGCCCTAAAATTTGAGGTTTTGCTTGCATGCAAAACAAGCAAAAATATTATTTAATTCACCTGGGCACATATACCAACATGCAGACACTTAGAATGATAAAAATTAGGCTATTCCAACCCTAGGCGCCAAAACTGGAAGTTTCTGGCAAAGTGGAAAATAATCTTTAATGCAAAATCCTTCTTCTTTTGACACCAAAACCATCGTCTGGCTGCGAACTTCATCAAAAACAATTAACTGCTTCTCCCTTATGGCGTCCCATTCTTATATAGCCTTTTGTATGCTATTTTTAATAATTGTCTTCTCTATTTCTGGCAATTTAATTAATTAAAAGCCACATCTATTCATCCAATTTGGGCGCCCAAGTCTGCATGCTGTTGGTTGTTTTTTATAAATTTATTTTATTTATTTTTAGCATGCATCATTGACTTCTCTTTAGCTTATCCTTTTGCATTGACTTTCCTTCCATTCATGGCGCCAAAATTGGGTAGAAAGACCATTAATAAATATTATTAAATGCATTGTTTAATGCCAAGGTGGGTCGCACTTTTTGGCAAGGGTGACTGCTAAAAATAGGAAGTCAACTTGATGGGAATTTCCACCCTGCACTGCAGCTCCAAAAATCCCCTCTTCCACTTCATCATGGGAATTTTCACCTTACAAGGCAGGTAAGAAATTCCCGCCTGCCTACCACTGCCCAAATTCCCACTGGTAGCTTAAATCATCTCCCAAAAAGTGCGACTTGTATGGGAAATAGCTTTCTTTGAAAAAGTGCGACTTGCATGGGTGAATAAACCTCTTTGATGGGAAAAGTTAGCCTGCTAGGCAGGCAAGAAATTCCCACCGGTGCTTTAAGTGATTTTTTTTATAATGAGAATTTTTACCTTCAAGGTAGGTAAGAAATTCCCCCCGCCTACCACCTCTAATATTCCCATTGCAGCTTAAGTGATTTTGACTTCATGGGAAAAAGTAACCTGCAAGGCAGGTAAGAAATTCCCGCCTGCTTGCCACTGCCAAAATTCCCATTGCAGCTTAGATCCATTCATCCCAAAAAGTGCGACTTGCCTAGGAGAGGCTTTTTCTGCTTGAATTCATCTTTTTTGGTCAGAAGTTTGCCTTCCAAGACTGATTCCTTCCATTGTTGAGGCCATAAATGACTTCCAGATGTTCCAGGTAATTAAACAGGCTATACAAAACAAAGACCGGATCAAGGGGAATTTAACAGACAGACCATGGAGAAAACCGAAAACAAATGCAAAAAGAAATAAATAAAAACAAAAAACATTGCCAGAAGTTGCAGACAATCACTCTGAATTCATTCCTGGTAAAAACCCTACTGAGATGTGGGAATACTGGCATGGAAAACTTCAACAGGGTTCAACCGGAGCACAATTTACTTTAAACGGGCTTTATTTATTAAATAAATAATTAAATAAAATTCCCATGAGACAAAACCTACAGTGGAGGGATAAAATGAATTTGAGCATCTGGGTATTTGTTGAAATTGGCTCATGTGATTCACTAGGAATATTTTAACGTAATAGAGACGACTTAACGGGAATAAAATCACAAAAAGACTGTTATTTTTTTAAAAGAATGATTTTTTTAAATGGGTAGTCCCGGATTTCGGGTGAAATCTGGGACACCAAAGTGGCATTATTTGTTGATTTGCATGGTGAAAGGTGGACTTGAATTCCATAAACAGTTCGCTGCCCTGGTAGTTTGCAGATTTCAGATTTATTTCAGTTGTTGATTATAAAAATCAGATTTGGAGATCTTTGGTTTTGAGCTAATTTCCTATTTCTTTGGTCTAAACCCTTGAAAGGGTCATTACAGCTTAAAGAAGAGTGGGAAAAGGGAACACACCTATTTTGTTACAAGGAGGTGGTGGCGACAAAATGGCACTACATTATGGAGTGTGCAACCTATAATGACATCTGCATCAAGCAAGACAACTACTTGAAAGCAGAAAATCTAACCACCTTTTTTGAGGAGGCAAGGCTAGATAAAACAACAAATTACTTGATCAAGATTCATAGTACAAGATCCAACATAAAAAAGGGAATGCACATTTCACAAGACTAGGGGACAACCCTTGTATCAAAGGGCTGTTTTTGCATAGAACAATCTTGTTACTGCTCTTGGTCCCATAGACTGCTTGGTCTTGTGGACATTATTAAAATCGTCCATTCATTCTTTCATAGTGGACTTATCTTTGCTTTTGTGTGTTTTTCCTTGCTTTCATCACTATGAAACACACAAAGTTACTAATAAAGTTGTAGATGAAATAAGTGGGAATGCACTTCTTACTACCATGGTAAATGAGGTGATAAATTACAGCAAGGAAAAATTCCATAAATTTCTTCGTTCAGAAGGCAAACAGCACATACTTTTGCCAGTCGTCTCTCCCTGTTGCCTCAAGATATCTCAAGTACCCATCTAATGCATTAAGAGCAGTGAATGTTCCAGCCCCAATAGCCATTTGGTCAGCAGCCTCATGACTGAAGAAAACAGGTCCTTTATTTTGTGTGTGCTGGTCTCTGAAGGTTTGGGTTGTCTTAGCTTCTTTTAGATCATTATTTTTAGTGCTTCGAGGATGCTGCTAGCCGATTTTGACTTGATTGAACCCCAATCCTCTTTAAACTGCGGACATGAATTTCCCTCCGCATTTCCCCTGAAAGTGTCCGACTTTGGCAATTCCCTGCATCATTGAAATGGCACAATTAACATCTAGAGCAAATATTTTTCAAAAAATGTGAAGATCAATATATGCATCACTAATATTGTTGAGGAAAGCCCGAGGATTTGTTCAAATTAAAATAAAAGTGGTGAGACTTGACACACCTCTGTCCACATCCAATAGCAACACAGGTAAACTAGGGCATGAAAGAGGTGCAACTGAAGGCTTCCGCATCTTCTGAAAGTCTTTATATGAATCTGGTATTTCCTTCCAATTCTAGAATAAGTATATGTAAGAAAATATACATAGCACAGTTATTACATGGATTGAAAAGTATCCAACATAAATGCACATTCAAAATCTGGAAACCATTCTTCTGAATTAAGATGAAAGACCCGGTATAGGGTCAAGTAAAAACCTCAAATTCAAACATATGTGCTTGCCAAAAGATAAACCTTGGGATTTCCCCTGAGACTGTTGCAAGAGATTTTGAGACTGAATGAACTAAGTTGAGCCAGTCATACTCTAGCTCCTCTTCTGTGATGATATGAGTGGCATTAACCTGAACCATGCAGATTAAAATTTAAATTAATACTCCATCCTTCATTGATTGACCATATACTCTTTAGCTCCAATAATTTCATAAAACCAGTAGCTACCTTCTAAATGAAGGTTTCAGAAACTTAAAGAACAAGCCTGTTTCGTCTAACAGTCTCCATTTTATTACAATTTAAAAACAATTCTTACATGAACTTTTGAAAATTGCCAAACCGCTACAATTAACCTATCAGAGGTACCTCTTTCACTAGTTCCAGTAAGATGTCTTCAGATCTCCCATATCTGATAATTAAATCAGAGCTCTGGTCTCTGAGTAATTGTTTCAAATTCTGAACAGCATCAATGAGCATTTCCAGCATTTGGCTAGACAAACCTGAAGGATCACAGAATCAAACAGATTTTGAGCTTGGGCAGATAGGAGAGTTCATACCAACGACATTTATTTGAGAAGAAGAAGAAGAGGTTAATTGATTTGATATGTACTTTGACTAAATTCAATCATGTTGATGAGACAGCCTTATAGTTAAGAGTACATTATGTTCGTTATCTCCTCCTCAGAAAATGCTAATGTACAACCAACAAATAAGTTAAATGTATAAAAAAAAACAGCGTACTAGACAGTATAGGCTTAGCTCTAGCAGTTAGAAAGTTTTGTCTGTGCATGCCAAAAGGTTGCCGTGGCTTCAACTCATGCCTTCAGGCTCACAAGGTGTTGGCACCAATGCCACTATTGAAAAAGGATAATTAACCACCAATTCTACAGTGTCTCTTCTTTCCTAGTGCAATGTGCTCATTCATTAGTTTTGATGTGGTGTTTTCCATACAACAATTTTTTGTTCTATATCACACTCATGCCATACAGACCCACATTTAACTACTACTTATCATTTTAGTTCAAGTATACCACACATACTTCAATCAGTTCAAAATAGGGTATTTGTTTGTTGTGATGCAATCATGGTATTGAAGTCAAAATATTGTTTTTGTGATCTTTGTTTATCTCTGTTACATCATAACCGTGCCAGTGGGATTAATGACTGATACTTTCCTCAAATATCATCTATGAGAACACTTCACCAGAAGAAAAACCACAGAAAGAAAAGAAAATATTGGAATCATGTTCTATCAATTGTCACTTCCATGAAATGGGTACGTCCTCCAATAGAATCCAGCCCCTGAAATGATTTGGTAAGAAATGAGGTCAGTACAATCTATTAGAATGTAAGGCTTATAGTTTATTGTTAAGTCACCATTAGTTATGTATTAACCAAAGATCGGTTGTAAACTTCTCAACCATTTTGTAACTATCTCTTGCATAATACAATGATGGACACACAATCTACTATGTGTGCATTCTGGTTTCTCTCCATTCTTCCTTTGTTCACATCTTCTGACATCGGTATTAGAGCTTAGGGCACAAATTGAGGATAAACAAAATTTGAATAGGACATGGCTGTGTAAGGCTTCAAGGAAAAACATAAAATGGATGCCATTGTAAAGGTTACCAAAAAAAAAGTCAATGTTCAAGGGCACAACAGTCATGAGAGAAATGTCTGTGGTGTGAGAGAGACACGAGTTCAAAAAGACAAAAGGATTCCACTTGAGGACAGGATGGGGCTATAAAAAAATTTAATGCCATTCGAGGACAGAATTTTTGCTGTGTTTTGAGACAAATTTGAGGGCACAAAAATAAGGGGTTGCCATTTTTGAAGGAATTTTGAGGGTTGTCCGTTCAGTTAGGGCATGAAAATAAGACGTTTTCACGACAAAACATGATGGGCAGAATGCAACAAAGAAAAACATGATTTAGGGCACATTTTTGCAAAAAACATAGTCCAGAATCATATGGAAGAGGAAAAACACAAGTTTTGAAAGAAACTATGGCAAAACAAAGCAAATAATTTTACGCATTTCCAGATTTGTAAGTTTTCAAGGGTCATTCACTGCTAGGGCACATAGTTTGGTGATTTTCAATCACAGTCAGTTATCCAGGGAATTGGCCTACGTGAGACGGTTTTCTTTGTTTGCTAAAAAAATACTTTCAAAAATCTTGTTGCATTAATTTGCGGATCATTCTTTTTTTTTGGGAAAGGGTTATTTTCTGAGGTATTTTGTCGAGAATGGAAATTTCATTCGAAAAATATTTTGGCTTCAAATTTCACACCTAGAAAGTAAAAATCTAGATGAAAGACAAATCAAATGAAGTTAATATAGCCATTGTTGAAGATCCACTAGATGTTGTAAGTGGTGAGGAATTCGTTGATGAAGAATACGTATTTTAAAGAAGCCCACACTTTGAAGACGAGAAGGGATCTAGTGTAGATGAAACTCAGCATGGATGGTTTTCCAGTTAGTTCAGGAGTTTGTGGATCTTGAGAATTATATCCTTACGAGGGTCATGAGACAACTTGATGGAGCACTGTGGATGTCGCTCAATATGGATGGTTGTTCGATAATTTGGGATTTTGTGGAGATGAAATTCAACTCAAGAACTACACCTTTACGAGGGTTACGAGGCAGCTTGATGGAACTCTACCTAGTCAAAGAATTGTTTTCAAAGAGAGAGCTTCATTTGAAGAATGCATGGCTCTATTGTTTCAATTTTCTATCAGTGTGTTTGCATTTGGTTTTGTAGTGTAAGCCTTAAAAGTTAAGAGTGGGTATTATAATATAAGGCTTATAGTTTATTATTAAGTCAGTATTAGTTATGTATTAAATATTGTGACATTCTCAACCATTTTGTAACTATCTTTAGCATGATAAAATGAAGGACACGCAATCTACAATTTGTGCATTTTGATTTCTCTTCATTCTTCCTCTGTTCACATCTTCTAACACAATCACAAATATGGTCCAACCTCGATAAGTAACATCTACCCATCAAAGTAAACCCTTCCAAAGTTAGAGATCATACGGGCCACAATCTCATGGACTCACTCATTGAGTGATTGGGATCCAAATCCATACGAACAAAATAATTTCCAAGTTTCTTAAAACAACACAATTTTTATATTTTTAATTTTAAGGTCAGTAAATTTAGTGCAAACAAATAAATGCCAACGGTAATCACATTGTAGGTTTTCATGGCATTAGCTTCTTGGGAAGAAGATTGCTTGCATCCAATATATACTTCAGTAACATCTTTGATTTATTCTGTTCACAGGTCCATAAGGTAGCAGAGGTTTGCTTGGTTATTCATATTGCCTTCCTGGTTGATCCGAAAATCGGCCAATTTTTTCCTTGACCACAGACCCTTATAGGCAATTAATTATTTTACCGAATTACCTGTTAAAATCAACTTTAAATCAAATGCAATGCAAGAATTAGAACCACACTACAAAAGGGTTGATAACGGAGTTTGGCGAATGCCTACATCTCGGGTTCATAATATTGAACCAATTTATTATTCACTTCTAAATTGTAACTCTAATACAAAATCACAATTGAAGCTATAATAAACTTGTGGCAGAAGAACAAGAACCTCCTCCACGATCACCGAGTAACAATACCCCGGCTTATGCAGCAGATCCGATCTCCAATGATGCCAAAAGAACAAGAATCTCCTCCACGATCACCGAGTGACAATATCCCGGCTTATGCAGCAGATCCGATCTCCAATGCGAAATACCCTTTGGCTCTAAAGTCATAATCCAGGGGCTCCGCTAGTTTCAGTGAGTTGATAATAACTCTCGTATTCCAGATGACCCCAACGCCTCCATTGTATGGTGCTAAGTCTCCGTATATGATCAAACAACAAGGATGCTCCTTCACTCTGTTGTACGGCACAAATGAGCCTCTATGCAGACCTATGACTGATCGATGTCTATTGTTGACGATGACCTTCTTTCACTCTGTTGCACGGTAAAATGACCACTACACAAGGCTAAGTGGATCAATGTCGCCAACGAGCTCAATGGTGAATATGACCTCCTCCGAAGCAAACGGTTTGTCGACACGTCCAACATATTGAGGCTCTGAGCTCTAGTGCTTCTCTGGTGCTTTGTCAAGTCCCTCGGCTCCATCGCGTCTCTGGGCTCCAGCACAAGAATAAAGGCGCCGATTTGGCCTTTCAGACCGATCGGTGAGTAAATAATAACTCTCACAATTTTTACATGTTCCTATTAAATAATAATACTTACTTTTTTCATCTTGCCGATAATAACAATCGGTCCTCAATGAATAATGTTGATGCCTATACTAGTACAATATGGGACTTATATCTCCAAATGCCTATACTAATACAATATAAGTCATATAAAATAATGCCTATAATAGGAATTATATATTTTGTCTGCGCCTCAAAATCTCCGTGAGGCTCCTCGATATCCTCCTCCTTACGGATTGAAATGGAGAAGTGAACCTTCAATATCGCCTATATAATAATATAGGATTTAATTTCTCCATAAAGCTTATAAATAGGCTTATTATTCTCCACCATAATGGCCTTTATAATTTTATTTTTTTAAGGCCTCACATTTTTTTCTAACCTGCTTAGGCCTTCATACTCCTCTAAGCCTCGGCCTTTGCATTGGAATAAAGAGGGGAGCTTATGTGTTGAATGGAGTGTGGAAGAGCCTTATATAGGCTTGGGAGGTCCATGCATTGGGCTTAAATGCCATATCGGCCCGAGTTCATACCCCAACCAACTCGTTGGCCGAGTTGGTTGGGGGATCCCAATGATAGGGGGAGGTCGTAGGGTCGACTCCCCCGCCCCGCTATTTTGTTTAAACCATCATTTGTCGAGCCCGTTGTCTTGCATTGTTTGATCACCACGTAGTCTGCGACCCCGCTACGTGAACCCAACCGCCATTTGCTCTACGTCACCCAAGCCTGCTCGCGGATCGATGCGCCCACACCACATGTGCCCTCTCTGCTCTCGTGACATTCACACCTGGCTCCCACTCTTTGCACTTCTCTCCTTTGCCGGGCTAGGTCTTTATCCATGGTGGGATTAATCCCACATCCTTCGCATAAGGGATAAAGGGGGCTTAAAATAGCCCAACGCGGATAAGCCTATTGTGGCTAAGGCAACGTTTCCTCGCTGTTTTGTTGGATTATATGGCTCACCTTAGCCCGATTAGGCAGCTCGGTATTCCACTTGCCGACATTGAGGTGGCTCGCTCCATGATTCGCCATCTGGCTCGCTAATCAAGCTCGTATCCAACTCGCCATTTGGCTCAACCAAGTTTGGAGGTATGATGTGGCGATGTGGTGGCAGCCACGTGGTGGCACGAGGACCCACTATGGTGTCCCTAGATTTCATCCTGAAATCTACGACTACCCTATCCGAAAAAATTTCGTACTTTTAAAATAATGGGTCGTTTTGTGTTTTTATTGCCTAAAAGTTCTTGTATTGCGTCAAGATATTCCCAAAGAGCCATATTAGCCTTTTTCGCCAAATACCCAAATGCCCAAAATTGTTATATTCTGTCGTCGGGATTTGTCTGCGGGAAATTTGTATTTAATTATTTTGAGCCCCGTTTGAGGCAATTTGCGCTCCGTTTTAACCCTGTTGTGATCGAACATATCATTATTCCTATATACCAGAAGGGTTTTAACTAGGAATAAGTTTTGGGCTTTATTTGTGACTTTTGGCAATTTTTCGTGTTTTTGTGTTTTCCGTTTCGTTTTCTGTGAAATTTCTCTAGATCAATTCCTTTGTCGGGTTAGCCCGATTCTTGGCCTGAAGTATTCGGAGATCACATACGCACATTGTGCCAGAAGGAAGTCGCCATCGGAGGTCCGGTTCACTGGGAAAAGGCGAAGTCGTGCACTAAAAAGCCCTTGCGGGGTTGGGCGCATTTTTGGAAAACAAAGGATTTAAGTGGATCATGGGAAAAATAGAAGCAACAGGCAGGTGGGATTTTATTGCCTGCCTTGCAGGGTACTTTTTCCCATGATAGAAAAGTCACTTAAGTTGCAGTGGGAAAATTAGAGGCAAAGCAGACAAGCGGGAATTTATTCTGCCTTGCAGGTAAAAATTCCCATGGTGAAATAAAAGAAAAGTGACTTAAGTGAAATCATGGGATTTTATTGCCTGCCATGCAGGGTAAATAATCTCATTGTCAAAGTCAAATCACTTAAGTGGATCATGGGATTTCCGGGGCTGCCTTGCAGGGTAAAAATTCCCATTGCCATGTGTTTTTAAAAATAGAATTCTATTATGCTAAAAAGTGCGCCCCCTTTGGAGAGAGAAAGGCAGCCTTTAATGTGATTAAATTAATTAATTTCTCTTCTAATTTTGGCGCCCAAGTATGGAGAAAAGTCAACAAAAGCAAAGGGGAATAAATCAATTGGAAATAGATTGTCTAAAATTAAATAAATTAATTTATTTAAAGGCAGCCCCCTCTTGTGAAAAAGTGCGCCCCTTTTAGGAAGGATTTAATGCTTTTGAAGTATTAAATGATTAAATAAATTCCTATTTTCAGTGGCTAAGGTTAAGGCACACTGTGAAGCTTCAGTTGAGTGAAGAGTGGATGTTTAAATTGGATTAATTTAATTAATTGGATGGTTGTCCTTAAACATGCTATTTTAACACATCAGTTAAAGAGAAAAGCATGATTTTTAATTAATTAATTGCCAGGAATAGAAGGGGCAATTATTAATTAAATAATTATGAGGGCTATATAAGCATGGGCTGCCATAAGGATGAATTAATTAATTCACAGGTGAAGAAGTGCAGCCCAGAGGAAAAGTGCCCCATTTGGAGAAGGATTTTGCTCAGAGGAAGGTGGATTTGATGCTAAAAGCTTCTAGTTTTGGCGCATGCTTTGAAGAAGGCTGATTTGTGTCTGCATAATTGTTTGTAGAAGTGATACAGGTGCTCAAGTGATGTTGGTAAAATTCATGCTTGCTTTGCATGCAAATAAAACGTCAAATTTTGGGGCAGCAGGCTTGAATTATGCAGATTTTTGTGATTAAAATTCATTGTGCATGCTCCGGTTGCCATCTTTGTCTGAATTAATTGCAAGAGTTAGATACAGGTGCTTTTATAAAGAAAAGGAACTTATATCAATGTCCAATACATTGAATATTTCCTCCGAATCTGAAGGATTATCCAGATCTGCACCAGTTTTGAAGAATTCCAGTCAAATAAGAAGAAAAAGAATTGTTCAGACAAAGATAGACAAAGCTATGGCAAAGAAAGATGAAAAAGAAAGCACAACGGAGTCATGCATCACTTCTAAATTTGCAGATATTGGAGACACGAGATCTAGGCTCGGAACCTCTTGTTGAATTGATAGACAAATCCAGAGCAGGAAAGACTTCACTCATGCGTGCAGATTAAAAGCAGTGGAATTATTCAAGCTGCAACTTTTCCATCCACAGCCCAGTTGCCAGAGTTTGTTATGCAGGTGCAGATCCATATCCAGATGCAGATGCAGAGATGCAAATCCATATGCAGATCCAGATCCAGATCTCATAGTTGTAAAAGCTTCCGGCACAAAGGCTTCATCCTCTTGTTTCGAATGCAGCCCGTGAAGAAGTCAGTGCATGGAAAATTCCTTCCAAGATCTTGTGCAAATGCTCCCATCTTCCAGTTGAAGCCTTCATTGAATTTTCGTTCATCCGGAGTGCTTTCCAGAATTTTTAATTGCTCATATGCAATTAAAAATAAGGATGATGAGTTATCTACGGAAAACATTGCATTGATGCATGTACTGGAGAAGAACTGCAAAAGCTTCAAGGATAAAAGAGAAGACAAGGCAAAGGCAAAATTCTAGCCGCTTCGAGATCCAGCTTGTTTCTAGATCCAGTCATTTCCAATTCCAGCTTGCTTCCAGATCTAGCTGCTCCCATATCCAGTTTGGTGAGAATCAAAGGCAAAAGAATCAGTTGCATGCACACATGAAAAAGGACAAGACTGCAACTTTCCTCTTCCTTCTTCTTTCCTCCGACAAAGTAATTGAGTGATCAATTAAATTATACAACTTAAGTGATTGGTTTAAAAGTCATTACTTGAAGAAGTCAACTACTTGGAGATAGGTGGCAGACGTGCAAAATAGAAGGTTCTATTTTTAGTTGCAAATCATGCATGTCATGCAAAGAGGAATTCCAGGAGGGAGATTGCCAGTTGTTTCCTTTCCCACTTCCACATGTGCCAGTTTAACTAAAAGCTTCCGACTTGTAATTGCCCCTCTACATTCTATAAGTAGAGGAAGAACCTACGGGTTAATGATCAGAATTTGTAAGCAGCATTCTTGTGTTCCAGACTTTGTGCTGAAACCCTTGAGAGCCACTTGAAGCAAAGGAATATATAAGAGCAGATTTCCGGAGAACTTTGTGTCACGGTGTATTTTGTTTCTAGCTTTCCATCTTAGATCTTTGAATAAACTATGTTATTTTAGATCTAGATCTAAAGCTACCTTTGCTTATAATTTTGTGTTGATAGCTATTGGTTTTTTTATGTGCATGCAATCAATTCTGTTATCTATTGATTGGGATGCACATCTTCCCCATTTCTTCTCTATGTTGATATAATTCCCTTTCCTCTCTTCTATAAATATTTCCTTTCTTTAAACAGCTGCTTACTTGCTGCAGAATTGTTCAGTTATGGTTCATGAACTGAGTAGTTAAAGTAAAACCCCATTTAGATATTAGCATACTTTAATTGACAAATCTGACACGGGAGTCTCACCGGTAAAATGAGGGAGATTTATCTCATGACTGCCTAGGTTTTGTGCTATGCAGAAAATCTAGCCAACACACCACGTGGCAATATTTTTTTCGATCGTTGATGAAGACAACTATATTCGAGTGTCGAAGACCGGAGGTCCAAAATACAAACCTAAACTTCTCACCTTCACTCGATTTGCATTTTTTCCACTTGTCGTAATGTGACTCACCAGTTGACCTGTCTCGTCCTAGAGTTGACCCAACTTTGACCAACCACAACTTTCATGTACGGGCTCCATTTTCCATGTTCTTGTGGTCGTTGGAAAGCTATCGGATTCAATTTCCACACCGTCTTGATCTTGGGAGATTTAGGAAACTTTTGTCCTCCGCAATGTCCTACAGATCACACCTCCCCACTAAGGAGGCTTTTGTCCCAAAAAGCTTATGTTTCTCGCTCTGGATCATGAACCCTGTCACTGTCTATGAAGAGATCTCTGCAGCTGATACCATAGTCTTCGAACTACTACTTCTCCAATCGGACATTCGGTTCAATCTCTGGGACCTGTGGCACTTAGGCTCACTACCTTTTGTTGTGCCACTTTGATGTCAAATCGAGATGAATATCTTTGTTTGGTCTTCATGAGGACTCCATATAGAGCTTTGATTACAAGGCAAGCAAACACTAGGCATGATAAACATGTCGCGTAGTGCGTTCTTACTTGGTGGCTCTAGTCCCCTGTCATCTTCTTTGCACGATCAATCTCTGGAAAGTATGACACTGGATTCTTGTTGTGCCTGTCTAATAGCTCTTGCTTTTGCTTTTCTGCTTCCACGAGTTGTAGACGTTTCCTCAATTGAGAATCCTTCTTTGGGCTATAGTGTGAACTAATACATGTCCATCTCATTGCAATCAATGTGACAACCCGAGTTCTCGATATCAACTTGCTTAGAGATTAGCAAGTTTATAAGCGAGATCACCTTCTCTGATGCCAAACATGATCCAAAAATCGGCCAAAAACATTTCCTTGACCACGAACTCTTATAGGCAATTAATGCTTTTACCGAATTACCCCGTTAAAATCAACTTTAAATCAAATGCGCAGCAAGAATTAGAACCACATTGCAAAAGGGTTGATAACGGAGTTTTGGCGAATGCCCATCTCCGGGTTCATAATATTGAACTCGATTTATTATTCACTTCTAAATTGTAACTCTAATACAAAATCGTAATTGAAGCTATAATAAACCCGTGGCCAGGAGAACAAAACCTCCTCCACGATCACCGAGTAACAATACCCCGGCTTATGCAATGATTTGATCTCAATGATGCCAGAAGAACAAGAATCTCCTCCACGATCATCGAGTGACAATATCTCAGCTTATGCAGCAGATCCAATCTCCAATGCGAAATACAATTTGGCTCCAAAGTCAAAATCCCAGTGCTCTGCTAGCTTCAGTGAGTTGATAATAACGTCGTATTCGGATGACCCCAACGCCTCTGTTATATGGTGCCAAGTCTCCGAATATGATCAGACAACAAGGATGCTCTCCTTCACTCTGTTGTACGACACAAAAGAGCCTCTATGCAGAGCTATGACTGATTTGATGTCTCGTTGTTGACGATGACCTCCTTTCACTCTATTGCACGGTAAAATGACCGTTACACAGGACTAAGTGGATCAAATGTCACCAACGAGCTCAATGGTGAATATGACCCTCCTCCGAAGCAAACAGTCTATCGACGCATCTAACGTCTAATCGAGGCTCGACCTCTAGCGCTTCTCACGGTGCTTTGTCACATCCCTCGGCTCCATGGCATCTCCAGGGATCCAACACGAGAATAAAGGCATCAATTTGGCCTTTGCACTAATCAGTGAGTAAATAATAACTCCCATAATTTTTACATGTGCCTATTAAATAATAGGACTTATTTTTTCATCTTGCCGATAATAATAATCGGTCCTCAATGAATAATGATGATGCCTATACTAGTACAATATAGGACTTATATCTCTATATGCCTATACTAATACAATATAGGTCATATAAAATAATGCCTATAATAGGACTTATATATTTGTTCTTACGCCTCATAATCTCTATGAGGCTCCTCGATATCCTCGTCCTCCTTGCGGCTTGAAATGGAGAAGATGGACCTTTAATGTCGCCTATATAATAATATAGGACTTAATTTCTCTATAAAGCCTATAAATAGGCTTATTATTCTCCACCATAATGGCCTTTATAAAAACAATTTCTAGGGCTCACATTTTTTCTAACTCCTCCTAAGCCTTCATACTCCTCTAAGCCTCGGCCTTTGCATTGGAATGAAGATAGGAGCTTGTGTGTTGAGTGGAGTGTGGGAGAGCCTTATATAGGCTTAGGCGATCCGTGCATTGGGCTTAAATACCCTATCGGCCGCTTCATACCCCAACCAACTCGTTAGCCGAGTTTATTGGGCGATCTGGATGATAGAGGGAAGGTCGCGAGGTCGACTTCCCGCCCTCGCTTGTTTGTTTAAACCGTTGTTGTCGAGCCCATTGTGCCGCTGTTTGGTTGTCACGTAGCTCGCGACCCCACCATGTGAACGCAGCCGCTATCCACGTCACCCGAACCTATTGCAGATTGACCGCCCCACACCACATGTGCCCTCTCTGCTCTCGCCACGTTCGCACCGACTCCCATTCGCCGCACTTTGCTCTCCTTTGCGCGAGATAGGTCTTTTTCTATGGTGAGAGTATTCCCACATCCTCCGCATAAGGGATAAAGGGGAGCTTAAAATAGCCCGTGCGCAGATAAGCTTATTGTGGCTAAGGCCACGTTTCCTCGTTTTGCCGAATTATATGGCTCGCCTTAGCTTGGTTAGGGCGCTCGATATTCCATTTGCCGACATTGAGGTGGCTCGCTCCATGACTCACCATCTAGATCGTTGATCGAACTCGTATCCAACTAACCACTTGGCTCAACCGAGATGGAGGTATGATGTGGCAATGTAGTGGTAGGCCTCGAGGTGGCACGAGGACCCACCACGTGGCAATATTTTTTCGATCGTTGACGAAGACGGCTATATTCGAGTGTCGAAGACCGGCGGTCCAAAACAAAAATCCGAACTTCTCACCTTCGCCCAATTTGCGTTTTTGCCACTTGTCGTAATGTGACTTGCCAGTTGACCCTATCTCGTCAGAATTTACCCAACTTTGACCAGCCACAACTTTCACATACGGGCTCCGTTTTCTACGTTCCGTGGTTGTTGGAAAGCTATCGGAGTCAATTTCCGCACCGTCATGATCTTGGGAGATTTAGGAAAATTTTGTCCGCAATGTCCTCTGGATCACAGTTCATCCGTATTCTATGATAATCACTAATCTGCAATTTCTGAGCATAAAGCTGTGACTTTTGAGCACTGATCTTGGATTTTTAGGTACAAATATGCAATGTTTTGGCACCGATCTGCAATTTCTGGCCATAAATGCAACTTTTGGGCACATGTCTACTATTTTTGGGCATTAAAACTGCAACTTTTAAGCATCGGTCTGCAAGTTCTATGCAACAATATGGGTACATATTTACAATTTATGGGCATAGATCCGCATTTTTCTACATTAGAAGGACACAGTCCAGTGCTGTTGTTATTGGAGAAGTGCCATGGATCTGCTAGTTCGAAGAATGCACAGGTGAATGATGCAAGACGTGAATTGTTCCAAGATAAAACAAAACAAACATACAAGACTGCAAATTACGAAAATACAAGAGAGATATTGTAATATCCCTTTTGGGGATAAAACTGAAAATGACCTAAGCTGATTTAAAACTCAGAAAATCAGACCTGTAGCTGATGTAGAAACCCTTGCAAGAACCCTTGATATAGTTGCAATTAATTATCCAAAAATGGCAACTTGCTTGGGGAAGCAAAACACCCGTTCTAGGGCACAAACACACTCAAAATAACTTGCTAATTGCTCAGAAAATTATGATTAATAACCAGCAACATTAATATGCAAGAAATCTGATTTTTAGAAGCCCACAATTGCAATTATGAATTTATTGATGAACCCTTACACAGCTGGAATAAATAAATACTTCAGATCTGAAAATAACATCCACAATGCTTCCAAATGATGATAAAAATGTAGATTGCACCTTAGAAAAATAGAGAGAACATGTCCATGCAATTCACACTTGGAAGAAAGAGCCCAAACACCAAGATTTCCTCCACCAAGTCGCTTAGGGCTGTAATTAATTATAATCAGCAATGAAGATCAATACAAATGAGATAATGTGGGTTTTCGTCCACACTACCCTCTCCTCAAGGGGTTTCGTCCTTGGGAGGTACTCAATTCAAGGGTTTTCGTCCTTGAATGAGGTGGAGAAAGTGCTTCAACAAGCAAGCCTTCACCAACAAGATAGATTCACCAAAACAACATGCCCACAAATGACTAAGCGACCTCCTTTTATAGACATAAGGGGTGCTTATTACAATGCAATCCAAAAAGGCCGACCCCTTAAGAAAGGATCTTTTAAAAGTTCATTAAGTATTTTGGGCCTACATGCCACAAATACTTATTTTATTTCCTAATTACATAGCCATCTATTGGAGCGCTAATCACCCAATAGGAATACATAAATACAAATGAAATAACTATTAAAAATAATGATGCAATTACAAAGTTCAAATCTTCCCCTTACTTTCTCCTTAGATCCATGAGAAGAAAATGGGTTAAGGTCTTCAATTGGAATTAGCTTGAAAAAGGGACATGACAGTCCTCCCCTCTCAAAATTGCTTGTCCCAAGCAATCGCAAGTACCTGGATCCCAAATAAATCTCAGCTGCTCCTCCTTTGATGTACCTGCACATGAAGCAAACTCATTAAAGAAAAAGTGTGTCCCCTTCTTCCTCCCTTCTTGCTTTTTAGCTATGATGACCAACTCTTCTTCTTTGATTGCCAAGGCCTCATAATTGCCATCCACACATTGGGTGTTCCCAATTTCCCTTCGGCTGTCCCAAACACAACTGTGATCATGCATCTCTCTTTCAAAAATCAGAAGGCACAAGTCTGAAAATAACACAACATAACCTGATTCTATTCCTCCTTTCAACTGAAATCTTCCTTCCTCATTATTACATGTGGAAATGCACTTACAGAATGGAAATACACTGCTGTACATGACTGAAAATATTGTGATCAGCAGCATAAAATTGATGCAAATATGACAAACCCATGTGAGCTTTAGTAATATGATAGATGTAGGAGTATTAGGTACCCATACAAGTACTACAAACTCACTATCTTCAGCTGAAACCCCATACAAACTTAGCTGCCCCTAATCCTTGACTCCTTCTTGCGAAGACCCTTCTTGATTCATATGAGGAGCTGGTTTCCAAGATAAGGCATCCGCTGCTACAATGTTTTTCCTCTTGACATATCTAATGTCAAGAACCAAAAGCTTGTATATTGTTGACCCATGCATAATGGCCATCATCTTCTCATCATAATTGTGAAGATTCAGCTCATGTTTCTTGAGTTCTTTGTTTTCTAATGCAACAAGATGCTGATTTTGCATTAGAACAACCCCTATTCCTTCACTGGATGCATCGAATTCCACCATAAATGGAAAAGAAGAATCAGGTACAGCAAACACTTGACATGAGTACATTACCTTCTTGAGTTGATCAAATGTTTCTTGAGCTAGAAGTGACCAGCGGAGTACCTCCCTCTTAGTTAAATCAGTTAGAGGGGCAACAAGATGTGAAAAACCCTTCTTAGACCCAAGGAACCTTCTGAGTTGTGAAATGGAGATGGGAGGAGGCCAACCAAGTATGGCATGTATCCTTTGTTGCTCCACATGTACCCCTCGAGGCTCTATGATATACCCTTGGTCCAAAATTTTGCTCCAACCAAATCCACATTTAAATTTCTTTGCAAGGACTGTTGTCCTAAAGCACTCATCATTATGTTAAGGTGTTGTAGATGTTTCACCCATGCTTTGCTATATCTCAAGACATCATCAAAAGAAATAAAAACAAATTCCTTTAAGTACTTACCGAGTATGAGGTCCACAAATGATTGGTAGGTGGTAAAAACTAAGAATGGCTCTCAAGGAACTGAGAATATGCAATCAGCTGTTATGCCCATTCTAAAATATGTGAGAAGTGTACCATCTTTCTTTGCACATGTATGGATGTGATTGCTCCAGTGACTATGTTTCATTTTTCCTTCATTCTTTACCCTCCTCATGATGTTGTTTGCAACATTCCTTTTTGCATTCTTAGCTAAAATCAGTACCCTCTCTACTGCTGGTAATGAAATGAAATCAGATTTTCCTTGCTTAACATGACTACCCTTTCCATAGCTGATTTCAAAAATTCTGACTTCTTCATTTGGTGGGTGGAACTTCAATCCTTTCTTGTGGATTTTGAAGATTTCTTTCCCCAAAGTTTGGAGCTCTTGAACCCCAAAAACCATAGGTTCCTCAGCTGAACTTAAAACAAGTCAATGCAAAACTCATACCTTTTCATGGGAATAGCGAGCTGTGGTATCTTCCTTGTGTAAAGAGTATATGCTCCATAAGTTATGGTGACCGTGAAGCCTTGAAACCAGCTTTGTTTGGCTCCATCCTTCTTGCCAATTCTTCTCCAATAAACTGATGCATATTGCCATTTTCTATAAGCATGGTGTCCCTTTGGTCATGAAGAAGACTCCTCACCCGGATGGGTGATGTGTGCCACATTTTATAGTAAGAATGCTGCCCATCCATTCCATTCTTTCTAGCTTTCCCATTATTATGGGATCATGGGTTAACCACATATGAGACTGAAAATTAGAATCACCATTATTTCCTTCCATACTGATTTTGAAATCAGGTATTCCTTCTTTTGAAGGACTCATCATAGCACTTATATACCACTTGTGAAAACACCATAGAAATTGAGCCCAAGTGTCTATATGTTCTTTGCAAAAACAACACTTCTTACCTCCTTACCCCATGAAGTATGATGTGCACAAAGGTGTTCAATCAGCGGTGACAAAAGAGGATACAACATACATGAAACATGAGTACTCCTAACCATCCATCCATGGTAGAAAATCTGAAATGATACATAGGCAAAAACTGAAATACCTTCATACCATGGGCTGCCCATAATATTCAGAAATTCTGAGTTTAAAGCAGCATTCCTTCTTGACATGATTCCCTTGCCGGATGGGATAGTTTCTTCCTTGCATTCGTTCATGCCTTGTTGGCACATGCATGGGGTCTCTTTGTGGTCCTTTCTCGAGCCACGAACATTGTTGGCTAGATTTTCTGCACAGTTGAAAACCTAGGCAGTCATGAGATAAATCTCCCTCATTTACCGGTGAGGCTCCGTGTAAGATTTTGTCAGTTTATATGTCCTAATATCTATCTGTTGGTATTACTTTAACCGTGTAGCTCATGAACCATAGCTATACGGTTCTGCAGCAAGTAAGCAGCTGTAAAAGAAAGGAAAAATCTGCAGAAGAGGAAAATAATAGGAAACGAGAAGAAAGTAGAGAGGATGTGCAACCCAAGCAATAGTTCACAGAGTTGATTGCATGCACATAGATTAAAACAAATTGATCATTAAACACATAATTTCAAGCAAAGGAAACTTTTAGATCTAGAATAACACAAAGTTTATGAATAGATCTACAAATAAATACGAGACGAATGCACCATTGACACAAAGTTCTCTAGAAATCTCTTCTCTATTCCTCTGCTTGCAGAAATTAGGGGTTTCAGCTCAAAGTCCAAAACACAAGAATGTTGATTACCAATTCTCCTCCTTTAACCCGTAGGTTCTTCCTCTATTTATAGTGTATAAAGGCAATTACAAATAGGAAGATTTAAATGAATTCCCGCATGTGGAAACTATGAAAAGGGAAACAACTGGCAATATTCCTCCTGGAATTCCTCTTTGCATGACATGCATGATTTATAACTAAAAAATAGAACCTTCTATTTTGCATGTATGCCACCTATTTCCAAGTAATTGACTTCTTCAAGTAACGGATTTTAAACCAATCACTTAAGTTTTATAATTTAATTGATTACTCAATTACTTTGTCGGAGAAAATAAGAGAAAGAGAGAGGAGAAGAAAAGTTGTTGCAACACTCCCAATCTTGTTCTCCTTCCATACTCTGCATGTTGATCCAACCTGTATTGTACTTCTACTTCATCTATTTTAGCAATGAATGATCTGAATGATATCTCTGTCGTGGATCTAAGATACTCCCATATGTTGTTGAATTCTTTCCTTTGATTCTCACCAAACTGGATCTGGAAGCATCTGACTGTGATTTGCGTGTGGGTATTGCCTTTGACCTGTCTTCCCTCTTATCCTTGAAGCTTTTGCAATTCTTCTTCAGTACATGCAAAGTAAATTCGATGAAGGCTTCAACTGGAAGATTGGGAGCACATGCACAAGCTTCTGAAAGGAATTCTCCATGCTCTGACTTCTACATGGGTTGCATTAGAAACAAGATGATAATTTTTGCCGGAAGTCTTTGCAATTATGAGATCTGGATCTGTCAATTAAATTGGTGATAGGTTCAGGGCCTATGTCTGTATCATTGACTTCAAGCAAATCTGGAAGCTATGCATGATTCTGCTGATCTTTCTCTTTCATCATGCTTCAACATGGCTGGAACAATCTTTGTCTGAGCTCTTTTTCTTTTAATTCTGTCGGAATCCCTTGCAATTGGATCCATTTGTGCAGATCTGCAACTTCTTCAGATTCGGAAGATATATTCAATGTACCTGACATTGATTTGAGCACCTGTGATGAATACCTACAATTTTATTCAGACAAAGATGGAGTCCATGGCATGAATACTTGATTTTTATCACCAAAATCTGCATATAAAGTCTGCTGCCCTAAAATTTGAGGCTTTGCTTGCATGCAAAACAAGCATAAATATTTTTAACTTCACCTGGGCACTTATACCAACATGCAGATAATTGACAAGGCTTAAATTAAGCTCCTCCAACCCTATGCGCCAAACTTTGAAGCTTTCTGGCAATGAAAAACACTTTTTGATGCAAAAACCTCCTTCCTTGGGCGCCAAAACTGTCCGGGCTGCAATCCTTTGCAAAAAGAATTAATTACATCTTCACTATGGCAACCCATGCTTATATAACCCTCAAGCATTCTATTTCTAATAATTGTCCATTCTATTCCTTGCAATTAATTAATAAACAAACATGTTTATTCACCCAAATTGGGTGCCTATTTTTGCATGTTGCTGGCTGCCATTAAATAAATTTTATTTATTTATTTTTAGCATGCTACCTTCAGTTCTCTTTGGCTTATCCTCATGCATTGACTTTTCCTCCATCTTGGCCGCCAAAATTAGGCAAAGCAACTATTAATAAATATCACTAAAAGCAGTGTTTAATGCCCAAATGGGTCGCAGTTTTTGGCATGGGTGAATTCTAAAATTAAGAAGTCAACTTCTAGTGGGAATTTTCACCCTGCACCGCAGCTCTAAAAATCCCTTCTTCCACTTAAATTGTTTGACTTTTATAATGAGAATTTTTACCTGCAGGCGCAAGGCTTTAAGTGGAATAAATTCTGCCTCGCCGCCACCTCCAATTTTCCCACTGCATGACTTAAGTGACTTTGACTTCATGGGAAAAAGTACCCTAGAAGGCAAGTAAGAAATTTCCGTTTGCCTGTCACTACTAAAAATCCCATTCGCAGCTTACACTCATTAATTCCGAGAAAATGCGACTTGCCTAAGAGAGGCTTTTTGTGCATGACTTCATCTTTTTGGTCAGAAGCTTGCATTTTGAGGTTGATTCCTTCTGTGTGTGTGTCGGTAGATGATCTTTAGATGCTTCAGGCAATTAAACAGACTATACTTGCGAAGGATTTGACCTAGAGGAATTTCACAGAGAAACACAAGAGAAAACCGGGAAAACGCAAAAGAAATAAATAAAAGCGAAAAACGTTGCCATAAGTAGCAGATAATGCCCGAATTCATTCCTGGTGAAAACCCTAATGAGATGAGTGAATACTGGCATGCAAAACTTCAACGAGATTCGACTAGAGCACAATTTACTTCAAACGGGTCATTATTTATTCAATAAATAATTAAATAAAAATTTCCCGCAGACAACTTGGCAGAGGGATAAAATGTGTTTCGGCATCTAGGTATTTGTCAAAATTGGCTCATATGATTCACTGGGAATATTCTAACATAATACGACATCTTCAGTAATAAAAACACAAAAAGACCCAAAAAGAACGAAATTTTTTCAAATGGGTGCTCCCAGATTTCAGGGTGAAATTTGGGGACACCAGTGAACTCCATCTGTGGACATCTTTGCCTCTATCAAAATGACAGGAGTAAAGATGAGATCCCAACATCTCTAGTTTCGCATCTTGTCCATTGGGTTCGGGGTCAGTGCAAACAAAAACAAAACAAAACAAAGAAAAGGAAAGAAAACAAAGTTTTATTTATATACAAATAAGTTTGACCCTTGTATTTGGTCCCGAGCAACCTCGGATGTTGCTCGTTGAAAGGCAATGGTAACTCAATTCCATCCCGGTAGGCAAGGAAGAAAGTGTCCATTCTGGAAGCTCTTTTGATCATGAAGGGCCCTTTCCAGAGTGAATCATATTTGTCGTGCATGCTTTCGGTTCATGTCTCTTATCCCACCAGAGTACCCAGTCTCCGATTTTGAACTTCCTTCTCTGGCCTTCTTGTCAAATACCTTGGGCAAGTCCTCATCAACTTCATCTTGTGGTGGCTCATCCTTTCTTCTCTCTGTGGTAGGTAAGTCTGTATCAACTTTCTCCATTCCCAATTTTACCGGTTGCATTTCTGAGGAAGAACTATCACCATATTTTTTGTTCTTTAGGTACTGATCATGCTTGTTGAAAGTCTCCACTAAGGAAACTAAACCCTTGGGGATTTTGTTACCTTTTGGTTGGATTATTCCACTATTGTCATCATAACCTAGATCAGCTTTTCCCCTATGATTTGTTTGTTGTCGTGGTGATGTAATCCAACATGACAACTCTGACACAAAGTTGTCTTGTCCTCTAGACACCGATGTTTGTTTGTCATCATTGAAAGTTTGCCCCTGTTCAACATTATCAAGGACTTTGGGGCGGTAGACTATCTCCATTTTATAGTTTCCTTGTCGAATATGACGGTGGTCTATTCGGATTCAATAAGTGCTGTTTTGTGTTGCACAAAGAGTCTCTGCCTTGGAATTACGATTTGTTGGAATGAAGTCAATGGAGAAGGCTGCAAAATTGAATATGGTCGAAAGTGCTCTATCTCTATAATACTTCAGCTTGTCTCTTGTGACTAGACTTTGCCCTCGAACCTGCTTTACTAGAAGTTTAGCATCTCCTTGGGCTTTGAGAAGTTTTACTCCTTTCTTTTTAGCTTGCTCCATTCCTAGCAGCAATGCTTCATACTCCGCCGTATGATTGGTGTTCTCGAACATCAGCTTGTGGGAGTATGGGAATATCTCATGATCTGGAGATATTAGTAGAACACCGCTTCCGATCCAAAAGAACAACAGGTGCCTTTAAACTCTAGAGTCCAAACATTTTCCTCTTCTTGTGTTGGCTCTGGTTGAAGTTCTAGCTCTGAAACGCCTTTATCCATTTCCAAGAAATAGACCCCACGGTCAGATTCCTGAAAAAGAATTTGAGATCTAGGATCTTCAGATTTTGTCACCGTGTACTTGGACTTCTTTTCCGGCTCCAGCTTCTGATTTATTCCTTTGATAGGAATATGAGCACAGGACCAATCCATCTTTACTTCTCCTCCCAGCTCTTTGCAGAAGTTTCTGCTCAACAACATCCCATAGGAAACAGGAATATCTGCAACTAAGATTGTCATCTTTAATCTTTTGTCAAGAAAAGTTGTGGTGTCACTCAAATTTCACCCCGAAATCTGACTACCCTATCAGAAAAATTTTCTTAAAATAGTGGGTCGTTTTGTGTTTTTATTGCCTGAAAGTTCTTGTATTGCGTCAAGATAATCCTAAGAGCCATATTAGCCTTTTTCGCCAAATACCCAGATGCCCAAAATTGTTTTATTCTGTTGTCGGGATTTGTCTGCGGGAAATTTGTATTTAATTATTTTGAGCCCCGTATGAGGCTATTTGCGCTCCGTTTTAACTCTATTATGAGCAAATATGTTATTATTCCTATGTGCCAGAAGGGTTTTAACTTGGAATAAGTTTTGGGCTTTATTTGTAACTTTTGGCAATTTTTCGTGTTTTTGTGGTGTCCCGTTTCGTTTTCTGTGAAATTTCTCTAGAACAATTCCTTTGTCGGGTAAGCCCGATTTTTGGCCTAGAGCAGCTGGAAAACATATATGCACATTATGCCCGGAGGAAGTCGCCATCGGAGGTCTGGATCACTGGGAAAAAGTGAAGTCGTGCACGGAAAAGCCCCTGCGGGGATGGGCGCATTTTTAGAAAAACAAAGGATTTAAGCTACGAGGGGAAAAATATAAGCTGCAAGCAGGGTGAGAATTTTTATACTGCTGCTGGCAGGTACTTTTTCCCATGTTATAAAAGTCACTTAAGCTGCAGTGGGAAAAATAGAGGCTGTACAGGCAGGTGGGAATTTATTGCCTGCCTTGCAGGGTAAAAATTCCCATGATAAAATAAAAGGAAAGTGACTTAAGTGAAATCATGGGATTTTAGTGCCTGCCTTGCAGGGTAAATAATCCCATTGTCAAAGTCAAATCACTTAAGTGGATCATGGGATTTTGGTGCCTGCCTTGCAGGTAAAGAATCCCATTGTGAAAAATTCTTTAAAATAGAATTACATGTGCAAAAAAGTGTGCCCCCTTTGGTAAGAGAATGGCAGCCTTAAATTGATTATTTTAATTAATCTATTCTCTCAAAAAGTGCGCCCAAGCTTGGAGGAAGTCAACAAGTCAAAGGTGAAATAAAAGAAAGGATTTAAAAGCATTAAATTTAATTTATTTAATGGCTGCCCTCTTCCTCTCAAAAAGTGCGCCCCATTTGGGTATTATTTAATGTTTTTTAAGGCATTAAAACATTAAATTAATTTCTATTTTTAGTGGCTAAGGTCAAAGCACACTGTGAAGCTTGAGTGAAGTGATGTGTGAAGGATTAAATTGGATTAATTTAATTTATTGGATGGCTGTCCTTAAACATGCTATTTTTAAAAGAGAAAAGCATGATTTTTAATTAATTAATTGCCTTTAATTGTTAGGGCAATTATTAATTATAGAATTGTGAAGGTTATATAAGCATGGGCAGCCATATGGGTGAATTATTTGATTCACAGGTAAAGAATTGCAGCCAAGAGGAAAAGTGCGCCCCCATTAGAGGAAGGATTTTGCTCAGACAAGGTGACAACAAGGCTAAAAGCTTCCAGATTTGGCGCATGCTTTGGAGGAGGTTGATCTTTGTTTGCATAATTGTTTCCACAGGTGTTACAGGAGCTCAGGTGTTGATTGAAAGGATTCATGCTCTTTTTATGTGCAAATTAAACACCAATTTTTGGGGCAGCAAGCTTGAAAAGTGCAGATTTTTACAATTTAAATTCACTATTCATGCTCCGGTGGCCATTTTTGTCTGAATAAATTGCAGGAATTCATTACAGGTGCTTTACGAAAGAAAAGGAGTTTTTATCAATGTCCAACACATTGCAAATATCCTCCGAATCTGAAGAATTGTCCAGATCTGCACCAGTATTGAAGAAATCCGACCAAGTTAGAAGAAAAAGAATTATTCAGACGAAGATAGACAAAGCCATGGCGAAAAGAGATGAAAAAGAAAGCACGATGGATTCATGCATTGCTTCCAAACTTGCAGACATAGGAGACACAGATCTAGGCCCGGAACCTCTTTCCGATTTGATTGATAGATCCAGAGCGGGAAAGACTTCACTCATGCGTGCGGTCAAAAGCAGTGGAATTATCCGAGCAGCAGCTTTTCCATGTACAGCCCAATTGCCAGAGTTCGTGATGGAGTGTGCTAGATCTTTTCATCCTTCATCCGGATCGTGAGTGATGCTTCGGGAAAGACAATAATTCGTTTGGACGCGGAGTTCATCAATTATTGTTTGAAGATTCCAGTACGAAAGGTGGTGACTTCCATTAGCATTCAGGATGCTGACAGTAGATGGGAGAAGCATAGAGCTGATTGCGTGAGCATCATGAATAGCCGATACATGAAGAAGCCTAGATCTCCTTCAAAGTTCCCGAGAACTCTTCCACGGTCCAATTTGGTGCAGGAGGTAGATGATGTCGTCAAATTGCTATGCAGGATGAATGGCGAAGCAAATGCTTACACTTTCCGTACATGGATGTATGCTTTCATCAGGACCATTGAAATCAACAAGGTTGATTCCATAATCAATTGGTCGGAAATTATTAGCAACAACATCGGTGAGCAACTCCGGAGCGTGAAGCGTACTTTCAGCTTCAAGATGACTTCATACTTGGTGTATGCTGCAGCTTCACAGGGCGTCTTTTCCAAGCTGGATAGATGTGGTGTTCTTTCCAAGGACCCCATTTTGAGTGCTACCCATGACTTACTTGCACTGCGTGCGAGAAAGACTTCAAAATGATCAACGATGATTCTTCTACGATTTCATCTGCGAGCTAGACAAAGACTTGAAGGCCAACGGGGTAGCGAGGAAGCGTGGGAAGGTGTGTCAAGATTGGAAGTCTATTCATTCAATTTGCAGATTTCACATACCTCGGGGTTACGGGCTTTTACGGAGAACCAATAAAGATGCCCCGAGTATCGAATGATAGATTGATCACCATGGAGCTAAGCGGGCAACTTGTGGAGTTACGACCTTGAGTCAAAGCGACACAAGTCTACGGGCTTCTTTCCGATCACGTGGGATATTACATTTGCATTAGCATTCAGAGCTCGAGGATGGAACAAATGTTATCCGAGTATGAGCAAGAGTTCTTCCTGCACGGCTGAACTTGATCCATTTGGAGTAGCCGGGAAGACAATCTCAAAGATACGCACATGTGCCTTCATTAGAAGATTTACGGATGAAGTGCAAAAGTGAGTACGAGGTTAGAAAGAGAGATTTCAGCAGTGTCAAGCAAAGCAAGTGTTTGACTTTGGACTAGCGTGGATACTGCGGATCTTAAAGATGATGGGAATGTGGTACTTGACACTTACCATCAAATGGGAGGAGATAAAGCCATACTTGTAGAATAACATAGGAGGGCTGACCATACACAATTGAAGAAAGGTCGATAGGTTGTGTTGGTGAATACTTGGCCCAGTTCTTGACGAAAGGATATTGCCTTGACGAAGCATTGATGAATCAAGTCTCGGGCAACTTCGGCGCAGGAGATTCCCTCAAGCGAAAGCACGGAGGAGAAAGCAGCAGGAAAGTCGAGAAGTTGAAAGTACATAGAAGATCTCAATCCAAGGAGAGGATCACTTCTACGACCATGACTTTAACTCCAGTTTCTCCAGTACCCAATGCGTCACCAACTATTGCACCGCAGCAACAAGAGGATGCTTCCATGCCTCCACTGAATCCAGCGACATTCATCTTCTCCCCTCAGCCACTTCGTTCAGCACCTGTTCCAGAGGATACGTTAAAGCTGCAGATGGCGGAATTTGAAAGGGCTTTGTCCTTGGATGACTCAGAAGATGGCAGCCATAACACTGTGGCACTTTCTGATAGAGAGGATGCAGAGCGGGAGATGGTAGTGCACTCAGTGACTTCTCACTCTCTGAGAAGTAATTTCTCGGAATGGCTAGCTTTGCAGTTTGTTCCAGAAGCGAGAATGGAGATGAACTTAGAGGAGCACGACTTGCAGCTACTCCAGGATCTGAGCAGAAGAGACAGAAGGCCTAAAGTTGCCAAAGCAACTTCTAGGTTGATCATCGAGGATTCGGGAGAGAAGTTTGCTGAGATATCAATTCCGGCAGAAGGAAAGATAGAAGAGGAGCTCACGGCAGAAGATGTGACAGTGACCAAAGTACCCCTCGGTCAAGCCACCACTGAAGGATTGAAGCAGGACACGCAGACATTGATAGATGCTTTATTCCTTAGGCTTGACGGTGAGAAGGCGGAGAAAGAAGAGGCTGCGAGAAGCAAGTATCTCAATTATGTGAGATCATAGCCAAGGTTGTTAAACCTTCCATTGACCCATTTCGGAGCAATGGTGAGTGATCATCTTATGCGGGAAATGGAAGGATGAAGCAATCAAGTAAAGGCTATTGTGAATGGAAGGATTTGATTATTCATCAAGCTTCGTATAACTTGGGAAGTGCCAGCCCGCCTAAAGGTTATGATCGATGCAGCAAATCAACTAAAGCAACTGATGGCAAACATAGAAGGCATGAATACAGTTGCAGAGAGTAACCTGAGTATTTTGGCCGAGATTAACAAGCTGCCGGGAGATGTATTAATTGCGGAGCGGATTGTACCGGATGGATCAGTTGAGAAGGGGAAGCAGTTAGAATTTGCAGTATCTTTCCGTTTGGAAATCTGCAGAGTTTTGCTGAAAAGGATGCAGGCACTTGAAAGTAGGACGTCATCCTTACCCGACAGTATCATTTCTTTCACGGAAGAGGATGTGGTCGGAGGCGTTACTTCTTACGTGCGGATTGTTTCTAACGAGGTGCCTAATTCCCTGGAAGGGTCTCTCCTGATGGTACAAAAGAGAATTGATAAAGCTACCAAGCCTTTCACGATGAATTCTATCAGTAGACTGGTGGCACTGCAGGCAGACATTGCGAGGTTTGGGCCGAGCTTGGAAGATGTGGAAGCGTGCATCAAAGTGTTGAATGAAGGGTTGCTGCAATTCAGGACAGAGAAAGAAGCAATGGCTAAAACAGATGGAAGGATGCTGAATTATATGTTCGACAAGTATATCAGATATCAGAACAAGAAGATGTAGACATTACAGCTGGCATGACTTCTTCTATTCTTTCTTCTTCTATTTTCTATGTTCCCGGATGAAATTGTAAAACTTCTAAGTTATTGGTTTTACAACCATTACTTGAAGTCATGTGGAACCATTCTATTAGTTAAGTGATACATGTGTCACTTAAGAAGAAGTTAGTTGAGGATGATTGCCAAATGTCATCTTTACTTGTTCATGCTTTAGTTCAGTTTGAGTTTTCCATTTGTACTTTCCCTCCTACATTCTATAAGTAGGAGAAGAACCTCCGGGTTAATGATCGATCAGAATTTTGTGAGAAGCAATCTTGTGTTCTAGACTTTGTGTTGAACCCCTGAGAGTATCTTGGAGCAAAGGAATACAAAGGAGCAGGTTTCCGGAGAACTTTGTGTCACGGTGTACTGTGTTTCTTGCTTTTAAATCTTAGATCTCTTAAGTAAACTTTGTGTTATTTTAGATCTGGATCTAGAGCTGCCTTTGTTTTATAATTCTGTGTGTTCATGTCTATTAAGTTTCTTCTATGTGCATGCAATTAGCTCTGCTATCTACTAATTGGGATGCACATCTTCCCCATTTCTTCTCTGTATTTCCTTTACTTCCTTCTTCTATAAAATACTTCCTTTCTTGAGTTAAAGTAAAACCCCATTTACTTAGCATACTGCAGAACTTCTTAGTTATGGTTCATGAACTAAGTGGTTAAAGTAAAACCCACGATAGATAATAACACATTTATATTGACAAATCGACACGGGAACCTCACCGGTTAAATGATGGGAGATTTATCTCATACTTCGCCTAGGTTTGATGCTATGTAGGAGAAAATCTAGCCAATTGTCATTTTTAAATTTTATTGGGAAAGAGAACATCTTATGCATCTTTGATTTGTCCCATTAAAGGGACTTGTCTCTCCATGGAGTAACACCTTCCTATGGTCTTTTCGGGAGTAAGCCAAGAGCATCTATGACTTTATTCGGCATTACATTGTCGAAGCACCGAATCTATAATGCGGTTGCTTAACTTGAAACCATTAAGCAATAAGGAGACATAGAAAGGTTATACTCTTTCGAGAAGATAATGTGGGATGCTGATATTGTTATTGCGGGAGGAGTATCTTTAGGCTTAGGCAAAAGACCTTTTGATGTCTTTGGATTGTCTGGTGATTGCACATATTTAACTAGTCTATTTAAGCGCTCGGGAAAGGCTCTCAAATATTCAAGTTCTGGAATTTGAACTCTAGTTTTCTTGGCATGGTCAATAATGTCAAAAGAAGGTATAGATTCAAATACGAGTTGCTTTTCTAGTGGTTGAGATGAAGTACTCATATTCTTATTTAGGAAGCTAAAGAAGAAGGTAAAGGGCTGCCCCTTCTTTGTTCATCAACTAATGCCTCGACTTGACAAGTTTGTGTAAAATCTTGCATATGCATGACCATGATTGTTTTGATGAGCTCATCATAGTCACGTTTAGATTTATAGTTTAGGTAATTAATGTTGGAGTCGCGGCGGGACCTACAAAATCATCATTCTCGATTTGATCAACATCGGCTTCCCGGTCTTCTTCATTCATCTTCACGTTGTTTTAAGGAGCATCTTCGATTGCTAATCTTTGGGAACCAGCCAATGCGGTTCCGATTATTGTTGTTGAAATTCCGGGCAGGGACAATGTTGTTGCCTTGAGCCATTTGAGCCATTTGTTTCTTCATCTGCATCATCTCATTTGCTAACTTTTACAATAGTGAATCGGAGGTAGTAGCAGAGGATGAACTTTCAGCTCTAGAAGTGTTGCTCTTTATTTTTCCAGCCACGATGAGGTCATCTTCAATTTCAACTGCCATGTTTTGAGTTGCTAACAAGTCACATGGGACATGATCTTCGTAGTTGATAACTTACTTCAGGAAGTAAAGCATTGATGAAGAATACCTTTTGATTCTCGACATTTAGAGAAGTAGATGTCGGAATTTTGTAAAGTATTCTTTGAAATTTAGCAATAAAATCCCACATGTGCTCGTGTGGCTCTTTCTTCATTTGAGTGAGTGAGTTATCAAGGTGCTGGAATCTTCAAAAACTGGTTTGAATCTTTTTCAGAATGTAACTCTCGTAGTGGCCTAGTTGGTTATGGTGCGGGAGCTAGCCGGTAGAATCATTCTCCGGACCAAGTCATGAAGAGTCTCTGAAGAGTCTAACAAATACATCTTCATGTTCGATTTGAACACTACACAAGATATGAAAAACGTAGCCAAGTGGTCATCTGGATTTTGCTTTGCATCTCCAAAGATTTTCGGAAAATTATTTCTTGTCCCTTTAGGTAGATCATGCATGAGGAGTCGATTCGAGGTCAAAGGCTGCACCCCATGGAGCAGTCTTTGCGAGGGGCAAGTGGTTGATTCTACATCATGATGAACGGAGCGCATCTTCTTTGAGAATAGACTTGGTGAATAATTCCATTTGTCAAATTATCTTTGGACACGATCTGGATCTGGAGAAGTTTGCACTCTTCTTCCTGGTGAAAGACTAGATCTGCGGCTTCTAACTTGAGGAGGATGATTGAAATTAAACTGCTCCTGCAATCTATAAAAACAGTCGATCCTTCCTTGATCTCTGCTGAGACCGCGTGAATGGACGTTGTCGAGAGTTGAGCTTATAATATAAAAGGAACTGCAAGAGAAAGCTCGATCTGCTAATTTGTGTTGTTCCCAGTAGAGTGCTAAAAGCTGTTGGCTAGATTTTCGCATGACTGAAAACCTAGGCGATCATGAGATAAATCTCCCTCATTTACCAGTAAGGCTCCGTGTAAGATTTTGTCATTTTATATGTCCTAATATCTATCTGTTGGTATTACTTTAATCGTGTAGCTCATGAACCATAGCTATACGGTCTCTACAAAGAAGTAAGTAGCTAAAAAAAAAAGGAAAAATCTGCAGAAGAGGAAAATAATAGGAAATGGAAGAAAGAAGAGAGGATGTGCAACCCAAGCAATAGTTCACAAAGTTGATTGCATGCACATAGATTAAAACAAATAGATCATTAGGCATAGAATTTAAAGCAAAGGAAATTTTTAGATCTAGATCTAGAATAACACAGTTTATGAATAGATCTAGAAATAAATATGAGACGAATGCACCGTTGACACAAAGTTCTTCGGAAATATCTTCTCTATTCCTCTTCTTGCAGAAATTAGGGGTTTTAGCTCAAAGTCTGGAACACAAGAATGTTGATTACAAATTCTCATCCTTTAACCCGTAGGTTCTTCCTCTATTTATAGTGTATAAAGGGCAATTACAAATAGGAAGTTTTAAATGAATTCCCGCATGCGGAAGCTATGAAAAGGGACATAGCTGGCAATATTCCTCCTAGAATTCCTCTTTTTACATGACATGCATGATTGATAGCGAAAAATAGAACCTTCTATTTTGCATGTACGCCACCTATTTCCAAGTAATTGACTTCTTCAATAACGGCTTTTAAACCAATCACTTAAATTTTATAATTTAATTGATTACTCAATTACTTTGTCGGAGAAAATAAGAGAAAGAGAGAGGAGAAGAAAAGTTGTTGCAACACTCCCAGTCTTGTTCTCCTTCCATACTCTGCATGTTGATCCAACCTGTATTGTACTTCTGCTTCATCTATTTTAGCAATGAATGATCTGAATGATATCTCTGCCGTGGATCTGAGATACTCCCATATGCGTTGTTGAATTCTTTCCTTTGATTCTCACCAAACTGGATCTGGAAGCATCTGACTTTGATTTGCGTGCGGGTATTGCCTTTACCTTTGGTGTCCCCAAATTTCACCCTGAAATTTGAGACTATCCCATGTTAAAAAATTTCATACTTTTAAAATAATAGGTCGTTTTGTGTGTTAATTGTCAGAAAGTGTCTGTATTGTGTCAAGATATTCCCAAGGAGCCATATTAACCATTTTCGCCAAATACCCAGATGCCCAAAATTGTTACATTCTGGCGTCGGGATTTTCTCTGGGAAATTTGTATTTAATTATTTTGAGCTCCGTTTGAGGCAAATTGTGCTTCGGTTTAACCCTGTTGTGATCGTACATGTCATTATTCCCACATACCATAGAGGTTTTAACCAGGAATGCATTATGGGCTTTATTTGTAACTTCTCGCAACGTTTTGTGTTTTCCCATTTCGTTTTCCGTGAAATTTCTCTGGATCAATACCTTTGCAGGTTTGGCCTAATTGGCTTGGGAGTATCCGGAGATCACATACGCACGTTGTCTTTATAAGGAATTCGCCATCGAGGTCCGGTTCTCGGGAAAAGACGGAAGTCTTGCACGAAAAAGCCTCTTACAGGTTGGTCGCGTTTTTGGAAAAAGAGGGTTTGAAGTGGATCATGGGATTTTGGAAGCGGCGGCGGTGGGAATTTTGTATCTGCCTAGCAGGTACATTTTCCCATGGAAGCAACGCCACTTAAGTCACAATGGGAAAATTAGAGGCGAGCGAGGCGGGAATTTCTTACCTACCTTGCAGGGTAAAAATTCTCATTGTGGAATTAAAGAAAAATCAATTAAGTGAATCATGGGATTTTATTGCACTTGCAGGTAAATAATCTCATTATGAAAATCAAAACAACTTAACTGAATTATGGGATTTTTAGGCTGCCTTATTGGGTAAATAATCCCATTGTAATCGACTTTTAAAAATAGAAATTTCTTATTCCAAAAGTGCGACCCACCTTGGGTGAATAATAATGCATTAAATAAATATTTGTTAATATTTATTCACCCAATTTAGCGCCTGGCTTGTGGAAAAGTAAACAAAGGGAAGTGGACAAAAGGAAGTTGGAAATAGACAGTTCTAAAATTAAATAAATATTATTTATTTAATGCAGCCCCTTCATGTCAAAAATACGCCCTTTTGGGAGATAAATAATACTTTTAAAGTATCAAATGATTAAATTAATTCCTATTTTCGGTGGCTAAGGTCAAAGTATATTGTGAGGTTTGAGTTAAGTGGAAGCGAAGTCTATATTAAATAAATTTAATTTATTTAATGGCAGCCATAAGCATGCACAAAATAGACACCCCATTTGAAGAGTGAAGCTTATTAATTAATTGCTTGGAATAGGAAAGACATTAATTAATTATAGAATCATGAGGATTATATAAGCAGGGGCTGCCATAAGGATGAATTAATTAATTCACAAGCAGAGAAGTGCAGCCCAGAGGAAAAGTGCACCCCATTTGAAGAGGGTTTTTGCTCAAAAGAAGGTGTAATTAATACTAAAAGCTTCCAGAATTGGCGCACAAGTTGAAGGAGGTTGATTTGTGTCTGGATAATTGTTTGCATAAGTGATACAGGTGCTCAAGTGAAGTTGGTAAAATTCATGTTTGCTTTGCATGCAAATAAAACATCAAATTTGGGGCAGCAGGCTTGAATAATGCAGATTTTTATGATTAAAATCCACTGTTCATGTTCCGGTTGCCATCTTTGTCTGAATTAATTGCAGGAATTCATTACAGGTGTTTTTATAAGAGAAAGGGAGCTTAAATCAATGTCCAATACATTGAACATATCCTCCGAATCTGAATAAATCTCCAGATCTACACCGGTTGTGAAGAATTTTGGCTGAATAAAGAGGAAAAAAATTGCTCAGACAAATATTGCTCCAACCATGGCAAAGCGGGATGAAAGAGAAAGCTCAACGGAATCATGCGTAGCTTCTAGATTTGCTGCTTAGACAAAGATTGCTCCAGCCATGGCAAAGCGGGATGAAAGAGAAAGCTCAGCGGAATCATGCGTAGCTTCTGGATTTGTTGAAGTCAATAGGCCCAGATCCAGATCCAGATCTCATAATTGCAAAAGCTTTCGGCACAAAGGCTTCATCCTCTTGTTTCGAACGCAGCCCGTGAAGAAGTCAGTGCGTGGAAAATTCCTTCCAAGATCTTGTGCATGTGCTCCCAATCTTCCAGTTGAAGCCTTCATTGAAGTTGCATTCACCTGAGTGCTTTCCAAAAATTTTAATTGCTCATATGCAATTAAAAATAAAAAAGATGAGTTATTTACGGCAAACATTGCATTGATGCATGTACTGGAGAAGAACTGCAAAAGCTTCAAGGATAAAAGGGAAGACAAGGCGAAGGCAACACCCGTAAGCAAAATTCCAGATCCAGCTGATCCCAGATCTAGCTTGGTGAGAATCAAAGGCAAAAGAATCAGCGTAAGCAAAATTCCAAATCCAGCCGCTTCCAGATCCTGCTGCTTCCAGTCACTTCCAGATCCAATGCTTCCATATCCAGATTTTGAATTATTGAATCACGAGAATATGAAAAAGGACAAGACTGCAACTTTCCTCTTTCTTCTTCTTTCTCTTATTTCCTCCGACAAAGTAATTGAGCGATCAATTAAATTATACAACTTAAGTGATTGGTTTAAAAGCCATTACTTGAAGAAGTCAACTACTTGGAGATAGGTGGTAGACGTGCAAAATAGAAGGTTCTATTTTCAGTTGCAAATCATGCATGTCATGCAAAGAGGAATTCAAGAGGGAGATTGCCAGTTGTTTCCTTTCCCACTTCCACATGTGTCAGTTCAACTAAAAGCTTCCGACTTGTAATTGCCCCTCTACATTCTATAAGTAGAGGAAGAACCTTCGGGTTAAAGATCAGAATTTGTAAGCAGCATTCTTGCGTTCCAGACTTTGTGCTGCAACTCTTGATAGCCACTTGAAACAAAGGAATATACAAGAGCAGATTTCCGGAGAACTTTGTGTCACGGTGTATTGTGTTTCTAGCTTTTATATCTTAGATCTTTTAATAAACTGTGTTATTTTAGATCTAAATCTAGAGTTGTCTTTGTTTATAATTCTGTGTTGATATCTAGTGGTTTCTTCTATGTGCATGCAATCAACTCTGTTATCTATTGATTGGGTTGCACATCTTCCCTATTTCTTCCATGTGTTTTATTATTCCCTTCTTTAAATTATTTCCTTTCTTTAAACAGTAAGCCTGCTTACTTGTTGCAGAGCTATACAACTATGGTTCATGAAATTTGAATAGTTAAAGTAAAACCCCATATAGATACTAGCATATTTTAATTGACAAATCGACACGGGAGCCTCATCGGTAAATAAGGGAGATTTATCTCATGACCGCCTAGGTTTTATGCTATGCGAAAATCTAGCCAACGATTTTGGGGACTCAATTTGGGAAAAAACTATCTTTGCAGAACAAAACTTATCTTTTGAAGATCAAAGTGTTTTCCATACTGAGATCTCAACTGGTGAATGTCCATTCACCCGATCCGTGAAGGCGCAAGGAAGGACTAATCATTTCTTGATCGGCGTGAAAGAATTCAATTTCAATCATCCTCAAGTTAAAAGCCGTAGATCTAGTCTCTCACGGGAAGGAGAGTGCACGCTCATCCAGATCCCGATCATCTTCAACATAATCCGGCGGCTGGAATTATTCACCAAGTCTACACAAAGAGAAGACGTGCCCCATTCATTATGGCAAATCAGAACCAGATAGTACCTGTTCCATGGGGTGCAGCCTTTGGACCTCTGAATCTGACTCCTATGCATGATATACCTAAAGGGATGAGAAAGAATTTTCCAAAATTGTTCGGAGATGGCAAGCGAGAATCCAGATGACCACTTGGCTACGTTTTCATATCTGTGGAGTGCTTGCATGATCGAACATGAAGATGTATCTCTGTCCAGGCTCTTCATAGAAAATGACTTGGTGGAGAATGGTTCTACCGGCTAGCTCCTAACACGATAACCAATCCAGGCTCTTATGCGGGATGCGTTCTGAAAAGATTCAAAGCGGTGAAGATTCCAGCACCTCTGATAACTTAGTGACTCGGCTTAAAGAAGGAACCACATGAGCACATGCGGGATTTTATTGCAAAATTCCAAAGATTCTGTACAAAATTCCGGCTTCGCTTCTCTCGAATGATGATAATCAAAATGTATTCTTCATCAATGCTTTACTTCACGAAGTAAGCTATCAAGCTGCGAAGAGCACGTCCTACTTGATTTGTTAGACTCAAAACATGGCGGTTGAGATTGAAGACGACCTCATCATGGCTGGAAAGATAAAGAGCAACACTTCTAGAGCTGAAAGTTCATCCTCTGCTACTACTTATGATTCATTGCTGCAAAAGTTAGCAAATGAGATGTCGCAGATAAAGAAACAAATGGCTCAAATGGCTCAGGGCAATCATCATTGCCCCTGCTCGGAATTTCAACAATCGAAACCACATTGTTGGTTCCCAAAGATTAGCAATTGAAGTTGCTCCCAGAAACAATGTGGAGATGAATGAAGAAGACCAGGAAGCTGACACTGATCAACTCGAGGATGATGATTTTATAGGTCCTACTGGTGACTCCAACATTAATTACCTAAACTACAAATCTGAACATGACGATGAGAAGCTTCATGAAGATGATCATGGTCATGCATATGTAGTACTTACAAGATCACAAACTCGCCAAGCTAAGGCATTAGCAGACAAACAAAGAAGGGGCAGCCCTTTGCCTTCTTCCTTAGCTCCTAGAAGTAAGCATGCAAGTTCTTCATCTCAACCACAGAAAGCGGCTCGATTAAATAGGCTAGTCAAATATGTACAATCACCAGGACAATCCAATACATCAAAAGGCCTTTTGCTTAAGCCCAAGGATACTCCTCTCCAAAATAACACTGCAGTTGTTAAACCCTCACCATCTTCTGACAGGGTGGAACCTTTCTATGTCTCCTTATTACTTAATGGTTTCAAGTTAAGCAATTGCATTCTAGATTCGGTGCTTCTGATAATGTCATGCCAGCTAAAGTTGCAGATGCTCTTGGGCTTACCCTGACAAAGACCATAAAAAGGTGCTACTCCATGGAGAGACAAGTCCCTTTAATCGGACAAATCAAAGATGCACAAGCTGTTCTGGCAGCTTTTCCTGACAAAAGATTAAAGATGACAATTCTAGTTTGCATATATTCTGTCTCGGCGGGATGTTCTTGAGCGAAACTTCTCAAAGAGTGGGAGGAGAAATAAAGATGGATTGGCCCCATGCGCATATTCCTATCAAAAGGATCAACCATAAGTCTGGAGCCGGAAAATAAGTCCAAGTACACGGTGACAAAATCTGAGGATCCTAGATTTGATTCTTTTCAGAAATCGACCGTGGGTCTACTTCTTGGAAATGGATAAAGGCGTTCCAGAGCGAACTTTAACTTGAGCTAGAGCGAAAAGAAGAAAAAAGTTTGGACTCGTTTAAAGGCACCTGTTGCTCTTTTGGATCAGGAGCCGGCTCTACTAATATCTCCAGATCATGAGATATTTCCATACTCCCACAAGCTGATGTTCGAGAACACCAATCATACGGCGGAGTATGAAGCATTGCTTCTAGGAATGGAGCAAGCTAAAAAGAAAGGAGTAAAACTCCTCAAAGCCCAAGGAGATGCTGAACTTCTAGTAAAGCAGGTTTGAGGGAAAAGTCAAGTCAAAAGAGATAAGCTGGAGCATTACAGAGATAGAGTACTTTCTGCCACATTCGATTTTGCAGCCTTCTCTATTGACTTCATTCCAATAAATCAAAACTCCAAGGCAGATTCTTTGGCAGTCACATGCCTTAGTCACCGCATTCGAATTCGTGTTCGAATTCGCCGAGTATAAAATTCGTAAGAAATTCGTTGCTAAAAAATTAAGATAAAATTCGTGATTAAATTCGGCTAATAGAAATACAGTTATAATTTTACATTTCGTATAAGTAAACATGTCAAAAACAACTTTCCAATAACTAGCTGTCATATATTGATTGAAAAACATTTTAAACAACAATATTAAAAATGCTTTGAAAGAGTGATAGTTCAACTTCAGATTCTTGGATTTTCTTACAAGCTAAGGCTCATCAACTTGTTACATTAAAAAGCTCTAGATCATCAAGAGCACTTGGCTCAATTTCATCATCATATTCATCACTAGCATCACCAACATCATTAGTGTCATCCTCAAGCTCATCACAGACAAAATCAGGTTCATCTTCATTAGAAGAGTCTTCTAGAAAATGTTGAAGCTTCTTCTTCTTCTTCTTCGAAGCACATGCATCTTTTGCCACTTTTCTCATAGTCAGTCGCAAATTGCTACGCACATAAACAAGATCCCCCAACTTTCTTGACAACAATCTATTCCTTTTCTTTGATTGAACATGGTTAAAGCTGCTCCAATTTCTCTCACAAGCTGATGCACTTACTCCTTGACTCAAAACTCGAATTGCAAAATGTTGTAGTTCAGGAGTATCTGCTCCATAGAATCGCCACCATTCATCTCCATCTATGTCCTCTCTGTCATCTATAGCTGATTGGGTTCCAAATAACCCATCTCCTCGCCTGTATGCTCTAAGCTGCTCTCTTATTTTCTTTGCACATTCTCTATCAGGAACCAACTTTTCAATCGCTGCATAGACACCACTCATGACTTCACGATCACTTTCTCTTTCTATATGAAACAAAGTTGGCTCCAAATAACATGTTGCTGCATGCAAATGTGTATGCATCATCCTCCATCTTCCATCACAAACATCCCATATTTCATTGTATTCCGCTTCCACATTATTGAAAGCCTTTTGGATGGCTTCTTTACAACGGTCCATGCCCTCATAAACCATGCCAATACAAGGGATGTTAAGCATCAACCATACGAAGCATGCGGACTATGGGTGCACACACTTTTAGAACCTTCATAGCATTTTCCCAAAAGGTAGAGCTTAGAATGATTTGCTCCACATGTTTGCCTTTAGAACCTTTTGCAAGCACAGATTCTTCCCACTCTTTGCTACAAATCACAGATCGAAGAGCTCCTTTCTCCTCAACAATTCTTTTCAAAGTGATATAGAAAGAGGCAAACCTTGTGTCACACGGCTTCAACAACTCCTTCGCTGCATGCTTTCTATATATGCTCAATGTGAGGCGATGATTTTTTATGAAATTGGCAATTGCTCTTCCTCTATGCACTGCCTCATGTACCCAAGGAAATTTTGCCAAGTCATGGAGTAGTAAATCAATGCAATGCGCAGCACAAGGGCTCCAATAAATATGTGGGTACTTTTCTTCTACCAACTTTCCAGCCCCCACACAATTGCTAGCACTATCGGTAACAACTTGGACCACATTTTCTACACCAACTTTGACAATGGCTTCATCTAGAATGTTGAAGATATACTCAGAAGTTTTTGTATGTTCCATGGTGTCAATCACTTTCATGAATACAACACCTTTGGGGCAAGAGACCAGCACATTGATTAATGGCCTTTGCCGCATATCAGACCAACCATCACTCAGGATGGTGCAACCTGTTGAGCTCCAAGAGCCTTTAATGTCTGCTAGTTTTTCAGTGACCCTGTCTTTTGATCTCCTCAAAAGTGTTGTCCTTAAAGCTTCTGAACCTGGTGTTGTGTACCCTTTTCCAAATGAAACTGATTGTTGAACAGCATTTGTAAAATAAGGACTCCTGACAACATTAAATGGAATGGCAGATTCATAAAAGAAATCAGCCCATGCATCATCAACCTGTTGTTTTTGTATAGGCTTCCAAAAACTGTTTAGTGTTGCTATCCCACTCTCTTTTGTGGCATTACTGAGCTTGCGGACATGCCAGAGGAGGAAGATGTGAGTGGTATCTTGGACCTAGAAAGCTCATTTTGGACTCGTTTCTTTTGTGCCCTTTGCAGATTTAGTACCAATGAATTCCCGTAGTCTTTCTCCAATGCTTCTTTCATTACAGGGGTGACATTCGGACATGCTTCGACGCCACCTCCTTTACCACCTAATATGGCAAGAAGGTGGTCCATTACCCTTGTTAATGTCCCTATAAAGTGGTGCTGACATAAGTTGCATGTGACGTTATTGGTTTGTCCTCGCATGGGTCACATATTTCCATCCTTCTGCACTTGATTTTGGAGGTGCCATAGCAATGTATTGATGTCCCTACATTTTTGACAAATAAAAATAATTAAATTAAAAAATAAAAACAAAGTTAAACTATTTGATATTAAAATAAAAATGAATATTGTTTTGATATTAAAAAACGCTATATTAATAAAAATTAACAATTAATGGGTAATTACACTATATTAAATTTATTACCATATATTAAAATTTAAAAAAATAGTAATTTAATATCATGATATAAATTTATAAATAATTTAAAAAAACTAAACATTTCGTAAAAAGGAAATATACAAATTAAAAACTAAGTTTTATTTTTTAATATATTATAAATTCACTAACATATATTAAAATTTAAAAATAATAAAATAAACAAATGTAATTGTTGTATAAATTTATAAATGTTGATTTAATAAAATATTTACCTAAGGTAACCTAGCTAAATACGTTCAAATCTTTACCTATGGCTATAAACTATTAACTTTGAATAATACTTTATACTTATTAATCCTTTAAATTTATACTTTATACTTTATAGTTACTAATTTAACTTTTAAATTAACTTTATTAACTTTTAAATTAATAGCTTAAAAACTTAAACGTATTACCAGTTTATTAACTTATTAATAAACTAAAACACAAAAACTTAATAAAAGCTAAACCTAAAAAAACCAATACAAATAAAATCCTCCTACCTGGAATTTGCTGAAACGTGAGTTGAGGGTCGCGAGGCAGTCGCAGTCGCAGGTTGCGAAGGCTCGTGAAGGGTCGTGAATCCTCTGTGAAGGCTCTGCAAGGGTCGTTTTTAGCTCTTGCGCTTGCCTAGGAAGGCTCTGTGAAGGTCGTTGAAGACTGAGTGATGGTCGTTTTTAGCTGCCGCCGCCGCTGGGAAAGCTCGGGAAAACTCGTGAATGCACACGACTCATAGGCTCCTGGCTTTTGCACTCTGCAGTGTGCTTAAGACGAGCAGCGTCTCCTTCCCTTTATAGTTTTTTAAAGAAAACCTAAATGCCTTTTCCAAATACAAATGAAGTCAAACGAATTTTTAACTTTTTCTGTCCTCGGAATTCGTGTTTAGATGGACTCCATTAAATTCGGCGAATAAAATCAAATTTCAAATGTTTGGAAGAGGTTCGGCGATTTTTAAGGGTTTTCCATTAAATCCGGCGAATGCGGTGACTAAGGTCACAGTGCACTATTGAATCCGGATAGACCACCGTCCATATTCAGACAAGGAAACTATAAAGTGGAGATGGTCTACCACCCCAAAGTCCCTGAACAAACATCTGCATGTCTGCATGTTGAAGGGAGTAAATCACCACCACGACAAACAGTCACAGAAAAAGTTGATCCATGTTATGATGACAATAGTGGAGCAATCCAACCAAAAGGTAACAAAATCCCCAAGGGTTTAGTTTCCTTAGTGGAGACTTTCAACAAGCATGATCAGTATCTGAAGAAGAACAAAAAATACGGTGATAGTTCTTCCTCGAAATGCAAAGCAAATAAGTGCAGGAGAACGGAGCAAGTTGATGCAAACTTACCCGCCACGGAGAGAAGAAAGGATGAGCCACCACCAGATGAAGTTGATAAAGACTTGCCCAGAGTACTTGACAAGAAGGCCAGAGAAAGGAAGTTCGAGATTGGAGATTGGGTACTCTGGTGGGACAAGAGATATGAACCGAAGGGCATGCACGACAAATTTGATTCACTCTGGAAAGGGCCCTTCGTGATCAAAAGAGCTGCAGGAATGGATACTTTCTTCCTTGCCTACCGGGATGGAATTGAGTTACCATTGCCTTTCAACGGGCAGCATCTGAAGCTGTTCAGGAACTGAAAAAGCAGGTTAAAACTGTATGTATATAAATAAAACTTTGTTTTTCCTTGTTTTGTTTTTGTGTTGTGTTGTTTTTGTTTGCCTGACCCCGTGCCCAAAAGACAAGATACGAAACCAGAGATGTTGGGATCTCATCTTTTCCCTTGTCATTCTGACAGAGGAAAAGATGTCCACAGACGGAGCACTGGTGTCCCCAAATTTCACCCTGAAATTTGAGACTACCCCATGTTAAAAAAATTCGTACTTTTAAAATAATGGGTCGTTTTGTGTGTTAATTGCTAGAAAGTGTCTGTATTGTGTCAAGATATTCCCAAGGAGCCATAATAGCCATTTTCGCCAAATACCCAGATGCCCAAAATTGTTATATTCTATCGTCGGGATTTTCCTGCAGGAAATTTGTATTTAATTATTTTGAGCTCCGTTTGAGGCAAATTGTGCTCCGGTTTAACCTGTTGTGATCGTACATGTCATTATTCCCATATACCAGTAGGTTTTTAACCAGGAATGCATTCTGGGCTTTATTTGTAACTTCTGGCAACGTTTTGTGTTTTTTGTGTTTTCCGTTTCGTTTTCTGTGAAATTTCTCTGGATCAATTCCTTTGCGGTTGCTTTGATTCTTGGCTTGGAGTATATGGAGATCACATCGCACGTTGTCTTTAGAAGGAATTCGCCATCGGAGGTCTGGTTCTCTGGGAAAAGACGAAGTCGTGCACCAAAAAGCCTCTTCTAGGCTGGCCGCATTTTTGGAAAAAGAGGGTTTGAAGTGGATCATGGGATTTTTGGAAGCAACAGGCAGGTGGGAATTTTGTACCTGCCTAGCAGGGTATTTTTTCCCATGGAAGCAACGCCACTTAAGTCACAATGGGAAAATTAGAGGCAGCAGGCAGGCGGGAATTTCTTACCTGCCTTACAAGGTAAAAATTATCATTGTGAAATAAAAGAAAAATCACTTAAGTGAATCATGGGATTTTATTGCCTGTCTTGCAAGGTAAATAATCCCATTATGAAAGTCAAAACGACTTAAGTGAATCATGGGATTTTCAGGGCTGCCTTGTGTTAGCATATGGATTTGCACGCATGCAAATGACATCCAAGCGAGTGTGGGAGCGAAGTCCCTCCTCAATGAAGGTGAGGCTGCCTTTATTGAAAACCAAAACTGTATTTACATCTATACATTCAAAATTGTATGGGGGGTGTTTGGAACATCAATGGAAAGAAAAGTGAATGAAGGAGTGAATGGAATGACGGAAAGGAGTGAAATGTAATGAAATGAAAGAACATGCAAGAGTTAGATAAACACAAAGCCTAATATTGCACGAAGAAGAAAGATGAATAACTAACACAAATAAAACGGAGTTTGAGTTAGCCAAACAAGAACGTGTAAAAGGGAACACACATGAGCAAGTAGATAATCAGAGCTTGATCACTGTGAACTAGAACAACTGATTAATAACGTTGACAATAAGATCAAAGATAATATTTGCATGCAAGATTCAAAACACCTAACATCTAATGAACATAAGAACATCAAATGTTACAAGAGACAATGAATGAGACACAAAGTTCGTATTCCATTAACTCCAAAATGTTTTTCACAAAAGAACACAAAGTTTCTTCCTGAAACAAAGCTTGCACAAAAGTATTTTCTTCTCCTCTCTCAAAGTCACCCTTACAAATGAGCCCCTCACTTCCTTTTATAACCCAAAAGTTGGTTACAAAGTAGTTAGGGTTTTACATGATCATTAAATAAGGCACTTAAGTGACCTTTGACTTTTTCAACAACTTTATTAAAGACAACCCAAAAATAGAAATTACTTAAAATATCCATTGTTTCGAAAACAAATAACAACACCTTTTAAAATATACAATAATAACCAATGCCTTATCCATTGAAATGGGTCCGCCTATCTCAAGCGTATGAGAAATGGACTCTCCCACTTCGTTAGATACCAAGAAAATCAACTCCCTGCACCGCCGGTGAAATTAGGATCTGCTTGCTTTTGCCAGTTGAAAGGATCTAAACCTTCCCAAAGTTTCAAACATCTTTTCTTCTTCTGGAGGTTCACTTGGTGAAGAATAGCCTCACAAAATACCTGCAATTCAAGAATTCTACTTGGCATATCATTTAAATTAACAATTTTAGATTGAGCATTCTCAAATAAGTTCTTCAATTTGATGCACCGCTCCATGGAAACTGACGAGAAATTGTTGGCGGGAGTGTACATGTCCTTAAACAATTGTGAAAATTGTTCTTCCACCTGCTCCGATGAACACCTTTGATTATGCTCATTTACGAGGTTACAAGGAATCTCAGCCATGAATTCTTGAATCAAGGAGAGTGAAGTGAAGGCTTCATTGCACATGCTGTCATAATGAATCATAGAATCCTCGAGAAGCGTCTTTCTTGATTTGAGATGCAGACACCAAAGAAAACGTGTCCCTCGATGTTCAAATTCAAGAATTCCTTCAATAGCTAAAACTGAAGATTCCATACTTGTCATCTCTTGTAAACTGGGCAATATCTCATCCAAATTTGATATAGCAGAAACAAAAGTTTCTTTGAAAGAAAGAATTGGATCCAGATACGCACTGATATCTTCATGAAGCTTAACTGCGGTCTTGATCGCCCCTGGCCTAAAATGAGAATCTCTGAAAGCCAAGTTTTAGTGACATGGCCCAATGTGTTTATTTCCTTTGACAAATTGAGAGTCTCTTCATCTGGGGCAGCCACTGCATCAGGTACTGGGAAGGTGGATGATATGGGATTTATCAAATGTTGAACATACTCCACCAATTGATTCTTTTCGGCCTTGAGCCGAGAGTTTTGAGACTTGTATTTCTCAAGTCTTTTTAGCACGATATCAATTGAGTCTCGAGCCATCGCCATGTCACTTTCTAATGTAGATCTTCCAAGTCCCAATCTAGAAACTTCATAGTCGGCGGAAAGCGTCGCCATAAAGATCAAGCTCTTTATCCACTTGTGGAATGGCAAGGTCTACAAATTTGTTTCCATCATTATCCACCATTATTCAAGAAAGCACCTTAGGCTTCTTAGGAATGGCGTCATTCGAAAGTTTGAAAAGGGCATCAAAATCAATGTCAATTGGCTTGACAACTCTCTTCCTTTTCTTCACTTCGGAATCAATCCAAAGAGTATCATTCACTATTTCAGCATACAAAATCCTGGAGCTCGAATCAATATTCTCATTATTTCCGTCATCATGAGATCCTTCTTGAATCCTATCTACGACCTCGATTTGAGGAGACACAACCTCAATATCCACTTCCTGATTATTCGGGAGATTTTGGGAAATCCCCTCATGAACTACATGCTCGAAGTGTTTGATATTTGAATTACCTGCACTTGAGTGGATGCTTGTTTCAAGCATGGCTGGGATCATTTGCTACTAGCTTCGAGCACTATTAACGATGTGGGTAGAAGAATCTCTACTCGAGGTAGAAAATCCAGACACACGCTCTTTTCCTTCTTCGGGGTTAGGATCTTTAGATCTTTCACCTTGTGACACGTTGCTTGGCGAAGTGGATTTTGGCAACCACTCCTTTCTCGCTTGTTGTGTATGATTGGATGGTAATGAGGTTGATCGAGAAGAGACTTTGGTCGAATGGAGACCCCCTCGTATTGGCAATTTTTGTGATCCTGAAACGTGATCTGGAATTGATTGCAATTTGGCAAGTTCCTGTCATACCAAGATATGCTTCTTTCAATAATTGGTTGGTTCTTGCCATCAAGAGAAAATTCATCTCTCTTGGTCCAGTCGATTCGAGGCAATGGGGTAAAGGCAACGACATCATATGAGGGATCAACAACATCCTCATCATCATCTATGAATGAATCGGGAGGACTCTTGATGCGGAAGGCCTTGATCTGAGCAAGTGTTAGGCGAGAGTACTCCTGTCTTCTTACCTCATGTTCATCCGAACAAGCAGCCCATAAATCTTCCATGGTAGGATTATGTTGGTACTTCGCCCTAGAATATTTTGCATATATCCATTGATATCAAACTGGGCTCTCTTCACATATGGATGGATGGTTATGAGAGCAAACTCTTTTTCCATGAGTTGTGCACTAAATAGATTTGGACATTGGTATTCCCGATTTGGATCGGGAAATGAATTCCTGGATGGTGCTTGTCACTAAGAAGGCAGTGAACTTGGAATAGTTGTCACGCCAACTCCATTAATGCCCATCTGTCACTGACGTACTTAGGGAGTTTCCACAGGGTACCAACAAAGCCACTCACGCGAATGTAGGAAAAAGATGAAAATTGTATAAACTAGGTTCCCCATTGGGAAATGACACTCATGGCTTCTTTGGAAAACCTTTCCTCAGTATTCCGATTCAGGTTCCGGATCACGCGGAAAGTGAATGCATCGTTGACTCTTCTAAAATGGTGAGAACTATTTTTGAAACTGAGCTGAGGGTAATAGTGAAAAACACTATTCGACGACCCCATGACCCCTCTCGTTTCAAGTCCCGAAAATAGCTTTCTTCGTGCTACTGCATAGGTCAAATATGAAGTCATGTAGAAGCATCCAGTCATCTTAACTTCTATCAATTGTTTGTGAATGGTGTTACTGATGATGGTGGCCCAATCCACAAACTCTTTCTTGGCTAGGATGATACAGATAAACTGGTACATCCATGGGTGGAAAATCTTAGCAGAAGGTAGGCCAAAAACTCGACTTAGGAGAGTGATCATGTCTCCGATTTCTTCCACGAACTCAACGCGGTACAGTTCTTTGGGAAGCCTGTCAATTCGAGGTCTCTTGGTTACTAACTAGTTGTTGACCATTTTGCTCCATCTCAGGGGTTCTTCATCCCAGAATTCTTGTCGTTGATTGGCGAGTGATATCCGCATTCTTGGAAAGTTGGGTATGCCAAGCAATTCCTCAATGTGTTCTAGTGTGATCAAGAGGAAAGGCTCGCGGTTATCTTTATAAATTCCTCGTCTCTTAGGGTCGTAATGCTCGTGCAAGCAATCACCAATTCCGGACACTGCACCGAGACAGGGAATGTTCTTTGCTTGGGGTAGGCCACTATGGTAAAGCCTATCTGAGAAAATGGTTTTGCCTTCAGTTTTCACTCGCTCGCAAAACTGTTGCACATTGATGTGACCCAAATTTGTATCAGTGATGTTGTCATATGCCGACTTAATGGAGCTGGGAGGGATAATTCCTTGGAATTCATATTTCAGGGCGGATTTGTTAGATTTCTCCACTGGCTTCCTCGATCTCCCCATAGATTTGGATTTTTCGGCCATTATGAATTTAATGAAAAGTGACTCAGGCACGCCAGACAACGCAAACGGGCCGGGTCTCAGTCTCGAAACCCCGTTGATGCAAGAAAAATATTTTTCGCTTTATATTATTATTATTATTATTTTAAAAATAATAATAATAATTGATCCCGAATTACAATTTTCTTCTCTTTAAAATACAAATATATCGAGGCTAAGCTCGAGCTCCAAATCTAGCGACAACAACGATGTTTATATTTTAAATTAAAATCTCTCGATTTTATTTAATTTGACAGAACAAATTCTCCTTGGCTGGGTGTGAAAAACTGCCTTTTCATTCAATGCGTGGATTAAAATTGTTTTTATTTCTTGGACTGTTCTTCTCTCCCTGGCGTGTGGATTCTCCTTCAGGCTGCTGTCCTCTTTCTCTCTTATTTAAAAATTGTTCTTTCTCTTACTCCTGTCCTACGTTTGGACTGTTTTGACTGTCCTCTTTGGCTGCGTGAATGGCTTGCAAATGGATGTGTGGTCTCTCCTCCTTGGCGTGGAAAACCTTCTCTTCCTTGTGCGTGCAAAAACTCAAAACATTTTTGTTTTATTTGTTGATCAATGCATGCGTGGGATCCCTTCAAATGGGTGCGTGGAAAAATGCCTGCTTTAAATTTTTCTAAAACTGTTCTACTCTCTCCTAGGCATAGACTAGAAATGTCCTGGAGAATGCGTGGGATCTGGGAGAGTATATGTATGATTTTAAAATCCTTCCCTTTTGCCCAATGCGTGGGCTTTGAAAAGTTTCTTTATTCCTCTCTTTGGCCTATGCGTGGCTTTCTGAGTCTTTAATTTTCTTGTTTGAATCTTTTTTTTTTTTTTTTTAAATTGTTCCTTGTGCCCCCACACGTGGCCTGTTCTCCTTCTTAATACCTACGCACTTTTAAAAAAACTGTTCTTATTTCCTTTTACCCAATGCGCAGTGTGTCGAACTGTCTTCTTTCTATCCCTGGCATGTGGAGGATATTTTGACTGTTCTTGAAACTGTTTCTTTATTTAAAAACTTGTTCTTATTTCCTTTTCCCTCAGCGCGTGGAAAGTTGTTTGGGCTGTGCGCCTCCTCTACAGGCAAATGTGTGGACAGCTGCTATTTCTTCTGGCAAATGTATTGAAATTGCTTCTTAAAACCTGCATGAAATCCAATCTTTCCTTGCTTGCTGTGTGTAAAGAGACCCCTTGGATGGGCGCGGCTTTGCTGTCCTTCCTCTGGCTGGTGGTCTCCTCTTTCTTTATTCTTTTGACAACTGTTCTTTTTCCTTTTCCCTCAGCTAGGCGCATGAATTTGAAAACAGTCTGCTACTTGTTTTGGACTGTTCCTTTCCTGGGCTGGGCGGCCTGCCTTTAATCTTCTTGAAACTGTTCTTTCTTCTATGCGTGGAAAATTCCTTCTGCTGGCTGTCCCAATGGCTGTGTTCTCTCTTTTTGCATAAAACCTCTTGTATTTCTTCTTCACAATGGCGTTCACAGTATTGTGGAATGTGATAAAATATTACTTCCTTCAGAAGAAATAAGAAGCAAAGCTTCGCATGACTTTTTCCAACGGGTTTGACGGAGGAAGTTATGGGGATTAATCCAACTTCCTCTCTTCCCGGGTAGTGGGCTTAAGTGCCAGGGGGAAATGGGGAAAGCAACGGACAATTGCCAACGGGAATGGCAAAGTGGGTTGGCAATCCCCGTTCAATTTCCCCATGTGGGAAATTGGGAATTTCTTTGCCCGTTAGCCAATCCAGGATTTGGCAATTGGTAGAGAAAATCCCACGTGCGGGAAAAATGAAGAAAATTGCCAGGAAAGGGGAAATCCGGGTTCGGGAAGCCAAATTGGCTTCCCGGCAGTTGGAAGCGTAAGCTTACTTCCCCGACATTAAAATTTGTCGAACGAACTTTTAATTTATATTTATTTAATTAAATACTTCTCAAGTGATTTAAAAATTAATTTAATCAAACAAGGAGCAATTAATTAATTTTAATGTATTTTAACGCGATTTAAAGCCTGGCGGGAAGAGTTCTTGCCCGAAAAGGATGAAACGAAGACCGAAACGATCACAAAAATGAGATGGTCGCAATGAGGGCAATGAACCACACAAAGTAACACTTTCAAATTTTTCAAATTTTTCATTTTTATTATAATTTTGCAAAGTCAAAATTAGTTGATAACAATTGGCTCTAATTGGGGACAAGGACTTCATGGACGCAACAACGGACCCAGACCAAAATATTAATGAACATGATCTCAAAACGATGGGGCACAAAAATGGGGCGACACAAGAGAGGAGACCGAAAAACAGGAAACAAACAAACCAAAATCCTAATTACCTATGTACATACGGGAACAACCCATTTTCAATTTTGATAGTGCTTGAGATATTGCCCACTGTAGGGAAAAGGCAAATGAGTTCCATCAGGATATGCCAAGTAATAAGTACTATCTCCACAGAAATGCCTTATCTTGAACGGGCCTAGCCACAGCGAGTCAAACTTTCCATGCTTTCCTTTTGGCTCACATCTTTTATCTCCAGAGAAGAACTAAGTCATTGATTTGAAACTGTCTCTCCCTAGTTTTCTGTCAAACAACTTTTTACCTTGGATTGATGTTCCTCGATCCTATTTGCCCCTTTTGGGAGATAAATAATATTTTTTAAGTATTAAATGATTAAATATTTTAGGTGGCTAAGGTCAAAGCATCTTGTGAGGCTTGAGTTAGCTGGAAGCGTAAGTCTAAAATTAAATAAATTTAATTTATTTAATGGCATCCATAAGCATGCACAAAATAGGCGCCCCATTTGAAGAGTGAAGCTTATTAATTAATTAATTAATTGTCAGGAATAGGAAAGACATTAATTAATTATAGAATCATGAGGATTATATAAGCAGGGGCTGCCATAAGGATGAATTAATTAATTCACAAAGAGAAGTGCAGCCCGGAGAAAAAGTCGCCCCATTCGAAGAGGGTTTTTGCTCAAAAAAGGTGTAACTAATACTAAAAGCTTCTGAGGTGGCGCACGAGGTTGAAGGAGGTTGATTTTGTGTCGCATAATTGTTTGCATAAGTGATCTGGTGCTCAGTGAAGTTGGTAAAATTCATGCTTGCTTTGCATGCAAATAAAACATCAAATTTGGGGTATGAGCTTGAATAATGCAGATTTTATGATTAAAATCCCCTTTGTTCATGTTCCGGTTGCCATCTTTATCTCGAATTAATTGCAAGAATTCATTACAGTGCTTTTATAAGAGAAAGGGAGCTTAAATCAATGTCCAATACATTGAACATATCCTCTGAATCGAAGAAATCTCCAGATCTGCACCGATTGTGAAGAATTCTGGCTGAATAAAGAGGAAAAGAATTGCTCAGACAAAGATTGCTCCAGCCATGGCAAAGCGGGATGAAAGAGAAAGCTCGTGAGAATCATGCGTAGCTTCTAGATTTGCTGAAGTCAATAGGCCCACATCCAGATCCAAATTTTATAATTCGCAAAAGCTTCCTTAAGACAAAGGCTTCATCCTCTTGTTTCGAACGCAGCCCGTGAAGAAGTCAGTGCGTGGAAAATTCCTTCCAAGATCTTGTGCATGTGCTCCCAATCTTCCATTTGAAGCCTTCATTGAAGTTGCATTCACCAGAGTGCTTTCCATAATTTTTAATTGCTCATATGCAATTAAAAATAAAAAAAAGATGAGTTATTTACGGCAAACATTGCATTGATGCATGTACTGGAGAAGAATTGCAAAAGCTTCAAGGATAAAAGGAAGACAAGGCGAAGGCAACACCCGTAAGCAAAATTCCAGATCCAGCTGATCCCAGATCCAACTTGGTGAGAATCAAAAGCAAAAGAATCGTCATCAAGCAAAATTCCAGAATCCGGCCGCTTCCAGATCTGTTACTTCCGGTCACTTCAGATCCATTTGCTTGAGATCCGGTTTTAAATCAGTGCATGTAGAATATGAAAACGACAAGCTGCAGCTTTCCTCTTTCTTCTTCTCGTCTCTTATTTCCTCCGACAAAGTAATTGAGCGATAAATTAAATTATACAACTTAAGTGATTGATTTAAAAGCCATTACTTGAAGAAGTCAACTACTTGGAGATAGGTGGTAGACGTGCAAAATAGAAGGTTCTATTTTGATTGCAGAAACCATGCATGTCATGCAAAGAGGAATTCCAAGAGGGAGATTGCCAGTTGTTTTCTTTCCCACTTCCACATGTATCAGTTCAACTAAAAGCTTCCGACTTGTAATTGCCTCTCTACATTCTATAAGTAGAGGAAGAACCTTCGAGTTAAATATCAGAATTTGTAAGCAAAGCATTCTTGCGTTTGAGACTTTGTGTTAAAACTCTTGATAGCCACTTGAAGCAAAGAAATATACAGGAGCAAATTTCCGGAGAACTTTTTGTCACGGTGTATTGTGTTTCTAGATTTTATATCTTAGATTTTTAATAAACTTTGTGTTATTTTAGATTTAGATCTAGAGTCTGTCTTTGTTTATAATTTTGTGTTGATATCTATTGGTTTCTTCTATGTGCATGCAATCAACTCTGTTATCTATTGATTGGGTTGCACATCTTCCCTATTTCTTCCCTGTGTTTTATTATTCCCTTCTTCTTTAAATCATTTTATTTCTTTAACAATTGCTTACTTTACTGTGCAGAGCTATACATTTATGGTTCATGATTTGAATAGTTAAAGTAAAACCCCATATAGATACTAGCATATTTTAATTGACAAATCTTACACGAGAGCCTCACCGGTAAATGAGAGATTTATCTCATGATCGCTTTAGGTTTTATGCTATGCAGAAAATCTAGCCGACAACCTGTCTTCCCTCTTATCCTTGAAGCTTTTTGCAATTCTTTTTTCAAGTACATGCAAAGTAAATTCGATGAAGGCTTCAACTGGAAGATTGGGAGCACATGCACAAGCTTCGAAAGGAATTCTCCATGCACCGACTTTACATGGGTTGCGTTAGAAACAAGATGATAAATTTTTGCCGGAAGTCTTTGCAATTATGAGATCTGGATATGTCAATTAAATTAGTGATAGGTTCAGGGCCTATGTACGATATCATTGACTTCAAGCAAACTGGAAGCTATGCATGATTCTCTGCTGATCTTCCTCTTTCATCATGCTTGACATGCATTTGGAACAATCTTTGTCTAAGCTCTTTTTCTTTTAATTCTGTCGGAATCCCTTGCAATTGGATCCATTTGTGCAGATCTAAAGCAACTTCTTCAGATTCGGAAGATATATTCAATGTACCTGACATTGATTTGAGCACCTGTGATGAATACCTGCAATTTTATTCAGACAAAGATGGAGTCCATGGCATGAATACTTGATTTTTATCACCAAAATCTGCATATAAAGTCTGTTGCCCTAAAATTTGAGGCTTTGCTTGCATGCAAAGCAAGCATAAATATTTTTAACTTCACCTGGGCACTTATACCAACATGCAAATAATTGACAAGGCTTAAATTAAGCTCCATGACCCTATGCGCCAAACTTTGAAGCTTTACGGCAATGAAAACACTTTTGATGCAAAAACCTCCTTCTTGGGCGCCAAAACTGTCCGGGCTGCAATCCTTTGCAAAAAGAATTAATTACATCTTCACTATGGCAGCCCATGCTTATATAACCCTCAGCATTCTATTTCTAATAATTGTCCATTCTATTCCTGGCAATTAATTAATAAACAAACATGTTTATTCACCCAAATTGGGTGCCTATTTTTGCATACTGCTGGCTGCCATTAAATAAATTTAATTTATTTATTTTTAGCATGTTACCTTCAGTTCTCTTTGGCTTATCCTCATGCATTGACTTTTCCTCCATCTTGGGCGCCAAAATTAGGCAAAGCAGCTATTAATAAATATCACTAAAAGCATTGTTTAATGCCCAAATGGGTCGCACTTTTTGGCATGGGTGAATTCTAAAATTAAGAAGTCAACTTCTGGTGGGAATTTTCACCCTGCACCGCAGCTCTAAAAATCCCTTCTTCCACTTGAGTTGTTTGCCTTTTATAATGGGAATTTTTACCCTGCAAGGCAGGTAATAAATTCCCGCCTTTCTGCCACCTCGATTTTCCCTACTGACTTAAGTGACTTTGACTTCATGGGAAAAAGTACCTGGAAGGCAGTACGTAATTCCCACTGCTGTCCTGTCACTACTAAAAATCTCATTGCAGCTTACACTCATTAATTCCGGAAAATACAACTCGCTTTGAGAGAGGCTTTTTGTGCATGACTTCATCTTTTTTGGTCAGAAGCTTGCATTTTGAGGTTGATTCCTTCTAGTGTTGTGTCGGTAGATGATCTCTAGATGCTTCAGGCAATTAAACAGACTATACTGGCGAAGGAATTGACCTAGGGAATTTCACAGAGAAACAATGGAGAAAACCGGAGAAAAACGCAAAAGAAATAAATAAAAGTGAAAAACATTGCCAAAAGTTGCAGATAATGCCCTGAATTCATTCCTGGTGAAAACCCTAATGAGATGAGTGAATACTGGCATGCAAAACTTCAACAGGATTCAACCGGAGCACAATTTACTTCAAACGAGGCATTATTTATTCAATAAATAATTAAATAAAAATTTCCTGCAGACAAAACTTGGCGGAGGGATAAAATGAGTTTGGGCATCTAGGTATTTGTCAAAATTGGCTCATATGATTCACTGGGAATATCCTAACATAATACAGACATCTTCTAGCAATAAAAACACAAAAAGACTTGTTATTTTAAAAAGAATGAAAATTTTTCAAATGGGTAGTCCCGCATTTGAGGTGAAATGCAGGGACATCAAACACCTTCAATTTGCCTCTTAGGAGCTGCTTTCCTAAATAGGTGGCAAGTTGATTGTTATCATGTTTCATTGGAGAAAGATGTCCAATCACAAAGCTCTCTCTCCCAACTTGTACATCTGATTTTTCTTCTTCCTTTGGTTCAAACTCCATGACTCCATCACCTAATACTTCACTATCATGCGAGAAATCATTAGAAGACATATGAACATCTTCCACCAATGAAAATTTCTTACCTTGCTCATCCTTGCAAGACTACACATTGAACTTTTCTATGATCCTTTGACTGAAATCATCAAAGAAGAAAACCGATTCTTCTCCTTGGGTTTCTATTACATGGTACCACCAATCTCTTGCTATCCCTTCCAAATGACAAGGGATGAATTCGAGGGCATCCTACACACACGTAGGGTTTGATTGCAAGTATGCCTCCAATTCTGACAACCATGATCTCACTGAAAGTTTGTTAGTACCATAAAAAATAGAGATTTTACCCTTCCATGCACCGTTGTTGCTTGCTCTTGGTGTGATATGGTTCAGGTCATGTGCCACCAACTCTTCAAACTTGGAATCTTTCATTGAAACCCTAGTTATTGAGAATCCGTGTTCTGATACCACTGTAATATCCCTTTTGGGGATAAAACTGAAAATGACCCGAGCTAATTTAAAACTCAAAAAATCAGACATGTAGCTGATGTAGAAACTCTTGCAAGAACCCTTGATATAGCTGCAATTAATTATCCAAAAATGGTGACTTGCGGAAGAAAAAATCTGTTCTAGGGCACAAACACACTCAAAATAACTTGTTAATTGCTCAAAATTATGATTAATTACCAGCAACATCAATATGCAAGAAATCTGATTTTTAGAAGCCCACAATTGCAATTATGAATTTATTGATGAACCTTTACACAGCTGGAATAAATAACTACTTCAGATCTGAAAATAACATCCACAATAGTTCCAAATGATGATAAAAATGTAGATTGCACCTTAGAAAAATAGAGAGAACATATCCATGCAATTTGCACTTGGAAGAAAGAGCCCAAACACCAAGATTTCCTCCTCAACCAAGTCGCTTAGGGCTGTAATTAATTATAATCAGCAATGAAGATCAATACAAATGAGATAATGTGGGTTTCTATCCACACTACCCTCTTCTCAAGGGGTTTCATCCTTGAGAGAGACTCAATTCAAGGGTTTTTGTCCTTGAATGAGGTGGAGAAAGTGCTTCAACAAGCAAGCCTTCACCAACAAGATAGATTCACCAAAACAACATGCCCACAAATGACTAAGCGACCTCCTTTTATAGACATAAGGGGTGCTTATTACAATGCAATCCAAAAAGGCCGACCCCTTAAGAGAGGATCTTTTAAAAGTTCATTAAGTATTTTGGGCCTACATGCCACAAATACTTATTTTATTTCCTAATTACATAGCCATCTATTGGAGCGCTAATCGCCCAATAGGAATACATAAATACAAATGAAATAACTATTAAAAATAATGATGTAATTACAAAGTTCAGATCTTCCCCTTGCTTTCTCCTTAGACCCACGGGGAGAAAATGGGTTAAGGTCTTCAATTGGAATTAGCTCGAAAAAGGGACATGACTGATAATTGCAATAACACGAAATAGCTCCAAATCAATACAATCAAATAGAATAATGCAAGATATGTACATATAGAAGGTGAATGTGTAACCTCCTCCTAGAATCGTGGCAATCTCCACCTAGAATAGTGGTAACCAATGCCTAGAATGGTGTAGTCAAGTACCAACACCTAGAGTAGTGTAGTCGAGTGGTAACCAACACCTAGAATAGTGTTGTCAAGTGTACGCCTAAGCAAGCATATCCCATAAGTGTAGGGAAACTCCAAGTGAGGTGGAATATCCCGAGTAGGATAATACAAATAAAGCTAGGAAAATAAATCCTACACTAACAGTTTCTCCTAACTCCACACGAGCCTGCTCATTTGATCTCTCCTTTCCCACTAATGGAGGCCGTGGACTTCTTTGATCCACCAGCCCCAAATGTCTTGAGCTTTAAATCTACAGTTTCAGCCAAAAGCCTTGTAATAGGCAAAGAAAATGTCCAACAATTTCTGCAATATCATGTTCATCGTACAATCAAAAGGCCCTCCTTTCCAGCCAAGAAAACCAATGGGTATTACCTCAAAAGGGATGACCCCATAAAGGTCTCTTCTCCTTGGATGAAATGGAAAATTGCCTTTGGCTACTCAAAGAAAAAGCCCTCATCTGTAGATTCATAGGAGCTTTTCTAGGACCCAAACTCTCAAGATCTAGGTCCAAGCTAACTGGAAGCCATTGGGAATTGTGGATATTCTTATGATGCTCAAGGGTTACTTCATGGCCATCTTCAGTATCACACAAGAGCGAGATTGGGCCTTTCAAGGAGAACCCCTGGTTTAACAATAAATTAGGCCTATTTATGATACGTTGCTCCACTATCTTTAATCACACCGAAAATCTCCCTAATGGGTCCCCATATGGGTTAGGTCATTTTGTCATTGTTACCAAGTGAATACTAGTAGAATCTAGTCTACACACGCTTGGATTTTCCCGGGAATCACAACATTAGAGTCCACTAAGAATCCAGGAGTCATTAACAATGCTCGAACTACACCAACCTTGAGCTCGAACCATCTCTTTTTGATCAAATAATTTTGGATATGGAAGGAACCAAATGGGAGCAACCTTTGGATTATGAAAATAGTCCCTTCCGTTGTAGGATCTATCACAAACACGGGCATCTCACGAGTCTATCCCAAACAAGAGGCTTTAGGCCCCCTGTACCCCTCCAACAACCTAGAATCAAGAGCAGCTACCTCCTTAGTCAAATCAGCAAGCATCTTCCTCGGTTTCTTCTCTAGGTAAGATCTCCAATATTACTCCAACTCCACTCACCAAATTTCCAATTACATACGTGGCAAAGAAAAACACGGTCCAAAACCCTTCTTTCCTTCGCATAACCTTTTTGAGGCTTTGATAGACCATGCATCTCAAAAGTTCCACACTCTTCCCACAACTAAACCTACAGTCCCCATCCGAACAAAACCAAAATTCACATCCAAAATCAATCCCCGCAATGAAAATTTTCCTCTGCCACCTCCTGCATGGTTACTTGTGATAGGGGTAAAAACAACAGTGGCAATCACTAGAGGATTACATCCCCAACTGATAAAAAACTCCAAGATACTCATAAAAGAGGAAAACCTCGAGGGAACAAATTATTATCGAGGAGACTCGTATCCTCGTAACTCTTGAAAGTTTTTTTCGGATATGGGACCCTTCATATATGCAAAGCATCAGAAAGCCCGAGGAAGGCCTACCCCATGATAAACTCTTTATAATATCATTTTTATAAAAAACACAACAGATCTGGATTTTCCTAAAACCCTTATGCAGAAAATTATAGAAAAGGGATTTTCCCTATCAAACCCTTATAGAAAATTAAATAACTTCGGGGAATACTTGCAAAATATTTTAGCAATCAAAAATTCCACTTAAAATCAGATAAAAACTCAGATCCGATTTAATTTAATTATTTTTCTAGGCTAAATAACTGCAAACTTTACATGATCCCAAACCACTTTGGAGAGTGTCACCAATGGACCTAGGGTTTACGGAGAACTCTGCAGTTCCCAGCCTCGGGAAGACCGCCCTACACCAAAAGTGGCGGTTCGATGGTTGAGACCTCGAATCTTACCCAATGCACAGTGTCTTGGGAGCGAGAAGATGGCGTCATTGCCGGATCGATCTGTACTCTCGTAGAGCGGTTGTGGCGAAGTTTGTGGGTAGGAAGTATTCAAATGACAACATCGTTTGGTGGTGTGAGGAGTAGTAGGGTAGCAGAGTTGCGAGATCCGATTTGTAGCGAAGGGCTTCTTCCTAGTCTTGTTCCGTAGTGAAGCGCGAGAAAGAGAAAACTCCGCTCGGAAAGGATAAGTATTTCGTGGAAGGCGAGCTGATTCGAAAAAGTGGACGCCGAACTTTGATCCCAACGCGGTCAAAATGGAAGAAATCCAGATATTGAGTACGTCTCGTATGCGCTTCTATGAATATTGGAATCCTTGCATTTTGGCAAAATTTGCAGCTCTTTGGGGAGGATTGTGAGGATTGATCCTAAAACCACGGGACAGAGATCTTGCTACTTACGCTAGGATCTGCATTTCTATGAGCATTACGGTTCCCCTCCCTGAATCTATCACCATGCAAACCCCATCTGGAAAATGGATTCAGCAAGTGGAGTATGAAAGACTGTTTTTAAATGCTTGAGTGTCACTGTAGAGCACCTAAGGCGTGATCAGTAAAACCAGTTAGGATCCAACGAGAAGGCGGTTGGCCTCGTCTCCTAGGGGCGGGTTGAATGATGAGATCAATAGAAACATTTCCATCCCACATTCTGGCTAAAAAAAACTGGCCCGAGCACGAATGGCGAACATGCCTCATCTCCTGAAGAGCTTTTGAAGGAAACCTTGCAGATAGCGGAAGAATCAGTCGTCTTCGCTGCGCACATTAAGAATGGTATTGAAGCGGCATGGAGACTCTTTGGAAAATCTGGATAGATGGTGCACGGAGCATGATCGGTTGTTGGGTCTTCTTAGGAGCGGGAGGCAGAGGAAGAAGGTGAAGGGGAAAATTCTTCTGCCGGTCTAGAATGTGAAGGTTAGTGTTCTCTTGCGGAAACACAACGGCTTGGCCCCCGAACCGTGTGGAAATAATTTGGCCCGGGGTGACCGAACCTAGCAAGGAGGACCCATAGAGAAGTAGCAGTAGGTAAACAAAAGGATCCTGGCTTCTTCTATAGACCCAGTAAGTAGGGAGGGCTCGTCCCCCAAAGAAGGTATGAAACTTTTATCTTGGAATATCAGGGGCATGAACGCCCCTAATAAACAACGCCTTGCTTGGAGATTAGCTGTTGAGCAAGGTGCGGATATTTGTATCTATTAGGTGTTGAGATTAGGGGCATGTTAGGATTTGAGTTCATATCTGGTTGGATGAAAAGATGGAAAGGGTGACAAGGCCTTTTCGTTGATGCAAATGGTGCCTCGGGCGGTTTAGGTCTGTTGTGGCGATCAGCGAGGCGAAATCATGGCGATGGGCACCTCGGCCAATAGTCGATGGTCGGGTCACTATAAATAACTCCGATCGGAGCTTCTTGCTCGCAATATTTATGGTCCTAATATCCTTCTCAAAAGGGCTTTGCAGGATATGTTAGCCGCATTTTTGGCTTCTTTCGGTGATGAACCTACCATGCTTCAGAGGCGATTTTAATGCTACCTTGTCTGATAATGACTTTGGGGGAGGCTCTCGTAGTAACCCTCAATCTCTGCGTGACTTTTCCTCCTTTGTGGAGGGTGTTAATCTCATGGATATCATTCCAAAAAGAGGATGGTTGACATGGTCCAATAGAAGGATTTGCGCCGGAAGGATTTCTATTAGATTGGACAGATTTCTTGCCACCCCAGTTTGGTTTCAGGAAAACGTTCTCTTAGAAAGCGAAGTGATCCCTTGGTGCAGTTCGGATAATCTTCCTAATTTGCTGAACATTACCATCAACATGGCCCCTCGTAAATCCCCTTTTAAATTTGAAGCAATGTGGATGCAAGATCCTGCCTTCAAGGAGTTGGTCGCGGGCTGGTGGCCTTCCTTTGACGTCCAAGGTACGAAAATGTTTGTTCTTTCTAAAAAATCTGGCTCTGTTGAAGAAAAATATTTTGGTTTGGAACAAGACCGTGTTCAATAACATTTTCCAGGAAAAAACTAGAGTTGAGGGTTCCCTCAAAGAGTTAAACAAAAAAAAATTTAAAGAAGGCATGGATAAGGAATCTTGTTGGCGGGAAAAGAGCTTCAGCGAGTTAAATGAACTCCTTAAAGAAGAAATCTTCTGGAGGCAAAAATCTAGAGAAGTGTGGCTGAAGGAGGGGGATAAAATTCCAAATTCTTTCATGCTTTGGTCAAGCAGAGACGTAACTCCAATTATATTTCCAAGCTTCAAAACGATCAGGGAGTTTGGCTTTCGGATTAGAAAGCGATCAAGGAAGAAGCGGTCAACTTCTTTTTACGCCCTTTTGGGTGGGGAGGAGAGTTGGCTCTCCTCCAACAGGACGCCTTATTGGATCTAATTCCAAAATCGCTTGGAAATCAAGAGATGGAGCGCATCTTATCCCGATCTCTGTTGATGATGTTCGTGGAGTGGTCTTTTCCATGGTAAGAGACAAAGCGCAAGCCCAGACGGGTTTCCGTCTTCCTTTTTTCAAGATTTTGGGGAAGTGATCGGGGAGGATGTTTGCGCAGTGATTGAAGAATCACAAGCTTTAGGAAGGTCCTTCCGAAATCAATCATACGTTTATCTGTATGTATCCCAAAAAATTCCCTGTTGAAACAATGGATTCCTTGAGAGCCAATCTCCTATGTAATACCTCTTACAAAATCATCTCGAAAACTATCGTTGGCGCCTAAAACCGCTCTGGATAATTTGGTAGCCAAGGAACAAACGGGCATCCTACCGGTATGTCAATTTCTAAAGGAATCATTCTTTCTCATGAACTGATGCATTCTCTCTCCTTCAACAAAGTTCGGTATGCTCATCAAACTAGATTTCTCAAGGCCTATGATAGAATTAATTGGAAAAATCTTTTGAAATCATTGGAGGCTATGGGTTTTAATTCCCACTTTTGTCAATGGATCTTTAGTTGTATCTCTTCCTCTAGTTTTTTTGTGTTGGTTACAGATTTGTTGAAGGTTTCTTTAGAACAAGCGGGGTATTAGATAGGGTGACCCGCTTTCCTCCTTCCTTTTCATTCAGTTCATGGAAGCTTTGAGTCGAGCTCTAAAAGTGGCCAAGGTGGCTGGTCGATTCATGGCACGAGAATCACGAGAGGATGTGGATCCTATCTCTCATCAAAGCAATTTGCGATGATACTTTTCGGCTCCTCCTCGATGGAAGAAGCTAGAAATTTCAAGATGGTATTGGATCTTTATTCGGGCTCAGTGGGCCAACTCATCAACTTGGTCAAATCGTTCGTCTTCTTCTTCAACACCTCTCCCGGAGCTTGATGCGGGATTCTTAACATCTTGGGGTTTGCTCAAGGTTCGTTGCCTCAAAAATATTTGGGCATCCCCTGTTCGTGGGAGTAGGGAGGGCTTCTCTCTGGAAGGATTTGATCAACGCTATTGAGCTAAGGGTGCAGAGTTGGAAAGGCAAATGGTTGTCATTGGCAGGGAGGGTAATGTTAATTAACTCAGTTCTTAACGCCATCCCGACCTTCATGATGTTGGTCATGCGCCTCCCAACTATGGTTCTCTCTAAGATTGAGAAGATTCTCAGAATTTTCCCTGTGGAATAGAAGCGATGAGGAGAAGAGGATTCATTTAATCAAATGGTCCCAGATTGTATTGCAAAACCTCTTGGGGGCACGGTGTTCTCAATTTGAAATGGCAAAACCTCGCCCCAGGAAGCCAAGAATATCTGGAGCCTCCTCGGTAATCCGAGAAAGCATGTGTAATGCAACGCTTAGGAAGAAATATTTGGGTGGAGGCGAGGCGGAATTGATTATCTCATCAGGAAGTTCCAAGAGGTTTGCACATGTGGAACTTCTTTGTCTCTTGTCATTCGAGTCTTTTCTCATCTTTCTTAGAAGATCGGGAATGGTCGTCTACTAACTTTTGGGAGGACTCTTGGGAAGGAAGCTTGCTCTTTCTTTAAATCCTAATCTTGAGGAAGTGTTGGCGGCCTTGAAAGCTCTCAGGAGACAAGGTTGTCGGTTAATTATGGTCGGCCTTCGGATGATGGTTCTCCTAGTCTTGTTTGGAGAGAAGTGGCGGAGCTTGGCATCTCCGATGTTTCTAAAGCAACTTTCTTCGAGTTCTACGGGATAGGCGAGTTTCTTACTCGCGGTTGGAAGATTCCTTGTTATGGCTCATTTCGCGATCTGGTTCTTTCAAGGTGAAGGATGGATACGCTTGGTGGGCGCGTGTTGAAGGCGAAGTTGGTCCCGCTTGATTGGGGTGTTGGGACTCCAATGTCCTGCCTAAAGCCGGTATCTTGGTGGCTCGCTCTGTACAAAGGCAAAGTGGCCACCCAAGAGCATAGAAAGAGGTGGGCTGTTTTGGGTCTGTTGTTGCAGACTCACAGCACCCCGGACGCAAATCAGGCTTCTAGGTTGATCACTCTTGCATCCAGCAGTGTGATTGCAAAACATGGAAACCTCTCTCCAGTGTGGGACTTGTGGCGAGAGAGGAATCTCAGTTAGAGGCTGGTTCCTCGAACTCCTCTCGATTTAGATCTATATTTGCACAACTACAGAGGTTCAAATCCTAATCCTACTCTAAAATCCAAGGAGACAGAGATAGAAAGTGCAAAAATGAAACTAAACTAACAGGTGATACACCAAAGGAGGAGTGGTGAACACTTCTTGTTACTGCAGATAGACACAGATCATAAAAATGCAACATAAAACATCATGCACAAACTGGTAAGATGTAATCGAAGTCGAAATGAAACAAACAACACAAACAGAGGATGAAAACTGATCACGAGCTGTATTGTCATTTCCTTGCCAAAATCCTTGTATTACAACATCAAAAAAAAAAACTCATTACAATTTTAGAAGAGGTCGATACTTGCAAAAATCACTTGTTACGGTGAAAGAAGAAGCTTTCTATCCAAAGAAAATGTTCCCCCTTAGAAATGAGCCAAATCGGCCTTTTACGGTCAAGGGTCGAGCCAGGGGACAGAAGCGTCAAAACATGAGAGCCCATCCCTCCTTGAATGCAGGTGCATTAAAACGGCATGGGGAACCTTACAAACCCATACCCTGTCATTTTGACCGAAATACAGGAGAAGGCGACCCATTCTGCATTAAACTGTCATTTGGAATGTCACTTCGGCCATGAACACGCGTCGAGCCGTTTCTCGATTTTTTCTCCTCAGATCGCACCAAAACTCGAGATTAGCCCCAGAATCATGTAGAGAATTTCACAAGCTTTCCGTTGATATAAAGAACGTGCCAATCCGAGCTCTGGATCAAAAGATATGGAGATCTGGAGATCTAGGGCACAAAGCAGTAAAACGGATTTTTAAATTTCCTCCGCTTTGCCACTGGATGACACGTGGCATGCATTGATTGGTCGCGTGATTCTCTCTCCTTCGCTTACCCGCGGGTTTTTCTTGAATTTTGACCTTTTTGATGATTTTGGGACTTTTTCCACCTTTTTCCCGCGCTCCCGCCACTTGGATGACACGTGGCATGATCTTGTTGGAGGACAGGGCGCGGGGCTTCCTTTACTTTTAGCCTTTTTGGGGAACTCGGCCAAATTCTCTAACTTCTCCCGAGCTCCGCACTTCCTGCTCCATTGGACACGTGTCCAATTCCTATTGGCTCGGGCTGCCCTCTCAAAACTCGCCCTTTGACTTTTGGACTTTTCCCTTGTGACACGTGTCATCTCCTGGTTGGTCCACGGAGTGCCTGACTTTTTCGCGTCCTCGCGTCTTTTTGTCCCGGTGTCCCAAAGGCGGGACGAATTCTCCGATCCACCGAAATGGGCTTCCTTGTTCCTTTTCGGCCGATGACACGTGTCGTGATCGATTGGCTTTCGGCTCCTTGGTATCGCGTCCGCGCGTCCTTACATGTCCCAATGTCCCGGTGCTTGGCGGGACAAATTCTTCTGGTTCGCCCGATCCGGCCGGTTCGCGTCCTTTTGTCCCACTTGTCCCACATTGTTTCGGACTGAAGTTCTCCATTTCGGCCGATTCAGGCGGTTCGCGTACCTCGCGTACTTGCGGCCCAGATGTCCCTGTGCGAAAATTCTCCATTTCGGGCGAACCGGCCGGTTCGCGTCCCTTTGTCCCACTTGTCCCGATTGCTCCCGGTAGGACTTGGACAAATTTTCTTCTTTTCGGCCGATTCGGGCATTTCGCGTCCATTTGTCCCGGATGTCCCTTTCTTTGTTTGGGCCGCGCTTTGGAGGCGTTTCGCCGAACCGCACCTGGTGTCCCGAATGTCCCAATTGCTGCTCCTAGACAAGGACTTAGTCGATTTTCACAAATTTTTCTGAACCGACCTATTGCTTAGAACTGAAAACTCGAGTGCATGTTACCAAAGTTTACCCAGGGGGTGAACTTTGGATAACAGTCCTTCCATGTGTGTGTTGTGTTATGCGGCGGAAGAAGATTTAGATCACCTCTTTCTCCATTGCCCCTTCGCATTTCATTGTTAGACTTGGCTTTGTAGTCGATTGGGTTTAACATGGGTACATGGCAAATCAATCAGGGATACCATGGTGGAATGGCCAAAAATCGGTCAAAAGGATTCTTTGAGTTCTATTTGGGTGTGTGCTCCAATCTTGCTCATCTGGCACATTTGATGGGAGTGAAACCTCCGCATTTTTGCGAGGAATATTATGAGATTTCTTCAGTTTTGGTTAAATTGGAATTCTCCATCTCTAGAGAATGTGAGCGCAAAGTGTAAGAATGTTTCCCATTTTTCTTCCTTGGATGCTAAACTCAAGAAGTCTTGGCCGTTCATCAAGCTTCCCAGCCCAGAGTTCGATCATACAGGAAAAGTCGTAATTGGGTTGAAAAGGTTTTGCTAAGGAGCAAAGCGAGATGGAAGCCACCCCCGCTTTACGCATGGCCCGAACTTCAATGGGGCTGCGAAAGGCAATCCCGGGGTATCGGGGCAAGGTGTTTAATTAGAGATGAATTTGGTGGTTTGGTGATAACTAGTTCATTTCCACTGAAGGAAGGGTCGTGTAATGAGGTCGAAGCTCAGGCCTTGCTTGAAGGGGTCAAGCTAGCAGTGAACATAGTGTGCTCAACGCTTGCCATCGAAGGAGACTCTCAGGTGATCATCAGTGGGGTGCGGAGAGGTAATGCCCTAGCTTGGAATTTGGAGTATTTTATTCAAAACATATTATTTTGGCTTGGCAAAGTTCCAGTTTGGAGCATCTCCCACGTGTATCGGGAGGTAAATTCGAAGGTGGAGTTTTTAGCAAACCAAGGCATAAATAGCGAGCACGGGAAATGGCCTTTTTCGGCGGTATCTCCCAGCCCGTCTCAAATCAGTTTTCTGGGTGAATTGTGAAGCAGTGGGTGGTGCCATTCAAAGAATAATTGGCGAGGAGTATTGTAATATCCCAAACCTGGGATCAATGGGAAAATATGCAAACTAACAACTCTTCAATGCATCACTCAACTGAAAACAGCGAACTACTTATACCAGTTGAGTAAATGACTCAATAAACCCGAGGGTAAGGGTTTAATGGCCTTAACTCATCCACTAAAAATTCTACAATCTCATGGATGTATACGGCTGCAATTAAAATCTGATCACTGTATTCTCCTAAATGCAAATAGAGACAAACTACTGCATCTATGGAAGTTACTGAAACACTTATACAATCTGATCATATGTTTATGCCTGGACTGATGCAAGATAGGTGATAAAGAATGCATACAGATCAGATTAGCCTCCTTACATGGTTTGTTGTTACCGGATCTTCAAGTCATGCAAAATAGAGTTACCATGCACAGTAGGAACCCGTCACAAAGAAAATGACAAAACAGGGTAAGTTGCTGTTCATTGAGCTTCAATTCATCCTTAACTCATACATACAAACCCAGTCACCAACCTCAGATATAAACAGCTCTATATGAGACCCAATTTATATTGAATCGTTACCCAATATGGTATCTCAGCACCTTTACCCAGATCGCTGTTCATGGAACCCAAAATACATCAAAATATTAGTTAGAAGCAAGCTTTATTATCAACCATTGATAATCACCCAGATCGCTGATTTTAGGAGAACCAAAAACAAGCATTAAACACTCACAATCACTCCCAAATGGAATCGCTGTTCAGGAAAGGAGATAGATCTATTAATTAATAAATATGAATCTCTAGGTGAGATCGCTGGCAAGGAAAGAACAACAGTCAAATTAGATAAGATCCAGACTTCTAAGCACATGAATCTAATACCAAATCAGCCCAATCAATTCGCTGTAATTAGAAGATAGAATCACACATTCAGCCAGTCGACTTATACTGAAAAATGTATTTAATTCAGCCCCCTAAACATCACCAGGCTAGTCGCTAAAGCTGGAAGTGGCTTTATATATAGAATGCCCTTCAAAACGATTACAAAAGCACCATGATAGTTCGCTAGGCAAGTAGAGATCCAACAACACCAGTCGAATTGTAAAAACACATTACAATACTTCAATTGAATTTCAACCAGCTCAGTAGGACCTCCCACGCAGAGAGAGAGAGAGAGAGAGAGAAAATAACATCAATGGGCATGCATCCCAACTCCAAGCATGGAGCATAAAATAAATATCATCATAACATAATAATAATAATGATCCTAGTGCTCCTTTTATAAGCAAGGAGGCACAAAATACGAAATCCCTAGGAGAGGAAAGTTATTAAATGAAAGCAGTTTGTTTTCCCTAGGTGTGGCATCCCCTTTTCAAAGGGTGATTTTATCAATAAAAGCCACCTAAATATTTATTTAATTAATTCCCCATTTAATTTTTATATTTTGGGAATTAAATTAAATAATCTTCATAATTAAATAATTAAATAATTATTGCTTCAGGCAATAATATTTAATTAATAAAAATGTTCCCCTTGCAACATCCCAAAGCCTACGGGGAAGTATAGGCTAAGGGTCTTCAGAAATGGGGACATTACAAGTATTTGGGCGATTCGGTTTGGTCGCGGGTGAACAAAGTGAAGTAGCTTCTTGGTTTTTTACTACTTTGTTGCTAGTTAGGGGCAATAAGGAGGAGACTCGCTTATTTCAAGTGTTTCATTAAGCCGCATTTTGGGTAAGGTTGGAGGAGGCGCTGGAAGGTGTGAATTTGTTCCTCCTATTCGGGGAAGTGGGGATGATGGTCTTTCAATGGAGGAGGCTCGCGAGGTTATTACGATGCTCTCTGTGAGGAATGTAGAGCTCATGAAATTCATCTACGAGGTGCATGGAGCTTGTGTGGCGAGGGTTTCGGCGGGGTTTAGACTCAAGAAATGGATGTTTCGGCTTAGCGGCTCCAGTCTTTGGTGAACGCGGAGGTGACAGAACAATTCGGGTAAGCGAGTTGGCTTCACCTACAATTACCGCTTCGTCGGGCTAGGGAGGGTGCGGCGGTTGGAGGGCTTCGAGGAGGTCGGCTCACACTGGGTCGTGGCTCGGGGTCTCGGGCTTTCATGGGGCTTGTTAGTAGTTTCTCTGGTTTTCTTGCTTAGTGTTGGTTCTCGTTGGTTCCTCGCTTGCATGCAGTCGTGCGTTAATGGCACTTTTTGTCCTTTTGTTATCGAGCGGTTTTGAATATCTTCTATTGTATGGGTTCATGGCTCCTGTAAAAGCATTTAACGATAAAAAAATAATCAGTAAACTTTGAAAATTCATATCTAGAGAAATATGTAGAATTACAACACACAAAATAGCTGAAAATGATCTATGGGATGACAACAATCATAGATATTTATTACAGAATTTTCCAAAGAACGGGAACACAAAAATTCCATCCCAAATTCCCAAAATGGGGCGCCCAGGCTGGAAATGGCCAAAAACTAATCCAAAACCCTCCAAACCACTGACAATCGCTGCAACACTCTTCCAACTTGATGCCCTTGCTGATATCCGTCTTTCGAAGCTCCAAAGTGAAAGAAATGAGGGTTCCGATGGGGGTCGTCAATCCTCTTCATTAAAGAATGTCAATCCAGGGTGGTGTTCGAAGGTTGTATGCAAAAGGAGAAAGAAATATTTGGCAATGGTCCCTTCTACCAAATCCACACTTGCAGGCTAAGTCACCGTGTTCATGTTCATGTTCGTGTTTCAAGCGAGGATTAAATTCGGATTAAGTTCGGCGAGGATTAAATTCGCAAAAAAATTCGTGATTAAATTCGACCACTTTGTAATTTGTAAATTTTTAATATAATTAAATATTTAAATATGATTAATAAATAGAATAATATTATTACAAATTTAAATACATTATAATATGTAAATTTTAATTATAACACACTTTAAAAATATAAAAACGTTATAAAAATTGAAAAGTTAAAACATTATTAAAAGAATATGAAATGAAAAATAAAAATAATAATAATAATAATAATATTATAATTTATTATTACAAAGCAACTTCAAGTATATTTGTTATATAATAAATATTCCAAGTTAATCGTGGTCACTTCAAGTATATTTGTTATATAATAAATAATCCAAGAAACCCCTTCAAAGCTTCGAGAACGGATAATATTGGACTTCACGTGATAATAAGCCACGCCACGCCGGAGCCACGCCAATGTCCACGGCGACGAGTCACGGTGGAGCCACGCCACGAAGAAAATCCACAGGGACGAATTCGCAAAATAAATTGGATCGCCGACAATGAAAATCCGATTGTCTTAGTGTTGATTTCTTCAGAAAATCCAAAACCCTAATCGAAAAACGCGTTTTTGAAATACGGTTTAATTAAAAAAACGAAACCCTTTTTCGTGCGAATTTTCGAAGCTTAACCTGCAACGATTTTTTCGGTTTTCATTTAGTTCGCGGATTTGAACTTTTTACTTGAAGTTCGGCGAACCCCACGTGACATAGCTTGTAAGAATTAAAAATCACTCTTTGCAGAAAGTAAATTCACACATTGTAGAAAATTAAAAATCACACTTTGCGAAAAATTAAATCACACTTGCATGAAAGGAAATAAAACTTTGCAAGAAAGGAAAATTGCAGAATTGAAAAGAAAGAATAAATATAGAAAACACCTACAGGCTTACAATAAACTGTACATCAAAAAAATAATTACATGACACAAATAAAAATACAACAAAAATATAATTACAAAATGGAAAATAAAAATAAATATACATGTCCATCTTCCTTGGAATGAGTGGCCAACTCATTCCTCAGAAGAGGATTTTAATCTACATTATTTACAGATGGATGGAATGAAATCTTTGAATTGATTAGAAAATGGTGATTACATTCAATGGTGTGGGAGGTTGCATTTATAATTCCATGCTTCCAACCACCTCCTTATTTTAAGGAATACATCTTTATCAACTAAGATTTCAATCTATCTAAAAACATCAATCTCCACAAAATATGGAGAGAGCTTATCTAACAATCCGAATCTTTTATTGAGAATCAAAATGAATATTGATTCTTCTTTATTTTACAAATAATAAAATACTTATAGAAATATCTATTTTTAGAATGAATTCCAAAAATAGATAACAATGCCACCCTTGGAGTTATGCTCATCTCTGCAATTTTAGTATTCATCCTCATAGCTCTAATATCCAACTCGAAGCTATGATAATCAACTCCGAAGCGATCCCAAAGAGACTCCGAAGCAAGCTAAGATACTCCGAAGCGAGATGAGACAAAACACTCTGAAGCGAGATGAGACACTCCAAAGCGAGCTAAGATACTCCGAAGCGAGCTGAGACACTCCGAAGCGAGCTAAGATACTCCAAAGCGAGTTGAGACAGAACACTCCAAAGCGAGTTGAGATACTTCGAAGCAAGTTGTGATACTTGAGCGAGTGAGACACTCCGAAGTGAGGTAAGATACTCCAAAGTGAGCTGAGACAGAAAACTCCAAAGCAAGTTGAGATACTCCGAAGCGAGCTAAGACACTCCAAAGCTAGCGAAAGAACCTTTGGAGCTAATACAATGATGAAATAACAATCTCTGGAGATGATATGAGAGATTTTGAAGATCTTCCAAGGTTGGTTGTAGCTGGTGCTTAGTGCTCAAAATGCCTTATTCAACATGGATGCATATGCACAAATTGACATCTTTTTCCCAATAATCATTAGAAATAGCTAACAAAAAGATAACAATGAATTCTAAAGAAATAACCATGATATATACTCTCTATTTCATCCTAAATAAACCATAAGTTCAGAGATTACACTTAGATCCACTTTATATATGCAGAGAAAAAGAATGTCAAATATTGTATAAAATGGGCTATTTCTTGGGTTCATCGATTACCGTCCTCAAATCTGAATTCTAATGAGGGTTTTTGTCCTCAATAGTTTGCTCTCAAGGGGTTTCGTCCTTAATAGCTGAAAAGAAGCAAAATGCTTCTCATAGAAGAAAATAGATGATCCAATGATCCTTACAAATGAGCCCTCTACATCCTTTTATACTTTTTGGGCACCTTTCTCCAAGTGGGGTGCTCCATGTGGTAGGTGAGCTTTTAAAACATAAAGTCACCACCTTTTATGTCTTAATTCAACATTACACTTTTCCCCTCCTAATTCCACGTTATAACTTAAAGTTGTTTTTTAAATAAATTATTACAAAGTAATAAAGCAACATCAAAATATAACGCTAAAGTACTCCCCTAGCAACTTCCTTAAAGCCCACAGGAAGTAAGAATGGGCCCATAAATATTTTAATAATAATATTGTTAAGTTGCCCATAAATAGAGAGTTATTTGGGCTCAACTTCAAAAATATTATTAAGTATTTATAATTTAGAAAAGGGAACATTACACTCTTGATGCGGATTCTGTCATGGAATATTTGTGATTTGGGTGCTACCAATAAGGATTGTTTCCTCACACGTCTTGTCCAGCAAGAAAATACAGCTATGGTTCTTTAACAAGAGGGAAGACAGCTTTATTTTCTCTATGGCTTATGAAAACTGCAATTGTGTAACTCTCTAATGGTATTCCTGTTGTTCATAGTCTCTGTTCCTGGTTCCTCATTTCCTTCGATCTTTCTGATCTGGTCCTCTATGAAATTTGTAGTGTTATCGCTGTCTGTCCTTGAAGAGTTCTTTTTCATTGTATAGTGTTTTTTTAATATTACTATAATTTGCCCTTTTTGTCAAAGAAAACAATGTAAACAAAATCATCTTGAATATCAATTACATAAGGACTCCAAAATACAAGTCTAGTGCCAAAACACATGCACCTATAATTTGAAATCTCTCTTAGCTTCCAACCATAATTTCCTTTTCATTGCCCACATATATAGTTAAGTTGGAAAGCGTGAATCTTAAAAAATGTCCATGATGCATAACAAGCCTTCATAGATGCCATATCTCGCCCAGATCTTGTAAAATCCAGAGTTTTAAAACGGACCGAATCGGTATGACCCAATCTGGAGATTCTATTTATTGTTTTTCTTACTTAAAAATTAAAGTTTCATCTCTCTACAAACCTTGTTCTTAGCCGACTTGCTCTATTCAGCCCAACAATTAAAATTTTACATATTTTATGTTACTACATATATACTTTGTATCTATCAGATTTCCAAAAAAAATCTAGAATTTTAGGGATTTTCCACTCCCATATGAATCCAGATTTCCAAAGTTGGTAACTATGAATCTTACTACACACCTATGACATCTAGAAAGAGTTCCATGGGATAGATAAACAACACACAAGATTGCAGTTGGCAAATCTTTTAAGTTTAAACATCGAGACTTGACCTTAGGAGGAAATATATTTACTTAGTGCTACCATCCATATAGTGGAACTCATAACTTTGTTTCCCAGTGCCTCTTGGCCATGAGGTTAAATCTAAAGGTGATAAAAGTTTTAACAGTGCATATAAGGTCAAGTGAACAACTCCTTTTGTTCCCACATCAGGGGCTCTCATGCACTCACATAACTTTGTACTTGTAGTAGAGAATAGTATATACGAATGGGAATTTTTTATGGCCATCTGATTATAGGTGAATCTTTTCAGATCAAAAATACAAATATAACTAGAGTAGACGGAGTAGACGGATTTTTAAAAAACATAGAATTTAGATTTACTAATAATACATATATATTTTTGGTGAATTCAACAATTTTGTGTACATTTTGTTCAAAGAAAACATCATTGGGGAATCTAAAATTTGGAATTTTTTTCCAAAAATAGACAATTAGGAAAAGATACTGACTTGCAGATATGGGTTCTTAACCAAAAGATCAAAGTAGGCCTTCAACAAAATTTCTGAATCACAGAAAAATAATTTTGAAATTCAATAATCTTATCATTATTATGCACATCTGTGGCTGCCATTCTGCAATTATTTTTATTTTTGTTGCCCCCAAAATAAAGAACAAAACTTTCTAGAAATCCACTCTCCAAATCTGTGTTTGACAACAGTACTTAGATAAGTGTACATGATTAACCGAACAACTCTTTATGAATGCAAAATCTTCAAATTAGGACTGAAATTAGCTAAAATGTAGGTGAATAGAGAACTTACGGGAACAAATGTAGTGGTCAAATACATAAACAGGAATAAGTGTCTTGTATTGGGATGCTTGAACAAGACCAGGATGGTCATCCAGCCTCAAATCATGTTTGAACCACAGCAGAGCCACCTCTTTCTCTTCTTTGTCTGAATGGCTGCTCTGTGTTGCAGCTGCCCTTGTATTTTCTCTTCTGGAAATTACAGATAAATTTACGGAGTCGTTTAACGTTACATGGAGACATAGTCTGTCATTAAATTGATAATGTTGTGTGGGTCTGAACAATGTGGGTACAGGGTGATGATACTTGGTAGTTCTGATAAGGCGTGGAATTGATGCAGAGGCAATCACACACTGAAATCTGTGACAGTGGGCGAACATTTTGGAGCTTAATTTTTAATCGGATATGGCAACCAAATCTAAGTAATTGAAATTGTAGAAAGAAGTAATAATATTCAATTTATACAGAGCTAGGAAATACATCCAGGCACGCTTCCCATCTCCCGGGGCTGCCAGAAATGATGTAAATTATTGTCATTCGTTCTCGCTCTGTTTTCTTTTATTTTTGAATAAAAAAAAAGGATAATGCATAAGAAGTTGAACTTTGCACCATATAAAGCAGATATTTGTGTTTTTGAGTGTTAAATAATGAATGTATGTTTTTAACCACCTCTACGAGGCAGAGTAGTCTAGTATTAGTTCCCGCCTCGGGCAGGAATACTATAGGTTTCAATTGAGCATATTAATTTTTCAAAAGTGGTCAATAAAAAGCTTTTATTTTTCTAGCTTTGTCATATTCTAAAGTTATGACTAATTTTAAACATTTTTAAATTAACATATTTATTATCCTGCCGAAGGCATGGATATTGTCTTCACTTTAGCAATTAAACATTTGCATTGTTTTCAATCGTATTGTGACATGTGTATTTAAATGAGGCTGGACTATAGTTTTAGCTTTTGATTTTTTTATTCTGGCAACATTTGATTGGTCGTTGGCTTTATGTGCACTGTTGATTGAAAAAACGTAGCAGTTATGAAACATTAATGCATTGACTGTCATGTACAGATTAGGTCGCTTTTGACAGTTTTGAGTGGCTCGAGGAAAACGCAGGTTTTCCTGCTCCTGTTCCGAGGCTTCTTCCTCCTCCTCCGCAGAGAAAAAAAGCCCACCTGATAATCTCAATGGAGGAGGATCGGTGGAGGTGGGGAGCGTGGGGAGAATATCTTTTCTCATAGACAGCGACAGGCCCGAGTTTGAATCCTCCAAGTCCGAGGCCGCCTCCATTCTTCTCCTCCGGAGAAGCAAATCCGCTGCTCCGGCAAGTACCAGAACGAAAACCACCACGGCGCCCCCGAGATTCGATCCCCCGACCCCCAAAACCGCCGCGGCTAAAAAGTCCTACACCATCTGGTCCTTCTTTCTCTTCAGGAGAAAGAGAAAAGCTCCGAAGAGTGATTTCAAGGAGGAGGATTTGAAGGAAGAGCCTAGAAAATCTTGCAGCTCGGAAGATCGGATTGTGGTGGACAGGTTGATGAAGTCGCGATCTATGGGCGTGGGAAGGAGGAGCTTTTCTGGTTATGGATATGTATGGGAAAAGGGCGCACCCCATAGCAATGTGTATTATACGCCGTCGAGGGAGAAGGAATTGGCAGGGGAGGTCAAGGGTTCGAGTCTTCATGTGGAGGATTCACAGCAGCCGCACAGGAGGAGCGGCAGAGGCTGGGCCTGGGCGTTTGCCAGCCCTATTCGCGCGTTTAAGCATCGGAAGCCACCTATTAACAAGGCGGACGCTTCTCCCTCCTCCGTTATACCAGAGATGTACAGAGGCTAATCATGATGCCAATTTTATTTCATTTGTTTCTGAATCTAGCGCACTGTACAGGAAAAATACAGGACTATCATGTTATAAATTATGCGTACTGTAGTCCAAGGGTTATTTATTTGTTCATTTACAGACTCTGTAGTAATGAGGGTTTAAGGATATTGCCATGGGAGAATTCATGTAACAATTTTTTGTGTACTGGTTAATAATACTAAAAATACTGATCTTGAGCCGAGCGAAACTTATACATTATCAGAATATCAGAATCGGAAAGATATATAAATTCTGGATATTTTATTTTCTCGGGATTCAGTGAAACAAAGTCTAAAATCTGTGATTTTGTTTTCAATTCGCTCAATAACACCCTACATTGAAATATAACCGCTTTTTTAAAGTCATTTTTGTGATCTCGTTTTCAATTTGCTCAAGAACACCCTGCATTAAACATGAGTGGTTTTTTTTCATAAAATATAACCATTTCTATAAATTTGTAAGTACAGTTATTCTGAATGCTGCAGCTGAATTACTTCTGCTGGTTTGTTATGGCAGAAAATTTCTCCAGCAGGGGATTTAAGTTTCTTTGCATTTCATCTGGGATGTTGTTGCATCAAATTCTTACTGAAAGGCCAAAAATAATGTGGGAATTGTGTTCCAATCTAATAAGGTTGGTTATTGTGTGCACCTAATTTGCACAATTCTTATCCAAAAAAGCAAGTTGAAAATATTTGTTGGTATTAGGCTTGGGAGAAGATAAATGGCACCTGTAAAGCTGCATAAGGTGAGTTTTGGCTGATTTGAATCATCTAAATTAGTTGGGAGAATTTGCAATTGGATTACTATTACACGCCCACCATGATTTCTGGTTTGGGAGTTTCCATTTTTATTGGATTTACATCTACCCCCAAATGGAGGGCTTCAATTATGAATCCTCTTGTAGTTTTCATTTGTGGGGAACACAGTTGCTATAGATTTAATATTTGAGTCAGTTCGCTCCATTCCCATTTCTTTTACAAATAAATTGACATGTCTAGTCATTCAGGAATCGATCCAGATTTTTATTATATAAAGGTGTTTCTAAGGATTTATCTTTTGATACATGACTCAACAGGGGATTCCAGGTATGCAGAGCCACTTAATTATATTTCAAATATGTATATACCCTTTTCTCTGATAGGATTCCAATTTGTAACTTCCACCCCTCTTTTCAGAGCATTTAATCCAACTGAAATATAATAGGCTGCCTGACATTCTACAGATGAAATTGCAACCGCTGTTCAGAAATACTTTTTGTTAAAATTTTATAGATATTTAAATTTTCTTGCGATTCAAAAAAAATCTGGAACCATTGTAGAAAGTTTCTCAGCCATTGTTGCTGAATATTTTTTGGACCAGTAAATTATTGTTTTCTTATGCTTATGGATTCCTGAGTGCAAATATAATTAAATTTTTTGTTTTTGTTTTTGTTATGGTGATACACAATGGGTAGAGATAATCCAATCTAAAAATATTTCCAGATCCATATCTCTTCTTTACATATATTCTTATCCATAGAGATGTTCTTTCATACAGTTTTAAAAGTGGTTTGCATCTACCCTGCAGCCAATGTGAGAAAGTTATTCGTTCGTTAAGTGAGAAAACTTTTGTAACAAAGATCAAATTTGAAGTTGCCAATAGCAGGTTAACAGTTAAAGAACACCCCAAAAAAATTAGGTGATTTGTTTTAGGTTTTGTGCCTCACCTAGGTTCCTTTCCACACCTAGTATTTTAACACGCTTCTCTACTTCACTTTCGTTAACTTCTTTCAATATTCTCAGCCACTTTTCACCTTTTATTTCTTATCTCTTTTCTCATGGCTTCTGTTAACCTGTCAAAACTTCCTTCACATACTCATACATATTATGGTTAGAGTAAACAACATTCAATCATCAATGTGTACCTTCTCTTATACCACTTGACAGCACTAACACAAGCTACTTCTAAAAATATATATACAAATTATTTTCAAGATAATATGAGTCCATGTATACACTCAAGAAACATGAAAAGAGTTCCACTAAATCTTTCTCAAAATCAAGTTGATATTTTTCTTATAATAAGCATGTCAAACAACTCAAGAAATTATATTAGACACTGCGTAACTTATCCAAGGAGTATTAAAAATACAAATAGTAATTCTCTTCTCAAGACTATTTTGAACATTCTTTTTTAGTATTTTACAATGTTCTTATAACTCCAAGAACATAGTTCCTTGCCTCATTCACCTTGTATATACTGATGACATTCTTTACTTACTCTCAATACGATCACAATTTTGTTTCGTGGTCATTAGTTACTTGATTGTCCCTATGAGTTCTCACTACCTAATCATTACGATTCTTGAGCTATTGAATTATTATTGCTGCTTTGGCTTGTGTAGCAACGACATCGCAGAGATCATGGCGTCGGCAACACATGTTTGAAACGTGGCAATCTCCAGCATGGACTTGAATTTGCAAGGCAAAAAACCATATGACGCCCTAAACGTATAGCACAAAGCCTCCAACCTCGCCAAATCTGCAGCACTTAATTGTTCGATGTTAAATATTGCCTGAATCGGATGGATTGGCAGTTCTTGCAACAACCCGAGTCGATCCACCATTAAGAATGTTTATTTCTGCTATAAAACTAGGCAACAGGTTCATGGTTAGGAATTGGGTATAGAGATTGCCCTAGATGGCTTTTTTTTGCAAGACCGTAAACATCAAAAGGGGTTGCTAAAAACCAGGTTTTTTGCCATCCCATTGAGGAAAATTACAGATTGGAAATAATTTGAGCAGAATTCCATATATAGGGCATTAGAATCGATTTGTAATGAAAATTTTCTTGTGTTTTGAGATCTTTGAACTTTAAGAACGGCTATAAATCTCGTATCTTTATTTTTCAGCGCACTACTAAAGAATTTTTTATGTATTTAAATGGAATTCTTCTCAGTACCCTGCAAGTTCATGGAAAGAAAATACAAAACTTCGGCCTCATGAATCCTTTCCAGTCAACCCTAATACTACTGGGTAATAAATTTTTTCCCTTATGCTTACAATGATCAAAATGTAATAATTCGTTGTCCTATTTTAACCCGGATTCCATGTTTTTTCTGGTCTACTCGAAGCTTGCCCCTTCTGAATGCCATGAGTACCCAGTTAAAATGTCATGAACGGCGTGAGAGCGGCAAGATATGAGATAGCTAGGTTTCCCAGGTTAGGAAATGTTTCAGGACCACCACCAGTGGGAACTCCAATGGTGTTCCATATACCAGATTAAAATTAGCATGATCTGTTTAAGGGTTGTACTTCCCGATCCCTTTCCCAACAACATAAAAATCATGGCCATTAAGGTGTAATATGGGATAGTTTTCTATAAATACAATGGCGGTATTCTGAAAAACTATTTGCATCTTGCTATTGAATTTTAGAACTTTTATTCTGGTGCTCAATCATGTGTTCCAAAAACACACGGCGGCATCGACGGCAGATTTATGTAATTAAACTTCAAGGGCAGATTTTTTGGGAACTCTCTGGTAAAAGCTTCATCGATGCCAAAATAATAGGCCTATAATATATCAACAAATGGTCTGCAGAATGAGATATTATTAAGCCTTCCAGCCGCTCTGACATTGTTCACCCACTGACAACGATTGGTAGCACAACTTACGATTCCATAGCCCTCTGTTATCACCACTTCTTCATCGACAGTCTGTGGGACTGAGGGAAACAAGATTTTCAGTTAGAAACATAATTTATATGCAGTGGGAGTATCATTAAAAGGAGGAAGATTGGGCATGACGGGAACAGAGTATTTACTGCCACTGTAATGTAGGATTGTTGTAGTTGGAACTTGTGATACTTATATACTTGTGAACCTTATTAGGAAGTTGTGGATGAAGTATCGAAAGAAAATGGAAGCAATTGCTTTAATAAGTCACTTCTCGAGTGAATTGAAGTAATCTATGCTAATGCATTCTTCTTTAGTTATGTGCATTTTTAGTTGTATTTGATTATATTCTAAGATTTTTTTTCATTGCAATTTTGTAAAAGCACCTGAGCATGTATTTTATCATTGTTTGTTTTTTAAATTTTAATCTAACTCGGAGATATTGCAAAATAAAAAAAAAAAATGGTTTCACATGTGTCACATTTATGTAAAACTTTTTATTTCATTGTGTGGACAGGAATTTAAACTATTGTTGATGAGTTCTTAGGGTCTCTCTTCTTCTACTCTATAATTGTTAAATTTTGCCTAAATATGTTACCCATCTTATACAATTGTAAAAATGACTTAGAGGGCATCAATTTTTCAGGGTAAGTAGAATTGATGATGTATATTTCTTTCGTTGAATTCTTAATCTGCAGCAACAAATGTAAATAAATTCATTTACATCATTGATTTTGTGTATGTAATAATCAAACAATGTTGTATAATTACTTCGACATCACCCCTCTGACAACGGACAAGATGTGGACGGCCAAGATTAACAACCTCACATCGTCAACATATGTATATTTTAATAAGATTGAACGGTGGTAATTCCGATGGCTAACACTACAGAGTAGTCAAGGTAAATTCCAAAGTTCTTCATCACATCAAAGAGATTGAGCGCATTCTTGTAAAATCCATTTTGTGCATATCTTGTAATAATTACATTCCATGAGAACATATTTTCTAGAGGTTTATTGTCAAACAGTTCACACACCTTGTGTATGCTTCCACATTTTGCATACATATTTACTAGAGAACTTTTTATAAATTTGTAACAAAATTGGTTATGGCCTCGAGATTGCATATTATAGACTTTGCTGTCAAATAAAAATCAAAATATGAAAAAGGTGATGTAAGATGTTCCCCCTCCGTGATTTCAAATACTACAATGGAGAACATTCATACTATTTGTGATTCTTGAAAATTTACAACCGACATGACAATACAAGATCTTTTAGACTCACTTGATACATTCTCAATTGGATCATTTTCTGTGATAGTGACAAGAATCCATCACATTAACAACAATTGTGAACATTTTCTAGAAACTTTTCTTCATTCCTATTGAAGGATTGCTACATGTCTCACAATATACGTTTTCTATATATTAAGCATGTACAATTACAATAATAGTTACATGTTTATTTCTTTATGCATTATTGTTTTGTCCTCCTTTCAGATACAAAACACCAAAAGGATGAAAAATATTGAGCAGAGAGCATAGAGAAAATTAAATTCCATGCATCTTTTCTACGTTATTTTGTCAATATCTCAACATCTCTTTTCCGCTTTGACTTTGCAATGAAAACAACATTCTAAGTACTGATTAACCCAACTACTAAGTTACAACCATGAAGAAGGGGCATTCGAATTACAAACAAATTTTCGATTGCCTCACACTGTGCATTGCATAAATGGAAAAAAACACTACACTTCAACACTATTTTATTTACTCTTCTCACATAACACAAATCATCATCTTCGGCAGGATTTGCCATATCATGGCCTTGTTTTTCTAGCCAATTGATTGGTGTTCAAGGGTGATGTGACTATTTTTTAGCCTTATTGCCAAAACAATTTTATAATATTTTAAGATGATAAAATTTTAAAGTGACAAGTGTCCTATCATTTATATCAGATTTTGACACTATTTATGAGAATCATTAATTCAATTCAATACATGATGTGACTATTTTTTAGTCTTATTGCCAAAGCAATTTTCTAACATTTTAAAATAATAAAAAATAAATAAACATTATTAATTATACATTAGAATACAATATCCACATTCAATAATACATATTAATTATAATATAATATTATAATACATAAATAAAAACATAATTTTACAATTATTAGTATAATCATATTGATATTTTATTTAATTATTATAAATAATTATAAACACACACAATACACATAACAATATTAAATTCCATATTTAAAAATATATATAATAAACATATTATTTGTATAATTAATAATTACATTATATTAGTAATAATATTATATAATGTATATTAATTATACATAAATACTATTAACTATTTTATTATATTTTTATATTTTATAACAAACACAACTTATTTAAAATAAATATAATACATATTACTTTATTAATAAAATTTATAAATCTATGTTTTATACTTTTCATTATTTAAAAGTATACTTATAAATTTTGGTGGTTTTAAAAATAATTATTTATAAAAATATTAATTATAAACATATTAATTAAATTTTTGTGTCTACTCCAAACATTATAAAAGTATATTGCATATATATGCTAAATTGTTATGCCACCTATTTCGATGTTCAAGTGATTAGTATACCATATCCAAGATATATGATTATGATTGCAATTTTTAGAAAGATCATTAGAGAAGCCTACAATATTTGTTTTGCAGTACTTAAAAGCTTCAAATAGGTAAATTGCCTTGAAACCTACAACAACATTTTACAACTTCCAAGGTCCATTTTTCTTATGTCCTTCCAGCGCTTAAGCAATAAATCGTCTAACCAATTAATCAAATTTATATCAAACTACTTGTTGCAGAGATACATGGCAGAGAACCCAAGCGCCATGCGCTCTTTTTTATTTTGGGTGCTCTATCTTCATTTTTATAATTATACACAAGAAGCACCATTATTCTTCTTTGTCCTTCACCAATTTCAATCATTTGATTCTAAATTGATATTTTCCTACATCCTTAAAAATGTCAAACTTTGTAACTATCACACTTATGAGTTTCAATGAGATCGATAATGTCTTTTATCTCTGGTGTAGGCCTCAACTCATGGCCTCTCCTCCAAAGATAACACCTAAATTATAGTTTATTAATGTTAATTACTCATAGGGCGTTTGGGTGCAAAGGGGTTAATTGGGGCATTACGTAGTTATGCCAATTTTATTTCCTCTCTTATTGCTTTTAATTTCTCTCATTCTTTCCTTCTCTTCTCGTTCAATGATTTTAGGCCCTCATCTAGATATAATTATGTACCCCTCAAAAATCTTGTGATCCTTGGTATCTTGCTCTTCTCTTTTATGTTGTTCATAACTCTAATATGTATTTTCCTTCATCCTTCTATCACTCTCCCAACCCTATTAGCTTGATGGATATGCCTCAACCATTGAAATTGGTCTTAAGGAAATCTCTTGCCCCTTTTCGGTGTTTTCATTCTCACCATAATCTTATAGTCCTTTAATAATAATATTTGTATCCTTCTCACATCTATTTTTTCTTCCATTATTTGCAGTCTTCAGGTATTTCTTTACGAGCTCTCTTTGCTTGTATGACAGTCCTCTTAATAAGAGATTTTATATTTTCACACTTCATGGATTCGAAATAGACTTATGGGATAATTGTGTTGGAATTATTAACTCAACATTTCAAAGTTCTACTCATGAACCATCATTAAGAGAAATTGCAAATTCTCTTGATGATGGTTCGCATGAATATTTTTCTTCACCATCCTTCTATCACTCTCCCAATCCTATTAGCTTGATGGATATGCCTCGACCATTGAAATTGGTCTTAAGGAAATCTCTTGCCCCTTTTTGGTATTTTCATTCTCACCATAATCTTATAGTCTTTTAATAATAATATTTGTATCCTTCTCACATCTATTTTTTCTTCCATTATTTGTAGTCTAGGTATTTCTCTATGAGCTCTCTTTCTTGTATTTACGAGTCCTTTTAATAAGAGATTTTATATTTTCACACTTTATGGATTCGAAATAGACTTATGGGTTAATTGTGTTGGAATTATCAATTCAACATTTCAGTCACTACTCATGAACCATCATTAAGAGAAATTGCAAATTCTCTTGATGATGGTTCATGAATAAGAACTCAAACGTTGAGTTAAAATTTCCATCACAATTATCCCAAAAGTCTATTTCGAGTCCTCTTAATATTTTTGCCCAAGACTTGGATTCTTCAATTTAACTTCTCAAGCTAGTTTCTACTTTCATATGTTTCTTAATGCATAATCCACTTCTTTTATTTGTGGTACATCATTTCTATTGTCCACTCTTGGTTTATTTTGCTATATTGCTTTCACTTGGTCTAAAACATTGTTTTTATCGAGATCAAGTCTTGTTACTGTTTTCCATGTTGCCTTACAAGTGTTTATTTGCTCCATGAGTAGTTTATTCTCTCTTATTAATTCCTAATTAGATTGTGATATTTTTTTCATATTGTTTTACACTTATTGTTCCTTTGCTTTTATGCCTTTAAGCTTCATTTTCATGTTCAATAGTTCATCGACACACTATTATGTGACCACATTAGTAGTGGCGGTGTTGATGTGGGGATATATGGTTCCTTGATGCCTTAATTTTCTTTGTTCCTCACTCCTTTATTTTTCTAGTATGTCTTGTTCTCCTTTTGTTTGAGATAATGATTGTCTATATATCTTGTTAGACCATTCGTTTTGCTTTCAAGTCGACTCATAGTCCCTTGCATGCATTGTCGTGGGACTATTGTATATTGTGCTAAATTACAGAGAATTGTTTCGTGGTATGGTTTGCTTCTACTTCATCTTGTGACACCGTATTTAATTTTTCTTTTGACACTTCTTGTTCTTTTGTTACTTGCGCTTTACTTGTGTTTGTTTTGTATTAGTAGTCCTTTGTTAAGATGTAATGAACTCTCATTTGTAAAATAAATGAATGTTTTTTTACTCATTTTTCTTCAATTTTGGGTATGTCTGCATCTTAAAATCCCTTTATATTATTTTACATTTGCATATATCAATCTCTCTCCTATGTCTTATAGGTTGTCTTGTAGGCATCCGAACATATGTGGATGAAGGTACGACCCCCACACTCTAGTCATTGTGCCGTTTAAGGGTTGAGATTAGGATATGGGTAAACAATTGGTTTCCCTATGGGATGGTGTATAATGTATTCCCAATAGATTATCAAACCCCCGAGGACATCATCACTGGCCCCTATATTTATTTCTCCATTTTAGACCCTTATATTATGTTAATGTTGGTGGTTGTATGTTCCATTAAGACTACATTTTTGTCCATGTATTATTTTTAGTACTCTTTTTTGTGGGCCCTCTGTATTTGTTACTTGGTCTATTATGTTTGGGTTGTCATTTTCACCTATGGCATGGTCCTTAATCCTTGGATCTATGTTATCCATATTCCCTTCTTTATGTTCCTTCATCACTTCTATTCAAGTTTATTGGGAAGTAGTGTGATTTATTTAATATTTGAAACTTAAGAAATATTGTAATGTTTTGACAAGATGCCTAAGATAGATATTTATGATATAAAATATTAGTGTGGGACTCATATGTCTACCTTTGTCAAGGCTTTTAGATCCATGTTATAAGGCCCATGTGACCATTTCTCATGTCCCTTGTTGCTTTCTTTCTCGTGCTCATACTCAATCCTTTGTAGGCCCTATTCCTCTCCTTCTTGTTTGAGGATCTTTTTGTTTTTGTTTTTTTGTTCCATTGAATATTTGTGTGAAATGTTGTTCCCTACTAAATATTTTTCTTTTCAAATCATTAAAATAAACTAAATGTATTATTTTAATTACGTCTACAAGAATACATACTCTAGGTATTATGTGTTAAAACAACTATTTGAAACCAAGGTTGTTCTTTTTATGTTTGTGAAATATCTATTTTCTATGTTGTTTTTTTAAATTTTAATTAGACTTTTTATATCTAGTTTAACCTTTTTAAATAAATCATTCAAAATCGTTTAAGTTGTTGACGTATTTGATTTTGATGTTGTTATATGTTAGGTTGTGGAGCATGTTTTCATGTGAGAAAGTGTTCAAGCCCTACACTAAGAGTATTGTACACTTTCCACAATTATCTTGTTGGGGTTCGGGGCCAGGTTGGGCCTCGAGCAGGGTCTGGGGGTAGGAGCCCCGGTAGCGAGGTTTGGGGCGCAGCCCCCGAAATAAAAATTGGCCTTAAAACGTGCCCAATATACCGGGAAATGTGTTTTTCTCATATGGGCAGGATTTTTTTGACCCATAGGTTTATGGGACGGTTTTGACCCATGGTTTTGATACCACTGATTTTGTAAAGCTCGCTTAAAACGATTGTCTACTTATATGGTTTTATGCATATGGTAAGTATTATGTATCATTGCAAATGTGTTTTGAATTCGAGTGTGAATTATGTAGAGTTTGTTGAGCATAGCTCCAAACAGATATGGGTATTTTATTGAGAGAGCGGTGGCTTGTAATAAAATATGAGCAAGTGATTCTTGGTGGACGTAGCCCAAATTGGGTGAACCACATTAAATATTGTCTCTTTGTGTTGTGTTATTTAATTTTGTGCTTTTATTTGAGATCTATAATATTTTTTGCATATTAGTTTTTATTGTTGCTATTTTATGAGAGATTATTCTACATAGGTTATCCCTTATTTCCTAACAATTCGTATCGTGAGAACTGGTTTGGTTTGTTGAAGTGTTGAATCGCAGGAAAGTTTTATCTTGAGTGGGAGCCATGGCGGATGATGGAAGATCAAGGGTTGATAAATTCAACTCGTAAAATTTCAATCTTTGGAAGATGCAGATGGAAGATTACCTTTATCAGAAAGATCTTTATATTCCGTTATCTGAGAAGGTGAACAAACCCTCGAGCATTACGGATGCGGAATGGGATTTGCTAGATAGGAAGGCACTTGGGACAATACGATTGTCTTCAGTATTATTTAATGTTTCAAAGGAAAATACTACAAAATAACTGATGGATGCATTAGGGAAGTTATATGAAAAACCCTCTGCCTTTAATAAGATATTTTTAATGAAAAAATTGTTTAATATGAAGATGTCTGAGAATGGTTCAGTAGTAGATCATTTAAATGATTTTAATACGGTTGTAAATATGCTAGCTTCGGTTATAATAGAATTTGATGAAGAAGTTAGGGATTTATTAGTTATGTGCTCTTTACCTGAAAGTTGGAATAGCCTAGTAATGGCGGTAAGCAACTCGGTTCCAACTAACTCAAAGTTGAAGTTTGAGGATGTTGTAGGGGTGATTCTAAGTGAGGAAATGTGAAGAAAAATCTCTAAGGAATCTTCTACTTCAAGGAATGCTTTGACAGTGGAAACTAGAGGGAGATAGAATAATAGAGGAAGCCGTGGAAAATCAAAAGATCGAGCAAGGTCAAATCCAAAAGAAAGATAGTATCTTTGGAATTGTGGAAAGTCTGGGCATGCAAAGAAGGATTGTTGGGAACTTCGGGACAAGAAGAAACAACAGGAAGAAAAAAATGAGGCAAATGTGGCAACGGGTAATGTATGTCAGGATGATTTGATTCTTTCTTTGCACAATATTACTGAATCTTGGGTTTTAGATTCAAGGGCTTCTTTCCATGCTACTCCACATAGGCATTATTTTGTTGATTATGTTCAAGGAGATTTTGGGCATGTTTTTCTTGGTGATGATGAGCCTTACAGCATAGTTAGAAAAGGTCTGTTTCGAAAGAGTTAAGATGTGGAATGGGAATACTTGGCTATTGAAGGATGTCGGACATGTGCCTACATCAAGATGAAATTTGATATTGGCAGGGTAGTTGGGAAGTGATGGTTATACTATGATATTTACAGCAGACTCTTGGAAGGTTACCAAGGGTGCTCTTGTGGTGGCAAGAGGTAAGAAGATTGGAACCTTGTATTTAACCACTTATAGCACTAATGTTTGTAATCTTGTGGCTTCAGAAGTAGATACAACATTTTGGCACTATAGGTTCGGTTATATGAGTCATAAGGGCATGGAGATCATAAAGAAGGATTTGCCCGGATATACAAAAACACGTTTGGAGTTCTATGAAGATTGCATATATGGGAAACAAAAGTGAGTAAGGTTTCTCAAGGTTGGACCTACAAATAAAGAGAGTAAGTTAGAGTGGTGCATTCTAATGTGTGGGGGTCAAATCATGTATCATCTCTTAGGGGTTCAAGTTATTATGTTACTTTTATTGATGATGCAACAAGAAAAGTTTGGGTTTATTGTATTAGAAACAAATCTGATGTATTTGACACTTTTATTAAATGGAAAGCCTTGGTAGAGAGTGAAACAGGTCTTAAGCTACAATGTCTTAGGTCGGATAATAGAGGGAGTATGCAACAATGAATTTGATGATTATTGTTCTAAGAACGAAATCCGCAGGAAAAAGGCGGTTCCAGGAACTCCGCAGCAGAATGGGGTGTCAGAAAGGATGAACAGAACAATAATGGAATGTGCTAGGAGCATGAGGTTATATGCGAGAATGCCTCTCTTTTTTGGGCGAAGCGGTGAGCTTAGGCATTGTGTACTTGAAAAATAGGGGACCCTCAAGTGCCTTGGATGGAGGCATACCTGAGGAAACTTGGTATGGTAAGAAAGTTGATTATTCATTTCTTAGAGTCTTTGGATGTGAGGTGTTTGTCCATATAGACAATGATGATAGTATCAAATTAGAATCTAAATCAAAAAAATGTACTTTCATTGGTTATGGTGGTGACGACTTTGGATATAAATGTTGGAGTATTAAGGACAAGAAAATCATTCGATCTAGGGATGTGGTAATTAATGAGAAAGTCATCTATAAGCAGCGATTGCAAGAAAATAGGAAGAATCCAAGAAATAATATGCTTGCAATGAGAAGATCTTCCAGATGGGAAAGTGACACATGAATTGGTTGGGAACCTCCTCAACAGAACCTTAAACTCCTATATTGAGGAGGTCTTCTAGGGTAAGAAGAGAACCTAAACATTTTCTCCTTCTCTTTATTATGTATTACTCTTGATGGTGGAGAGACAGAGAGCTTTGATGAAGTAATGCGGGTAGATGTCGGGAAGAAGTGGGAGCAAGCCATGGATGAGGAGTATCACCACACATGGGATTTGGTGAAGCTACCTAAAGGCAAAAGAGCATTACAGAACAAGTGGGTGTTCATAGTCAAAGAGGAAGAATGAGTCAAGAAAATTTACAAGGCCCGGTTGGTGGTCAAGGGGTTTGCACAGAAAAAAGGTATAGATTTTGATGAGATTTTTTCTCCTATAGTAAAAATGACTTCTATTAGAATTGTTCTATGAATAGTTGCAGCAGAAGACTTGCACTTAGAACGACTTGATGTAAAGACTATATTTCTCCATGGTGATTTGGAGGAGGAACTCTATATGCAACAACTAGAGGGCTATGAGGTCAAAGGTAAAGAGGAGATGGTGTGCAAGTGAAGAAGAGCTTGTATGGCTTGAAACAAGCTCCATGTCAATGGTAAAAACATGCGCAGGAAATAAAAGTACTCAAAAAGTAGCTAAGTGAATCCTTTGCCATGAAAAATTTGGGGGCAGCCAAACAAATCCTTGGTATGAGTATATCTCGGGATAGGAAGGAACGAAAGTTGACTTTATCTCGAGAAAGAGTACATTAAGAAAGTCTTTGAAAGGTTTAATATGTAGGATGCTAAACCGAGTTAGGGCTCCTTTGGTAGGCCATATCAAGTTATCAAAGGAGTAGTGTCCTAAGAAAGAGTAGGAGAGAAACCATATGTCCAAGGTACCTTACTCATCAGTGGTTGGTAGTTTGATGTATGCCATGGTGTGCACCAGGCTTGATATTGCCCATGCAGTGGGAGCGGTGAGTAGATTTATGAGTGATCTAGGTAGAGATCAGCGACTAGTGTAATAAAGTGGATCCTTTGGTATTTGAGAGGGACCATGGGGATATTTTTGTGCTACATTGGATTAGACACCACTTTGTATGGTTATGTATATTCAGATATGGCTGGAGATGTAGACAACAGGAGGAGCACAACAGGTTATGTTTACACTATAGGTGGGACAACAATGAGCTTGATTTCACGACTACGAAGTGGTGGTTTTGTCAATCACAGAGGCCGAGTATGTTGCTTGCACAGAGGCAAGAAAAGAAATGGTTTAGTTACAACAATTACTTGAGGAGTTGGGGCATAAGCAGGAGGAAGGAAAGCTGCATAGTTATAGTCAGAGTGTTATACACCTAGCTAAGAACTCTGCTTTCCACTCTAGGGTGAAGCATATACAGTTAAGGTACCATTTCATCAAGATAGCTTTGGAGGAAGAGAAGTTAAAGTGGAGAAGATTCATACACAGTCGAATCCTGTAGACATGATGACTAAGGTGGTCATGAGGGAAAACTCAAGCCGTGTTCAACTTTGGTTGGTCTTCACGAAAACTAGTGAAGGGTTGAGAAGCTTGCTCGGAGGAAATCTAGTCTCTAAGTGGGAGATTGTTAGGTTGTAGAGCATGTTTACATGTGAGAAAGTGTTGAAGACTGTACACTAATAGTATTGTACACTTTCCATAGTTGTCTCGCTGGGGTTTAGGGGCACAACCCCTGAAAAAAAAATTGGCCTTAAAACATGCCCGATATATCGGAAAACGTGTTTTTCTCATATGGGTGGAAATTTTTGACCCATAGGTTTATGGGACGATTTTGGCCCATGGTTTTGATACCCACGGTTTTGTAAAACTGCTTAAGTAGTTGTCTACTTATATGGTTTTATGTATATGGTAGGTATTATGTATCATTACAGATGTGTTTTGAATTCGAGTGTGAATTCTGTAGAGTTTGTTGAGCATAGCTCCAAATAGATTTGGATATTGTATTAAGAGAGCGGTGGCTTGTAATAAAATCTAAGCAAGTGATTCTTGGTGGACGTAGCCCAAATTGGGTGAACCACGTTAAATATTGTCTCTTTGTGTTGTGTTATTTTATTTTGCACTTTTATTTGAGATCTGTAATATTTTCTACATATTAGTTTCTATTATTGCGATTCTATGAGGAATTATTCCACATATTTTATCCCTTATTTCCTAACATTATAAGTTCAACGATCTACTAATGTAATTTTATTTCATCTCCACTAACCCCAAAATACAAACAAATGGTATGTTTGTTTTGTACCACAAAGGCAATAGAAGTAAAGAGATATTTTATCTTAGAATTCCCAATCTACAAGGAAATTTAGGTTGTGAACACAAAACATTAAGAATAGAATTTTCCTTGAAATCATTTGAAGAGAATGAGGATAAAAAGCATTGGGAGCATCATTGATCCAACTCAATAAGAGAAGGAACAACCTTCTTAAAGAAACATGTCCCTCAATTTATACATCGTCGAGTAGTTGAGACAATTGTAACAATTTTTGATTCTATATATTGTTGGGTCTCATAGATATAACTAAAATCATGTCATTTCTATCATTCAAAATAGTTGTTATCTAAAAATATACATCTTTCTCTATTCATAATCTTTTTAAAGTGTTGGTCACTTTCAATTTCACACCTAGCATGATGTGAGCTAGTCCTTAGCTAAGCCATCAACATTTTCACCTTCAACTTGATTTCCGCTCCAATGTGCTATTTTTGGTCATGATCACAAGTGAGATTAATTTTTTCCATAGTAATCTATAATGAACCATTACACCAAAACCTCAAGGCATTAGTGAAATCCAAACACCACAATCATATCATCCCACCACACTTTGTAGCCTAAACTATAGGTCAGTAGACCTCATCGCCCACTCTACTCCACAAAACTCCTCTAGGAATCGGGCTCTAGCTTCTAGACTATGGTTCGAAAGACCTCCTTATCACCTACTCTATGATTCAAACCTAAGTGGTTTATCGATACCAAATGTTATAAACCGTTACACCAAAACCTCAAGATGTTAGTGAAATATGCACACTAGAATCATATCATAGTTTATGTTCTACACGAGTTGCTTTGTTCACATGGTTACCCTAATTTTTCTCATGTACCTTTTATTTTTGTATTGTTACTTGGACATTGCATGCTAGTTCCCCATTTACTCATCCACTTGTTCTATTACATTAACATGTTCTCTCCCTTGCCACTTAACTCTTCCTTCATCATCATTATGGGTTATGACGAGTCTTAATATTATTTATCTTCTTTAATAACTCAACATCTAAATTATTATGGATATCTAAATAGAAATAGTTCATCAAATTATTTTTGTTGGATTTCAATTACTTGTAAGTGCAATACATGCTCCAAAAACTTTGCTAATAGAGAAAGAGGCTACATAGAGAGAATCTCCAAGCCATAACATTCACCCTTCCTCGCCCTACTAACAAATGCTTAACTAAATGGAATCATTTTCCTTGTGATTATTGCCAAATATATATGATAAAACATGTCATCTAAGTAATGATTACTCATGGAGGTAACAAGGTAAAACAAACCACTTAACACACAAACACCTCAAATTATTTATTAGTGTGAGGAGGAACAATAACTATAATTATTTACTTTAAGCTTCACAACTTTTAATTGTTTTCCCATTAGCACAACTTTTCATATATGTAATGCATTATGTACTTTTGGAGTTGAATTTTGTTAAATGTATAATTAAATGTAAGTTTGAAATCTTTTTGATATATTTAATATAAAATATTAGTTAGCTTAACATCTATCACATATTTATAACTTTTTTATTATTCAAATAAAATTAAAAGTATTAATTTTATGAAAATATCCTCACATGGTAATCTCTTTTATAACTTTTATTGATATAATTATAGATTGTAATTACATCGAAAGTGTTGTCTAAATTAGAATTGCACTTATGGCTTCTAACACATGGCAGCCCATTAGATGGTTCAAATGCATTTTATTGCCGATTCATTGATGTTCTCGCATCCCTCCACTTGGCTACCTATTTGAGCATTGATGTTGTTTCATCAAATGCAACTAAAAAGTATCCAATGAAACAAATTTAAAGAAGATCTTTCATGGTTTTTGTTCCTTGTTATAGCTTGAGGCAATCTTTGTCCATTAGAGGAAGAGTGAAATCTCTAGAACTAATAGAAAAGTTAATGATCCCGACTAAGTGACCCCTCCATATGGCTAAAAAGAGTGCAATATAACATTATTCTTAAGCTCGATACTATTTTTTATTAAGTTGAATCATGTTACTCAATACTTATTTCATCATATCCATGCACTACCCTCGAGGATATTATAATGAATGGACCCATTATGGTGTATTATTATTGATGTTGATCTACACACCCAAAATCCTTTGAATAAAATAAAAAATAATTTTCCTTTCTTTGGGTATCATTCTTCAATTAAGAAAATGATGATTTATAATGTCTTGAGCTTCCTCAAAAAAGGGTTTTATGTGAAGAAAACATGTTCCACTCCAATGTACCATGATGGAAAATGTAATGCTAAGAATGTTTTAGTTAATGCTTACATTAGTGAGCATATATATTTGTGTGACTTTAAACAACTTATGTAAATAGGGAGTTGTTTGGTTGAGTTGTTAGAACAACTCATATATGTCAAATGAGTATTTTTAAGAGGTAATTAGACTAATCAATAATGGAAACTACTTGTGCGTGTGCGTGTGCATGTGTGTGTGCATGTGCGTGCGTGTGCGTTTGCGTGTGCGTGTGTGGCGCGCGTGCGTGTGAGGGTGTATGTGCGCGTGTGTGTGTGCATGCATGCGTGTGTGCATGTGTGTGTGCGCACGTGTGTGTGTGCGCGTGTGTTTATGTGTGCGTGTGTGATTGTTCAATTATACACAACAAAGAATTATTGTGTGAGCATGTTGAGTTTCTATGTTTTGATGTGAGAATATCTACCAAATTTCACTTTTGGTATCATGGCAGCATGTTATTCCTATGAGAGCCAAGGAGAGCCAAGAGGTCTCTCAAATAAATATGAGATCTTAAAAATCACTTAGGAAGCTTCATTGTAATTATTGGTTTCCCTTGTAGATGAAATTCATTAATCTAATATAAGTGTTTTGAAATTAGCTTGTATATTTTTATGTGTGAGAAAAAGAAATTTAAAGTTTAGGATGGTGTTAAATTAATATCATGTGTAAGTGTAGCAAAAAAAGAGAAGAAGATTGAGAAATCCGTGAGAAAACCAAGAGATTATGCTTAGTAAAAATAGAAAAAAATTACTCATCTAAGATTAGATTAGCATATTGTTTTTTATGTTGGAAAGATAAAGAAGATATGCACAACTTACATTTTTACATCATCTTGATTATGCTTTTATATCTAGCAAAGTTGTTGTCGAATGGAATTTTTGTGGCTCAAAACCCTTATCTAGTGAAAGAAAAAATGATCTAGATGCCTTTTGTGAAAAAAAAAATACAAATATTCCAAAAAGGAGCATCCAACTATTTAAGGGAGAAAGAAAACAAAAAATCATCCAAATCACAAGGCCATCACATGTGGAGCGCTCCATTAAGCTACAATGCTTTAAAAAAATGCAAGACATCGAATTTTTGTGATTGGTATATTTTTCATATGCACATTTTAACAAAAGTTTTAAATCTCCATCCAAAAATAGGGTTGGTTTAGTATTATTTTATGTTTATTGGGTCACTAATTATTTATGTCTATTAGGTTATATGTTTAGTTTTTAGTCTTTAGTGTATGTTGTTATTTTTTAGATTATTATAGTGTAAAACCCATAATTATAAGTTTGCACTTTTTAAATTTCAATTGAGTCTTTTCAATATAGTCACAAGTGACTAGTCAAAATAAAGTTTCGTTATAGAGTGTCAAAAATGTATTAAAAGTAATAGTTAATTACTTTTGATTCATTAAGGTTGTTATTTTGTTAAAGTGTCATCAAATGTCTCATTTTACAAGAGTCATTTCATCAAAAGTATGTCTCACAAAGTCCATTAGTATCAAATAATTTTTTTTTATTTGGACACATTTTCAGTAGAAACCAACATCAAAGTTGTTTCACTTATGGGGAGTTATAAAAATAAACACAATGTGGTAACAATTGAGATTCAAGTTCCAATCCGTTGAGTAAGTAACACATCACTCTAGAAGATGGAGGCACCGAAGGTTGGAAAATAATAAGCGAACTCTCGCCAATCTCTAAGGATGATGCCACATATCTACAGAGTAGTGTTAAATCAATTAGCACAGACAATTCTAAATCTAGGATTGATCTCTCAGGTGGCAGCGGTGATCGTCTTATATTGTGCATGATCGAGTGACAATGCTCTATAACGGTGGTTGCAAAACATGATGACCACACAACCCTTAAATATTTATTTTTTCATTTTATTATGTTTTTTTGTATGGTGTGATAACTACAAACATATGAATATGAGAGTAATTGATTGCACAAGTTGTTTGATTATTATACTTATACATTGATCGGTGGTGGGAAACTCGTTGGAAGTGAAAGAAAGAACTGTTGTGTTTTCATATATAGGTGTATCTTTGGAAGTGTGGTTGGCGGTGAAAAGTTTCACTGGAGTGAAAGGTATAGGAGAGTGTGTTCCTAGACAAAACCACATCAAAATGGGAAGAACCTTTCTTACTTAAATGTCCACAACTAGTGCGTGTAACTATCTTCCACTAATATGGGTGGTCATTATTGAGACTCTCTTATAAATGAATTTAGAGAGATTATCATTTAGGATAGGAGGTCCCATGTAAGGGTTCCACATTCCTTATTCCACCTTGAACTATACCTTTTTTATATTTCCTAACCGGTGCTCATTGGATCTATTTGATGCTATGTGGAGGTGTTTACACTTCATTTTCCACCTTTACGTTTCATTCTTCAAGATTATAACTTATTTTTAACCACCTAAGTTATAAATAAGATTCCACTATATAGCCATGTATTCTCACATCATCCCCATGTGAACCCTTTGCATGTTAGATAGGGGATTTAGAGTGCAACAAGATTTTATAAACCATTTTACAATTTCGATGAAACTTTTCCGAACATTCTTGTGAGAACACATCTATGAGGCTTAGGCGAATCCAACGTGATGTTCAAATCATCATGAAATAATCAAATATCACATCATTGTGGCATGATGCAATGGCTAGGAACCAAATCTCAAGCCAAAGTGTGTGATGTATCTCATAGTTGACTTAGGGATTTCCCCCTTCGATCTAGGTCATCGTGTTTGCCTTTGGAAAAAGTTAGTCTCTACATGTAGCAAAAGAAGGAGCTCAAATTCAGTAAACATTCACTAGCCCTTTGGATAAGTGTCGCTGCCATGATGTTGTTGTTACTCATGCAATTTATAGTGTTATTGGTGATTTACTAACTCGAATAGGATTCATCTAGTTGTTTTAATCGAATCCACTATTTTTTCAAAAGAAGCAAATACCATAACATGATGTAATGACATAGATCCAATGATCGAGTAAAGGAAACATCAAACTTGGTGTGGTTTGTTGTGTAATTGACTTGAGGGTTCACTTTAGATGGCCAATATGTTGCATCATTTCCACTATCTCCCTCACTCACAAAATCTTGTCCATTAAGTGATAATCATGTGTAAAAGCATGAATAGGAAAAAATCAATTCGTTCAATATAGAAAATATGAATGTACTAGTGTTAATAAATTGCAATGTTGACGAGGAATTGTTAAATAAACACTCACAAGGAAAAATCTAGCGGATGGTACTCATTATTCCATACGCAATTGTATAGATAAGCCTTAAATAAAGACATTTAAAGATGGCACGAAATGATCCGAAAACGTGGTGTTGTAATTTTTATCACTTTTAAAAGTTTCCAAAGATCGTGATTTTCTTAACCAATTTTAAGTATTCTAAACTCCACAAATTGATTAAATTCTGATTATTATGCATCCATAGAAGTGCGGAAAACTTGTGTAGCAAATAAATAATCGTAAAATCGAAACATTAGATAACAAACAAGATTGTTTACTGGGGTTCGAAATTCCTACGTCCCGGGTTCGATTGAACCGATCCATTAATAATATTGAAATGCAAGTACAATAACTCTTACAAACAACCAATAATGAATAACAACCTGCAAATGAGTGATCAATGTCCTAAGAACTCGAAAATAGCAGTAAATTGTCCCAAGAACGATCCGTGGCTCCTAAAGTGTTTTTCACAATGTGATCTCCCGCAATTGTGTTAGAAAACACCTACAAATGGAGATTTAAAAACATTCTATGAAAAAAATCATGAATTCTGAACATTTTCCATGTTTACACCAAGTCACAATTCGGACCGAGAAGTGCATGGAAATTTGTATTTTCCAACTAGCTATCTTGTAGATCCTCGTTAAAATCTGTATTCAAAGCTTCCAAAAACAGGTTAAAACTTAACAAAAATATCAAATCTTACATTGTTGGAATCATCTCAGAATTTCCTTCATTTCATCTTTTTACTCCGAGTTCCCATTCTGAGCGCAAGGCCTTCAAAAATGGCATTCTCTGAAAACTGGTCCTTAAGCTGCTTTACACAGACCTGTCTCCCCCTCTATTCAAATACAATAAAGCTCCTTTTATATTGTTTCTAAACAAGTGGCGCAATGGTTAGGCGCCTATACTTTTGCTTGGGAGGTCAGCTGTTCCAATCCCCTCCACTTCTCCTCCTTCTCCTTAGGCGGTTTTGAAGTGTTTTATGAGCCATTTTGCATTTTTTTATGGGATTATATCCCAAAGTGGCGGATTTGATGAAGTGGGATTAAATCCCAAAAGAGGTGGCTTAGGGTGAAGTGGGTATATCCCACATTTTGGGGCCATTAAATTTGGGTAAGGTTTAATAAACCTTACTCTCACCATTTTTCACGTGGAACATTCCACGCATGGGCCTAGCCCCTACCACCGCTTCATCCTCCTACTCCACGTGCTTAGCTTTGCATGTTGGTGGTTAGGTAGGATTTAATACTAATGTATCAACATTAGATTTTAATACTAATGTATACACATTAATATATATAGTGGTTTGGCATATATGCGTGCCATTTGAAAAGTGGACTTACCAAGATAATATAATTTCGACCCATACAATGTGGCATAGAAATAATTAACTCAGTAAATAGCATATAATCCACTTGTCGTCTCCCGATAGGAAAATCGAGCGAATTCGACGAGTGTTGGCAAGCCACGTGTCACAGTGCAATTGGTCCAATATTGACCAGTTGACCATAGTTTGACTTTCCGATGTCTGAACTTTGACCGAACATATCTAGAGCTCCCGATGTCCGTTTGTCGCGTTCTCACAGTCGTTGGAAAGCTCTCGAGATGATCTTCTACACTAACACCATTTAGGGATGTTTATGGAAATTTTTCAAAAATGATCCCCTGATCACGAAACCACCTTCCTTGTTTTGTTGTAATCAAATTCAATTACTACAATGGCTCAACATGTAATGTCAAGTCACCTCCACATGTTTGTGTCTCTAAATATCTAACATGCAACTGAATTCCCCCAAAATTGTCGCGTGCTCTGACTATCCACATCATCTCTTCTTCCTTCAACTCTATCAAGATTTTATCCTTTGCAACGAAGGGAATGTCGAGAAGAAGCTCTATGTGTCTCAACCCATAATCTCATTGATATCTAGCCTTCTCCATTTTTATTGACGTATGAATATGCTCCTCCAGCCTACACAACTGAATTCCCCTATAATTTTTAGATGCTATGAATATCCATAAAACTCAAGGGCTGAAATTGCAAAAAAAAATTGACATTAAGAGTATTGATAAATAGGGTCTTGCATTGAGAGATATATCCAAAGTACATTTCCTCAACAATTTTTGAACCACACCCCTTTCTCCTTTTAATAATTGACATAAATGACATGTGGTTCATATGTGTCCACTTGAAAGAATGAATAGTTTCGTATACATTCCCCCAATATTTTGTCAATTCCTATATTTCAATCCTTCAAATTTAAGTTTATCAACGAATCACCTCCATTGTTTTGATCTAGATTTTTCACATCATAAGTTCCCAATACCTCCCAAAACCTCGTTCTTTATGGAAGAGAAGGTCAAGAGCTTTTGTCACCTATTTGAACGCAAAACGAACACCATATGCTCCAGATACGGTTTGCGCGTAGAACATGAGTTCGTAGGATGAATCTAAGGCACAAGCTATGCAATGATAGTGGGCAAGTTGTAAAATGGGAAACAAGTCGTCATTATGTCATGGAGCAAAAATATAGGTCAGGTGTCCCTAGATTTCACCCTAAAATCTGAGACTACCCCATGTTAAAAAAAAATCATACTTTTAAAGTAATGGGTCGCTTTTGTGTTTTATTTCCAAAAATGTCTCAGATATTGCATCAAGATATTCCCTGTGAGAGTCATATAAGCCAATTTCGACAAATACCCATATGCCCAAACTCATTATATTCGTGGGGTTTACTCATGGGAAATTTTTAATTAATTATTTTAAGCCTCGTTTGAGGTAAATTGTGCTCCGGTTTAACCATGTTGAGGTTTTACATGTCAATATTCCCATATACCAGTAGGGTTTCCACCAGGAATGAATCTTGGGCTTTGTCTATGACTTCTGGCAACATTTTTCATTTTTGTGTTTTTGCGTATTTTTTCTCTGTGAAATTCCCCTAGGTCAATTCCTTTGCCAGTTCAGTCTATTTTCTTGCCTGGAGTATCTGGAAATCATCTACGGATGTCATGCCAGAAGGAATTTGCCACAGGAAGTCTGGTTCTCTCTAAAAAGATGAAGTCATGCACAAAAAAGGCCTCTTCTAGGCAAGTCGCATTTTTGGGAAAGGAAGGTTTTAAGTTGCAATGGGATTTTTGGTAGCAGCAGGCAGGTGGGAATTTTGTACCTGCCTGGCAGGGTAATTTTTCCCATGAAAGAAAATTCACTTAACTCATGATGGGAAAATTAGAGGCAAAGGTGGGAATTTCTTCCCTGCCTTGCAGGGTGAAAATTCCCATTATAAAATAAAAGAAAATCACTTAACGTATTGATGGGAATCTCTTACCGCCTGCAGCGTAAAAAAATCCCATTATGGAAGTCAAATAGCTTAAGTGGATCATGAGATTTTGGAGCTGCAAAGTGCAGGTGAATAATCCCATTAGAAATTGACTTTAAGCATAGAAATCAGCTATGTCAAAAAAGTGCGACCCCTTTTGGAATAGAAGAATAACTTTAATTGCATTTATTAATTGTTTCTATTCCTAATTTTGGCGCCCAAGCATGAGGAAAAGTCAACGCATGATGAGAAAATAAAGAAGATTGGAAATAGAAAGCTAAAATTAAATAAATTTAATTTATTTAATGCAGCCCCAAAGCATGCAAATTTTGGCACCCAAGTTTAAAGAGAAAAACATGATTTTTAATTAATTAATTGTCGGAAATAGGAAGGGCAATTATTAATTATAGAATGATGAAGGTTATATAAGCATGGGCTGCCATATTAATGGACTTATTAATTCTTTAGCAAAGGAGTGCAGCCCAGGCAATTTTGGCGCCCAAAGAAGGAGGAATTTTGCTCAGAAAAAGGTGTTTTCACTGCCGGAAAGCTTCAAAGTTTGGCGCCTAGGTTTGAAGGAGCTTGATTTAAGTCTGATTAATTGTCTGCATAGTATTACAGGTGCCCAGGTGAAGTTACAAATATTTATGCTTGCTTTGCATGCAAGCAAAGCCTCAAATTTTAGGGCAGCGGGCTTTATATGCAGATTTTTATGATAAAAATCAAGTGTTCATGCTCCAGATTCCGTCTTTGTCTGAATTAATTGCAGGTATTCATTACAGGTGCTTATATAATTGAAAGGGAGCTTAAATCAATGTCCAATACATTGAATATATCTTCCGAATCTGAAGAAATTCCCAGATCTACACCAATTGTAAAGAATTCCGGCGAATAAAAAGAAAAAGAGTTGCTCAGACAAAGATTGCTCTGGCCATGGCGAAGCATGATGAAAGAAAAGGATCAGCAGAATCATGCATAGCTTCCAGATCCAGATTTAATCTAGATTTAGATCCAGATCCAAATCCATAATTGCAAAGGCTTCATCCTCTTGTTTCTAATGCAACCCATGTAGAAGTCAGTGCATGAAAAATTCCTTCCAGGATCTTATGCATGTGCTCCCAATCTTCCAGTTGAAGCCTTCATTGAAGTTGCATTCACCCAGAGTGCTTTCCAGAATTTTTAATTGCTCATATGCAATTAAAAATAAAAAAAGATGAGTTATTTACGACAAACATTGCACTGATGCATGTACTGGAGAAGAACTACAAAAGCTTCAAGGATAAAGGAAGACAAGTTAAAGGCAATACCCGCAAGCAAATCACAGTCACTTGCTTTCAGATCCAACCGCTTCCAGATCTAGTTTGGTGAGAATCAAAGGCAAAATAATCAACTGCATGCAGAATATGGAAAAAAGAACAAGCTTTCTTCTAATTTATGTTTCTCGTTCTTCTTCTTTCTCTTATTTCCTCCGACAAAGTAATTGAGCAATCAATTAAATTATAAAACTTAAGTGATCGGTTTAAAATTCAGTACTTGAAAAAGTTAACTACTTGGAAATAGGTGGTAGACATGCAAAATAGAAGGTTCTATCTTCAGTTGTAAATCATGCATGTCATGCAAAGAGGAATTCTAGGAGGGAGATTGCTAGTTGTTTCCTTTACAACTTCCACATGTGCTAGTTCACTAAAAGCTTCATATTTATAATTTCCCTCTACATATTATAAATAGAGGAAGAACCTACGGGTTAAGGATCAAAAGTTGTAAGCAACATTCTTGTGTTCCAGACTTTGTGCTGAAATCCCTGATAGCTATTTGAAGCAAAGGAATAGAAAGGAGCAGATTTCGGAGAACTTTGTGTCACGGTGCATTTTGTTTCTAGCTTTTTGTCTTAGATCTACTTATAAACTTTGTGTTATTCTAGATCTAGATCCAAAAGTTGCCTTTGCTTATAATTTTGTGTGTTAATATCTATTGGTTCTGTCTATGTGCATGTAATCAACTCTGTTATCTATTGATTGAGTTGCACATCTTCCCTCTTTATTTCCTATTTTTTATTATTTCCTTCTTTATTAGATATTTCATTTCTTTAACAGTTGCTTACTTGTTGCAAAACTATACAGCTATGGTTCATGAGTTGCATGGTTAAAGTAAAACCCCTAAATAGATACTAACATATTTAATTGACAAATTTTACACGGAGCCTCACCAAGTAAATGAGGAGATTTATCTCATGACTACATAGGTTTTCAGCTATGCAGAAAATCTAGCCAACAATTTTTGGCGACTCACCTGGGAACAACACAAATTATCATACTAGAGCTTTCTTAAATTAGAAGCTCATTAAGGATCTAGTCTTTCACCAGGAAGAAGAGTGCGAAACACGTCCAAGATCCGGATCATCTTTAGCATAATCCGCATACGGATCAATTTTGGAATTATTCATCAAGTCTATTCTTAAAGAAGACGCGCTCCTTTCATGATGCATAATCAACCACTTGCCCCTGCAATGCCTATTCCGTGGGGTGCGGCCTTTGGACCTCTGAATCTAACTCCTCCTATGCATGATCTACCTAAAGGGACGAGAAATAATTTTCCAAAATTCTTTGGAGATGGCAAGCAGAATCCAGATGACCACTTGGCTGCGTTTTTCATATCCTGTGGAGTGCTTGCAGTCGAACATGAAGATGTATCTGTCAGACTCTTCATAGAGACTTTGCATGACTTGGCTAGAGAATGGTTCTACCAGCTAGCACCTAGTACCATAACCAATTGGGCTACTATGCGGAATGCATTCCTGAAAATATTCAAGGTAGCCGAAGATTCCAGTACATTGATTACTCAACTCACTCAGTTGAAGAAGGAGCCACATGAGCACATGCGGGATTTTATTACAAAATTCCAAAGATTACTATACAAAATTCTAGCTTCTGCTTCTCTGAATGACGAGAATCAAAAGGTATTCTTCATCAATGCTTTACTTCCTGAAGTAAGCTATCAACTACGAAGAGCACATCCTGCATTGACTTGTTAGCAGCTCAAAACATAGTGGTTGAAATTGAAGACGACCTCACCATGGTTGGAAAGAGAAAGAGCAACACTTCTAGAGTTGAAAGTTCATCCTCTGCTACTACTTCTAATTCATTGCTGCAAAAGTTAGCAAATGAGATGTCACAGATAAAGAAACAAATAGCTCAAATGGCTCAGGGAAACAACACTGCCCCTGCTCAGAATTTCAACAATAACCGGAACCGCATTGTTGGTTCCCAAAGATTAGCAATTGAAGCTTCTCCTAGAAACAACGTGGAGATGAATGAAGAAGACCTGGAAGCTGACACTTATCAGCTCGAGAATGATGATTTTGTAGGTCCTGCTGGCGACTCCAACATTAATTACCTAAACTAAAAATTTGAACATGAGTATGAGGAGATTCTTGAAGATGATCATGGTCATGCATATGCAGTACTTACAAGATCACAAACTTACCAAGCTGAAGCATTAACAAATGAGCAAAGAAGGGGCATCCCTTTGCCTTCTTCCTTAGCTCCCGGAAGTAAGCATGCGAGTTCTTCATCTCAACCACAGAAAGTAGCTCAGGTATCTGAATCTATTTCTTCTTTTGACATTATTGATCATGTTAAGAAAACTAGAGTTTAAATATCAGAAGCTAAATACTTGAGAGCCTTTCATGAGTAGTTAAATAGGCTAGTCAAATATGTACAATCACCAGGACAATCCAATACATCAAAAGGCCTTTTTCCTAAGCCCAAGGATACTCCTCCCGTAATAACACTGCAATTGTTAAACCCTCATTATCTTCTGAAAGAGTAGAACCTTTCTATGTCTTCTTATTGCTTAATGGTTTCAAGTTAAGCAATTACATTCTAGATTCGGGTACTTCTGACAATGTCATGCTGCTAAAGTTGCAGATGCTTTTGGGCTTACAAAGACTTGACAAAGACCATGTTATTCCATGGAGAGACAAGTCCCTTTAATTAGACAAATCAGAGATGCACAAGCTATTCTACCAGCTTTTCCTGACAAAAGATTAAAGATGACAATCCTAGTTGCAGATATTCTTGTATCCTAAGGGATGTTGCTTAGCAAAACTTCGTAAAAGAGTGGGAGGAGAAGTAAAGATGGATTGATCATGTGCTCATATTCTTATCAAAAGAATTAATCAGAAGCTAGAGCCAGAAAAGAAGTCCAAGTACACGGTGACAAAATCTGAGGATCCTAGATCTCAAATTTTTTTCAGAATCGACCGTGGGGTCTATTTCTTGGAAATGGATAAAGACGTTCCAGAGTCAGAATTTCAACCAGAGCAAGCAAAAGAAGTTGACCAATTTTGGAATTTAGAGTTTAAAGGCACCTGTTGCTCTTTTGGATTAGGAGCCAACGTTCTACTAATATCTCCAGATCATGAGATATTTCCATACTCCCACAAGCTGATGTTCGAGAACACCAATAATACGGTGGAGTATGAGGCATTGCTGCTAGGAATGGAGCAAGCCAGAAAGAAAGGAGTAAGACTCCTCAAAGCCCAAGGAGATGCTGAACTTCTAGTAAAGCAGGTTTGAGGGCAAAGTCAAGTCAAAAGAGATAAGTTGGAGCATTACAAAGATAGAGTACTTTCTGCCACATTCGATTTTACAGCCTTCTCTATTGACTTCATTCCAATAAATCAGAATTCCAAGGCAGCTTCTTTAGTAGTCACAGTTGCACTATTGAATCCGGATAGACAACCATCCATATTCAGACAAGGAAACTATAAAGTGGAGATGGTCTACCGCCCCAAAGTCCTTGAACAAACATCTGCATGTTTGCATGTTGAAGGGAGTAAATCACCACCACGACAAACAGTCACAGGAAAAGCTGATCCAGGTTATGATGACAGTAGTGGAGTAATCTGACCAAAAGGTAACAAAATCCCCAAGGGTTTAGTTTCCTTAGTGAAGACTTTCAACAAGCATGATCGGTACTTGAATAAGAACAAAGAACGTGGTGATGGTGATAGTTCTTCCTCGAAATGAACTTTCAAATCTAGGAATAGAGGAAGTTGATGTAGACTTATCCACCATAGAGAAAAGAAAGGATGAGCCACCACCAGATGAAGTTGATAAGGACTTGCCCATGGTATTTGACAAGAAGGCCAAAGAAAGCAAGTCTGAGATCGAGACTAGGTACTCTTGTGGGACAGAGAGGCATGAACCGCAAGGCATGCACGACAAATTTGATTCACTCCTAGAAAGGGCCCTTTATGATCAAAAGAGTGTCGGAATGGACACTTTATTCGTTGCCTACCAGGATGGAATTGAGTTACCACCGCCTTTTAATGGGCAAAGCATCTAAGGCTTTTTTAAAATCGAGATACGTGGTAAAACTCGTATGTATATAAATAAATCTATATCTGTTTTTCTTTGTTTTTCTTTGTTGTGTTGTTTTTGTTTGCTCGACCTTGAGCCCAATGGACAAGACAGAAAACTAGAGATGTTGGGATCTCACCTTCACTTCTTTCATTTGACAGAAGTAAAGATGTCCACAGACGGAGCCGATTGGTGTCCCCAGATTTCACCCTGAAATCTGAGACTACCCTATGTTAAAAAAAAATCATACTTTTAAAGTAATGGGTCGTTTTGTGTTTTATTTCCAAAAATGTCTGATTGCATCAAGATATTCCTAGAGAGTCATATAATCCAATTTCGACAAATACCCAGATGCCCAAACTCGTTATATTCTGTCATTGGGGTTTACCTACGGGAAATTTTTATTTAATTATTTTAAGCCCCGTTTGAGGTAAATTGTGCTCGATTTAACCATGTTGAGGTTTTACATGTCAATATTCCCATATACCAGTAGGGTTTCCACCAAGAATGAATCTTGGGCTTTGTCTGTGACTTATGGCAACGTTTTTCATTTTTGTGTTTTTGCGTGTTTTTCTCTATGAAATTCCCCTAGGTCAATTCCTTTGCCATCGATTTAAATACATTTTCTTGCTTCGGAGTATCTAGAATTCATCTACGGATGTCATGCTAGAAGGAATTTACCACAGGAAGTCTAGTTATTTCTAAAAAGATGAAGTCATGCACAAAAAAAGGCCTCTCTCTGCAAGTCGCATTTTGGGAAAGGATGGTTTTAAGCTCGTGATGGGATTTTGGTAGCGAGCAGAGGCATGTGGGAATTTTGTACCTACATGGCATGATACTTTTTCCCATGAAATAAAATTCACTTAAGTCATGATGGGAAAATTAGAGGCAGTAGGCAGGCGGGAATTTCGTACCTGCCTTGCAGGGTGAAAATTCCCATTATAAAATAAAAGAAAATCACTTAAGGCATTGATGGGAATTTCTTACCTGCCTGCATAAAAAAATCCCATTATGGAAGTCAAATAGCTTAAGTGGATCATGGGATTTTTGGAGCTGCGGTGCAGGGTGAATAATCCCATTAGAAATTGACTTCTAAGAATAGAAATCAGCCATGTCAAAAAAGTGCGACCCCTTTTGGAATAGAAGAATAACTTTAATTGCATTTCTTAATTGTTTAATTACTCCCGATTTTGGTGCCCAAGCATGAGAAAAAGTCAACGCATGATGAGAAAATAAAGAAGATTGGAAATAGAAAGCTAAAATTTAAAAAAAAATATTTATTTAGTGCAGCCCCAAAGCATGCAAATTTCGGCACCCAAGTTTAAAGAGAAAAGCATGATTTTTAATTAATTAATTGCTGGAAATAGGAAGGGCAATTATTAACTATAGAATGATGAAGGTTATATAAGCATGGGCTGCCATATTAATGGAGTTATTAATTCTTTAGCAAAGGAGTGCAGCCCAGGCAATTTTGGCGCCCAAAGAAAGAGGAATTTTGCTCAGAAAAAGGTGTTTTCACTGTCGGAAAGCTTCAAAGTTTGGCGCCTAGGTTTGAAGGAGCTTGATTTAAGTCTGATTAATTGTCTGCATAGTATTACAGGTGCCCAAGTGAAGTTACAAATATTTATGCTTGCTTTGCATGTAAGCAAAGCCTCAAATTTTAGGGCAACATACTTTATATGTAGATTTTTATGATAAAAATCAAGTGTTCATGCTCCGGATTCCATCTTTGTCTGAATTAATTGCAGGTATTCATTACATGTGCTTATATAATTGAAAGGGAGCTTAAATCAATGTCCAATACATTGAATATATCTTCGAATCTGAAGAAATTCCCAAATCTGCACCAATTGTAAAGAATTTTGGCCGAATAAAAAGAAAAAGAGTTGCTCAGACAAAGATTGCTCTGGCCATGGCGAAGCATGATGAAAGAAAAGGATCAGCAGAATCATGCATAGCTTCCAGATCTAGATTCAGATCCAGATCCAGATCCATAATTGCAAAGGCTTCATCCTCTTGTTTCTAATGCAGCCCGTGTAGAAGTCAGTGCATGAAAAATTCCTTCCAGGATCTTGTGCATGTGCTCCCAATCTTCCAGTTGAAGCCTTCATTGAAGTTGCATTCACCCGGAGTGCTTTCTGAATTTTTAATTGCTCATATGCAATTAAAAATAAAAAATATGAGTTATTTATGGACAAACATTCAGACTGATGCATGTACCGGAGAAGAACTACAAAAGCTTCAAGGATAAAGGAAGACAAGTCAAAGGCAATACCCATGCAAGCAAATCATACGGTCACTTGCTTCCGAGATCCGATTGCTCCAGATCCAGATGCTTTTAGATCCAGTTTGGTGAGAATAAAAGGCAAAAGAATCAACTGCATGTAAAATATGGAAAAAAGAACAAGCTTTCTTCTCATTTCTGTTTCTCATTCTTCTTTCTCTTATTTCCTCCGATAAAGTAATTGAGCAATCAATTAAATTATAAAACTTAAGTGATCGGTTTAAAATCCATTTCTTGAAGAAGTTAACTACTTGGAAATAGGTGGTAGACATGCAAAAAAAGGTTCTATCTTTGTTGTAAATCATGCATGTCATGCAAAGAGAAATTCAGGAGGGAGATTACCAGTTGTTTCCTTTACAACTTCCACATGTGCCAGTTCACTAAAATATTCCTATTTGTAATTTCCCCTCTACATGCTATAAATAGAGGAATAACCTACAAGTTAAGGATCAGAATTTGTAAGCAACATTCTTGTGTTCCAGACTTTGTGCTGAAATCTCTAATAGCTATTTGAAGCAAAGGAATAGAAAGGAGCAGATTTCTAGAGAACTTTGTGTCACGGTGCATTTTGTTTCTAGCTTTTTGTCTTAGATCTACTTATAAACTTTGTGTTATTCTAGATCTGGATCGAAAGTTGCCATTTGCTTATAATTTTGTGTGTTAATATCTATTAGTTTTGTCTATGTGCATACAATCAACTTTGTTATCTATTGATTGGGTTACACATCTTCCCTCTTTCTTTCTGTTTTTAATTATTTTCTTCTTCATTAGATATTTCCTTTTCTTTAACAACTGCTTACTTGCTGGAAAACTATACAGCTATGGTTCATGAGCTGCATGGTTAAAGTAAAACCCCTAAATAGATACTAGCATATTTAATTTATAAATCTTACATGGGAGCCTCAGGTAAATGAGGGAGATTTATCTCATGACTCGCCTAGGTTTTCAGTTATGTAGAAAATCTAGGCAACAAAGTTGTCTTTTCATTGCACGGTCTTTGACTAATGACAAAAGGGTTTTGCAATAGTGGGGTCCACTCTTATTTCAGAAGGGGACCCAACCTTCAGAGTTAACTATTAACTCAATTTTCCTCATTAGTACGACAAGTTGAGATTGAGCTAGTGATGGAGTTGAGCTCATGATCAAGTTACAAAAATGGAAGGTGAGTTGATAGGTGAGTTAAGTCAAGCATCAAGCTCATGGGAAGTTGATCGATGAGCTAGACCGAGTTACCATCCAACCAACCACCGCCACAAAAACCAGCTAGCCCACTAATGGGAAAGCAAACGGGATAAGTCTGGGCAAAGCCATGAGTTTAATCAAACAATCATGCTATTTTTAGCCCTACAGAGTGCCTCACCCACCGAATGTGGGATAAACCCACACAAAAATATCCCCGACGGACGTGGCGACCAAGATATGTGATGACATGGATGGATAGAATGGAATAGCTAGAGAATTCAATTAGATAGACATGTGGCAACAACATAGAACCTCGGATGTGACGTAGCAAGGGCAACCAAACAAATGGCAGGGAAAATGTAAGGTGACAGGCTTGAACCGTCAACCTCTCGCATGCTATACGGGCACCCAAACCAACTTGGCCAACCAAGTTGACATACCAAGGATATGCCGATAAGGTATTTAAATGCAATATTTGGGCCCAAATCTAGTACATAAAGGGTTTGAGGCCCATTTGCAAAGAACATCAAAGCTTAGTTATAAATCTTAGTGCAAGGAGACTTTTTTGAAGCCTTAAGAAGAATATTAAGGCATTTAAGACCTTATTTATAAAGGAATTATGAGTTAATTATTTTGTTAACTCGTCATTTTTATTTGTAAAGGCTATTGTTAATACTTAGTTCTTGTGCGGAGCACTGGAGTTCGATTGAGAGCCGAAGGTAGTTATCAAGCACTAGAGAAGAAATACAATGATGGATAAGAACTTTCCAAGCTTCTTTCCTTTTAATGGCTTGAAAAATCCACTTAGCACACAAGGAATACCCTTATATCGTGAATGTCAATAAGCCCCATACCTCCATCTTCCTTGTGAAGAAATAGAACTCCCAGAAACTCTATGAAATCCTTTATCGATGGTGGGGTTTTCCCATAAGAAATTATGGAGAATTTTTCCTTTATTTTGCATCAATTTCTTATAAGGCACCCAACATGAGGAGTAATAGACATGAGTGGCTTCAAACACTTTGGAGCAGATTTGAAATTGCCCACCTAGAGAAAGTTGCTTAGTAATCCAAAGATTCCAAATTTTTGGCAACATGATGCACCACATATTGTCGAGTTCGATGGGGTTGTTTGAAAAGCAAAGGGGATACCCAAGAACTTGAAATTTTCTCTATGTTGAATCCATTTCCATTCATAATTTTTCAACCAAAGAGGCAAAGGAAGGAAGGATTGTCTATAGCATTGTGTTTTATGCCATCAGATCGAGGAGCCGGAAGAAAGGTAGAAAACATCTAGACAACTCATTGCATTGAAATATTTAATTCACCCTCGATCAAAGTGAGAAAGGAATCATCGAAAAAAAATTCATTAAGCAGTTGTATGGGGTGATCAAAGGGGAGAGAGATACCACAAACCACACCTTGAGATTTCACATTAGCTAAAAGGTAGCCAAAAAATTCAACTACCAAAACAAATAAGGAAGGGGTGAGGGGGAAACCTTGATGGATAGATTTGAATAAGATGAATTACTCTGAACTCTTGCCATTAATATTGACATGAGTAGAGGCATAAAAAAGAGCGTTTGAACCATTTGAATAAAATTGGGGCAAAATCCTAGGGCTTTGAACATGACAAGAATAAAAGGCCATTCAATTCAATCGTAATCTTGAACTCAAAATGTATTATGATGAACATGACTTGATTGGATCTCCAAGCCCATTCCATTTCCTCACAAACAAAAATTATGTTGTACATGTCTATCCTTAATGAATATCGGTTGTTAGGTCGATGATGGTAGGGAGTAGTGGCCCAAACATTAAGTAGAGTAATTGGGTGCCAATTGCATATTTTCTCAGTGGTCTCCTTTGTTATTTATGAATTTATCGTTCACTCTATTTATTTTTAGCCCTAAATTTTGTGTGTGATAACCTTCCAAATAGACCTAATCGAGATCAAGACCCATTAAATCCCATAAAGTTTTGCATAATTCATTGGGAAACCCATTGCACCTCATGACTTTATCATTGGACATTTATAATGCCACTTCATGAATGTCTTCAATGGAAAGTAATCCGTGATAAGATTGATTCTCTAAGTAGAGGTATCCTTGCAGGGAAAAGCGCCAAACATTGCTCCAATGTAGTTTTGGCACTCTACAGAGGGAGTCCGGGATTTGAAAACCACCTGTAATGCCTTATAAAGGCCTAGAGTATATATTTATTTTCAGTTAAGCTTATGCCATTTTAATGGATGGATTTGATTTGCTATAAAGAATGCTTGCATTTAAGCATTTGAAATAATTATTTGGAGAGTTTATCTCCAACTTTGAGCCAATATAATCATGCTCGAATTTGGGCACAATTTGAATTTTATGCATGAGATCCACAACCTACAGCTGAAGAAAATCATAGAAAGGGTTACTATCCAATTCCACCACCATAAGACTGAGCTCCGAAGAGGTGGCAGAATAGGAGCAACATTGAATCCAAGCAAGTCAACACCCATAAATTCTAAGAAATTTAGAGGTTTGATTCAACGCATCGACAATCATTTAATACAGATCCTTGTTGTTGAATGACATGTTGATTTGTTTGCTAATGGGGCCATAGAACCAAGATCTAAACCCATTTGATGTGATTGATAATGGGCTCATGCTCCATAATTGTTGTATTGAGATAAAACCATGTTTTATTACATAACGATCTCTAAGATTGCCAAACAATACAAATTTTGATGGGGTAGTGATAAAAACGAGATGATTTTTGCATTACTTCCATAGCAATGGAAAATTGTTATAAAAATAAAATAAGCGAGCATCAAGATCATTACTTGGTCAAGCCACTTAAGTACTCGATCGATCCACTTCGGAGATTGGTCCAAGTTTACCAAGTATCGATGAGGGTCGGGATGATGGTATTTTAGATCATAAAAACAAATTTGGTAATGCATGTAGACTTAAGCTTCTCGCTCTCCAACTATCAAACACATTGACAAGTGGCCACACTAGTTAGTGGCCACACTAGTTAGTGGCGAGTTCGACCATATTAAAATCACTACATATCACCCAATGTGCATTGGGGACTTCATCGACCATCCACCACCACAATTTTCCCCTTTTATGAGCATCATTATAAGTGTAGACATTGATGATGCAAAAGGGTAGTTATCAAATATTAAAAAGAGCAGACATAACTCGATGCATGAGGGTTGAGCCATGATCTACATAATGGGGCCACCATTTAGGTGAAACTCATGTTATTAAACCACCATGACCCACATAACGGTTACTTGTTAGCACAAAGCCATTATGCCTAATAGTGTTACTTACAAAAAGAGTTGAAAATATACCACCTTGACTTCTTGTAAGAAAAGAATGTCCATGTCTACAAATTCCTCCGAAAATAATGTACAATATACTTGTGATTGGAGTCTATAAGACCTTGAACATTGCATGAGAAGTAATTCACAAGAGATGGTTGTCAATGGATATCTCCCCTGTCTCGGACCTTCTAAGGCATCAAATTGGTTTTGCATGAAATGCAAATTATTATGCTTCAAAAACTCCTACAACTCAAATTTCCTTCTCATAGTATATTCAATGGTGTATTCCTATTTTGTCAAGTCCACACCGTACATTGGGCTATGTGGGTGATCCAAAGAGCTCTATCGGATCGGGCTTGTTGCAATATTTTATGTCATTTTGGTTTATTCAAGATCTTCACGGGATCACCCGTATAATCGACATAAAACTTGCAACATTGGAGATATCATCTATTAACATGATGATCTAACCATCTTTGTGTTTGAGAGGGATAGCTCCCTCGTATGATAGGTTTTTTTGGGGTTTTGATACTTTTAACCCAAAAGCACCGGAAGGAGAAATAAAGGAAAGTAAGAGAGGAATAAAAAGAGAGAGGAAGATAGTGGAAAATAATGGAGAGAGGGAGAATGCAAGAACAAACAAATATAGATATCATTCCTACATGTTAGAAAGTACACCATAAAAGTAAAGAGATTGAATGTTAATACTTTGCATGAAAATGAAAGAAATAAAAGATTACATTTGACATAAGAACAAACATAATCACCAAGAATCTCAAGACACGAAATTATACAAACATCCATGTTTTTATTCATGAAAAGGAACATAAATTTTCCTTGTTGTCTTCTCTTCAACAAAGTCTTTACAATGATCAATCTCCATTGTAAATACCTAAACTCAAAGTTATATTAACTTCCCTACCTTAAGACCATAGGGCACAAAGTTCCTCCAACCTCCAAGACCCTTTGCAAATGAGCTCTAACTTCCTTTATAACTCAAAAGTTGGTTATAAGGTAGTTAGGGTTTACATGACATCACTTTAGGTCACAATTAGGTCACACTATAATTTTATAACTTTAGTTTAATAAATTAAATTCACTATATTAAAAATAACACAATTTTAACACATAAGTGACATGAATAAAAATATTTAATATAATAATTAAGTGGGTACATGTGGACCCTACTAGAGTGACTTGGACATACACCTAGACACCAAAATGACACCTAGATTAAAAACATGACACTTATGATCAATTCCATATCCATTGGGGAAAAAGTCCTCCTATCTCAATCATACAAGAAATGAACTCATTGACCATGAGGGCAACAAAGTATTGATCTATATTTTATGATTCCTAAGTCGTTGTGAAGGAACCGAGTCTACAATTTGGTCACTTTCCTTAGGCGAAAATTTTCTCGCATGTATGAATTTGAATTCAAAAGTTCACTTTTCTTTTTCATCACTTGCATTTTCTTGTGTTTTTTCAAGGGCAAAATTCAACTTGAAAACATGACAACTATACCCTATTGTCGAAATATTTCACGCATGCAGACCTTCCCAGACACCCTTCAGACCAGTTCATTCCCCATGTTAAGCCTATCCCCATCCATTTGATTCTCATGTCTCTGTGGTCTTGACCTTTCCCATTTTTAAAGAGATGAAAACAAGCCTACAAGTTCTTTTTGAGACAATGTCTTAGGGGTGGATCTTTTGGAAGGTTTGAGAAGGGCTACTTTTAGCCTTTCTAAGGATGGTGCATATTATCTAGAGTGGATTGGAAGTCCTAAATTCATCGGGGGTTTATTCATGAGATAGGATATTTTTTCAATTGATTTAGGAAGATTTTGGAAAGATCTGGAGGTTTAGGAGCAATTTCAGCAAAAGCAGGTGTTTGAGGCCAAAGGAGCTTGCACTGCAAAAAAACACCCAAGATTTGGGAGATGACTTAGAAGCTCCACAATGAGTTGGAGGTCAAAAAAATATCAATGGAAATCTTATTCAATGCCCTACATGGTGATAATCTCAATTTTTTTCACAACACCTATGCATTTCTTTCCATAACTCATTCTTTTGCCGACACAATGGAAATCCCGATCAAAAAGGATATTTTTGAGGATGTTTCTAGATAAATATGACATTTATACCCATCCCATCCTTCTAAAATTACGTTCTATTGGAAATCATACAAATAAGTTCCAAAAATTCATCCAGGAGCTCCGACAATGTCATTTTCAAGCTCCTCTCCAAGGTACAAGCTCCGTACTTAGTCAAAAAATTTAGTGACACGTGTTATCATGAGGCTAATGCACACTTTTGGTGTCCCTCCATCCCTTTCAAGGGGAAAAGGGGGGCAGAAAAATGTCCCCCCACCTTAAGCCTCATGGACCCATCACATGACCCTAGGAGGCTCCGATAAACACATTTTGCCAAATTTCTAGCCCCCACTCCAACTCACGCATGCTTGACACTTTTCATCACTAGGATAATGCACAATTTTGGTGTCCTTCCATCCCTTTCCAAGGGGAAAAGGGGGAAGAAAATTTCCCCCACCATGCTCCTCTAAATTCCTCACATGACCGAAAACTAGCTCCCAGTGCTCAAATTAAGCTCTTTTTGCAAATCCCTCAACTTGTGCATGTGTGTCATGTGTCACTATGGAGCTTAGCCATTTTTCACTCCCCCATATTGCTCCGTTTCTACTCGGAACTCTGGCGAATTTTTTTCAAATTCATCCATCTCCATTTTTCTCCTTACATTCACCTCTCCATTTTCCCATGATCATGGTGGAAGAAATTTCATGAAAAATTACAATTTTGAAAGGCTCCGGACACATTTTTTTGCAGATTAATTTCGTAGCCCACAAAGAGAAAATCTTCATAACTTGCAAACTGGTCTATGGTGATGTGGGATTTTTCACATTATTAACCATTTCCAAGTGCCTTGAGAACACAAGTGATAGCATTTTCATGCATTTTCCAGATTTTTTATGGTAGAAAAAACCCAACTTCGTGCCTTCATTTTATAAAATTTAATTTCTGTTGTCCAAAGATCGGTTTGAGCTAAAAAATTGAATGTGAGATAAAGAGAAAAAACCCATCTCAAAAAGTTAGTTTCATCGAAATCCAAGGTTGGGAAAGCTACTTTCCAAAAATAGTAAGTCTTTACACGAGAACTTACTATAAATAGTAAAATCTCAATAGAGCGAAAATCATTCAAAGGCGTCGAAGGTGAAAAAGTGAAAATAATAATTTACTAAAAATAGTAAATTCTCATTCCAGAGTGCAGAAAGTGGTATTGGACTTAGTTTTCATCCATCTCCCTACCTTCCGACATATTTTAGGGTTCCCAGTGATGGCTTTTCCTGGAAAGGTAATTCATCCTTCATAAAATACTAGAGACATCACTTTGGTTATAGTGGTGCACAAGGGTGAAACATAATATCACAAGGCGTAGAAGGAAAAGTTTGCAATCTTGCAGAACAATGTGCATAATAGGGATGCAGGTGTTAGGAAACTTGAATATCATGAATGACAATTGTGAAATCCTAAGGAACAAGAGAGTGATCCTCATTCTCATTGTGAGGTTGGGAATGCATCATCATGAGCGAGGTTGGTGTTCATCTCAAGCTCACTTTGAGAGATCTTGAAATAATGTTTTTAAACACTCATTCAACGGTCCGAGGTGTCTATGTAGCATGTCCTGGGGTAGTTTGTGATCATCATCAACAAAGGCAAAGTGTTCAAAGGAGTCGAAGGAGAAAACTTTCATAAGCGAGAGAATAGAAATGTCATAAAGGGTCATTAGATGCCAATTTCCATCTTCAACTTCTTCAGTGCAGATCTTCATCGAAGGCGGAGACATCTTCATCCATGCTTTGGAGCATCTCTTCTTTCTTCTCCTCTCTCATTATTTCTCCTCTTCTCTTCCCCCTTTCTAATTATTTGTTGTGGCAATCATGATGTTTGTCCTATTCATTTAAATATGACTATAGTGGACATTGTAATAAGTTACCCTTAATTAATAAAAGAGGGCTTAATTTCATTCCTAAGGATTCAAAAAGTCATATATTGTAGAAGGAAAAATGAAAGGTCATGTGGGGGAGGTAAAGATCCTTCTCAAAATCTATAAATTGTAATGACTTCCCCATTCTTAAGGGTTGTCAATTTTGTATGCTCAAGGAGAGATTACTACTTGGAGTAAAAGAAAAAGAGAGAAAATTTCCTCTATTTTCTTCCTCTCATATGTTCTTCCATTCCTCACTATGTACAAATTTTCCAAAATATCAATGAAGAAGAAAGGATTTTCTTGCTTTTCTTGATGAGAGAATTACTGAAACTTTTGTTCCTAATTCTATCTTGTCTTGATGCTAGTAACAAAGTTTGTTTTATTTCCATATATGTGTGTTGAAGTACTCTGATTAATGTCTGCATGCATCTGATTTTCTACCTGAGATATTAATCCCCCTTCCTTTTTCCCACTCCCTTTCCCACTTACTTAGAAAATTCCTCCCTTACGAAAAATTACACGATTTTGCCGTAGGTACAGTTGGAGTGTTCATGTTTGATCCCAAACCTCGAGGCCATCCATAGATTTCATTTTCATTCACGCATAATAAATAGAGATGTACCATTCAAGCGAGAGGGGCCTAAAGTCTCGAGAGCATTGGCAAATACCCACCAATTTATCTACTTGAAAAATTATCTCACCAACATTTTTGGTCCCCACTATGGGGTAGACTTGGCATATTCTGCACCCAAAATATGAACCAAAAAATACAAAAAAATCAACTATCCAAAAACAAAAAAGAATGGATTGAAACCCATTGAGAAAAACCCATTATTGATTCATGTAAATGACCCTTCATATTCCATAGTGTTCTTCCATATTCTCATTGCAATATTTTCCCAAAGTGGCTGAAAAAGATATACCGTGTTGAATAGGATGAGAAGAATTGTTGATCCCGATTTTAAAGCTCTATAAAATCCATAAGAACAAATTATAGATAATCCCTACTACTTCTCTCAAGCCTCATCTTGATCCAACTCTTCAAGCAGAGTATGGAAATCCTATTCAAAATCATGTTGATACTCCTCTTGTAAAACCCCTCATTTCTCCTAACTTCCACCCACCATTGAACATTGATTTCTATCGAATAAGAAAAAGAATTTGAAGAATATTTGGGAGAAGAATTTGCAGAAGTGGAAGCTGAAGTTGAAGTAAAAGAAATAATTACGGATGAAGAAAGAGAAAGACAGTAACCCATTGTTCCATGGGGAAGGAATATAGGTCCACTCACTGTTATACCCCCTCTTCACAATCTACCAACATGTTCCCACAAGAATTTTCTGAAGTTCAAAGGTGACAACATGTAACTTCATGAAGAACACATCCTTGCCTTCATCACATCATGTGAAATTCTTGTAATTGAACACGAAGATGTTGTTGTAATATTTCTCGTGGAATCTCTTCAAGATAAGGTAGAAGAATGATTCTATATCCTACCAGATGGATCCATCACCTGTTGGGATGATATCAAATCTAGTTTCAAAGAAAGATTCAAATCTACCGAAGACTATCAAGACCTCCTAGTCTAGCTGGCTCAAATGAAGAAGGAATCTAACAAGACTCCAAGGGAATTCATAGCCCGTTATAACAGGTTTCTCAAAAGGATACCTCTTGAAGTTGTGCCCTCCGATGAAAATGTGAAAAGGTTCTTCATCAGTGCTCAATTTTTGGATTCAAGGGATTGCCATCGAAGTAGAAGATGACATCATCCTATCCATAAAAATAAATAATCATTCAAGGAAGGATAAGGCACATCATCCTAAAGATGATATAACATATTTGTTGTAGTTGTTGTCATGTATTTTTGCAAGGGAAAACTTCAAACTTGAAAGCATGACTACTTTACTCTAGTACCAATTTTTTTCTTGTGAGTCCTCCTGAGAACCCCTCTAGATCAACCTATCCCTTATGTCAGGCATATCCTATCCTTATAATGATTCATATTTGTTGTGTCAACCTTCCCCATAGGTTATTTAGGGAAAACAAGTTCATTCAAGTGTTTCGAGATAATACCTCTCAAGGTGGACTTTTCAATAGACTTAGAAATGACTATCTTTAGCACACCCCTCGAAGTGGAACCAAGACCAAAATTCATCGCGAAGTGTTATTAAGGAGCTAGAAACATTGTGTAATTGATTTTGGAAAGTTTCAGAGGTTTTGGAACAAGTTCAACAAAAGCGGGTTTTCAAAGGTGAAGGAGCTTGCAACTCAAAACAACACCCGAGCTTCAGGAAGTGATTTCGGGAGCTGTAATGAATGGACGTAAAACAAAATATCAATGGAAATTTATTTCAATGATCTAAGTGATGGTGGTTTCAATATTTTCATAAGACATAATATTTTCTTCCTACAATATGTTTTCTTCATGCACAACCTGCAGTCCCAAGAAATAGGATATTTTAGGGTGTTTCAGGAAGAATTAGAGCATGAGACCCATCCCATTCTTATCAAAATTATTTTTATAGTAAAAATAATATAAATAAGTTCCTGAAAAGACCTCTGGATGCTCAAGATATTTCTCCATCAAGATTCTCTCCAAGGTATGCATTAGGACTTAGTCATTTTTGGGGTGGACACATGTTACTCCTAGGTTGAGGAAAAATTTCTTGCACCAACTGTCCCATATCCTTGGGACATATGGGATAAAAATGCACCTAGCCCCAAGATATCCCCCTGGACCATCATGTGACCCCAACAGAGCTCAAACAAGCCAGTTAAGCCCCTTTGCACCCTTTCTAAGTTCTCTTCGTTCTAAAATCCTGCAGTGCCACTTGTCAAATTCTTCGAGGGCACATTTTCTTACACCTTGTGTCCCATCCTCTTGGAAAAAATGTAACACAAAAATTTGTGCCATGCCCATCTTGATCTTTGATTCCTCATGTGACCCCAGAAGGTGCTCCGTAGGCCATTTTTCAGCCCCCTCTCCTCCCCGCCCCCATAAACTAGCATCTCGCCACTTGTCATCACTGTAAGGATGTGTTTTCTTGCACCTTATGTCCCATTGCATGGTATAGTTGGGACACAAAAATTCACCCAAGCCTAGCCCCTTCCTTGGTCCCCTATGTGACCCAAAGTGTCACCCCCCGAGTGCTTATTGCTCTTTTCTCTCTCTCTCTCTCTCTCTCTCTCTCTCTCTCTCCTTCGTCGACCAATCTCCATCCACCACTTGTCAAGCTGAGATTGAGGCACATTTTTTTGTACCATATGTCTTGTTCCCTTGTGATAGTTGGGACACAAAATGCACCCAATCCCAAGGGGATTTTGAAAGTCAAAAAATGTAAAAAATTAACTGTCGTATTGTTTCTTCTTCGTGCATACAAGAAAACCATTAGGAAGAAAAGTGTAAAAACATTTCCCTCCTCCATTCCTCCATGTTCATCACTAAAAAAACTCCATTAAACCTGTAACCAAGATATGCAATATGCTATGAGTGTGAATGAGATGAAATGGCATGAAATGTGAATGTGATAGGAGCAGCGTGTGCCCCCATCGAATGTGTATGAGATGAGGTTCATTTATAAAAGACCCGTCAACAATCAATAATGAACCATAGAATAAGAGTGTGTCATCGGTAAATGGTTTGAAAATGTGCACTATACAATTAACATGAAGCGTAGAGTGTAAAGTGTGAGTGATGTGAGGTTCATTTTAGATTTATACCCTCAACATTCAAGTATGAACCATGGAACTAGAATTATCATGGGTTATTGAATGATGCAAAGTATGTATCAAGCTATGTAAAAGTGATGAGAGAGACTAGATGTAAAACACGAAGTGTAATGTGTATGTGTAAAGACTAGAAAGAAATATTAATGGTTGAAGAGGGGGGAAAAGCATGATGCCCCCGAGTGTGTGATGTGGAAAATAATTGGGTAAAATCATCTATAAGATCGTCATTGTCAAGATCATAACCAATTGGAGTTGGATCAAAGACTTTGTGAATGAGGTTGATCATATAGAGATCCCGTGCGACATAAATTGTACATGCCTATTGCATATTATTCATCAGTGAAAGGTGGTTGTGGAAAACCATGTGCATACCATCGAGTGAGATTTGGAGAATATCCCAAGAAAGAGTCATTGCAAATAGAAATGTGGCCAAAAGGCATAGGAAATGTGATATTAGTATGATTTGGATCTAGTGTGCCACTAATATAATCAAGCCAAGATTTCCCAAGTGTGAGTGGAGAAGAACGAGAAGTGCGTGCAAGGAAGACTGTCAAATGGAGGACACGGAAGCCATAAGTTGCAATAATAAATACACATCCATGATAGAGGTGCGGTGAGTGATATGGAGGAAGGAGATCAGAAAATGTGAATCCTAACCTAGTCAATCCATCATGTGTGCAAATAGTGTCAAAGCAGGTGGGTTCAAATGGGATATGAGGCCAATAAGAATTGTGAATAAAGAGAGTGCATGTGAATGGACCCATGACCAGGAGATGAAGGAGCCCAAGAAGTTGTTACATATGCTAAAACATATAATGTATGTACTATGACTTGGAAAGAAATCATGACATTAGTAGATGGAGGAAGATTTTTGAATTAATATTCACCAGGGCCAATAACAACAAAAGTATCTTGAAAGTAGGATTCATCTATTTCAAGTGGAGTAAAGTTAAGATTGTGTAATGTGTCATCATTAAGTTCTATGGTATTAGCCTTGTTATTACAATCATCAGTGCTAACATTGTCTTGTTGTATAACATTATCAAGAATATTAGTAGGAGTGGAGTCAGATGTAGAATTGGGAGGAGCCATGGTAGGTAGAGAAGTAGCAGTCATGGGGGATGACATAATGGGTGATAGAATATCATGAAAGTACGAGTAGAAATGGATGGAGTGCATGAAGAAGAAAAAGAAGTAGGAGCGCTAGATTTACCGACATCATATGTACTAATTTTGTGATATGGAATTGGCTGAGATGGAGGGATGGGCATATCAATGACATGATATATGCATAAAAATTGAATGTCTCGGGATCTGCAAGAATAGTATGTTCATAACCATCATGTAAGAATTTAATGCACCAATGGATTGTAGATGGAACAACATGCATAACATGAATCCAAGGTCTTCCAAGTAAGCAATTGTATTGAAATGTGCTATCAATGAAAAAGAAAACAATAAGAACAATTTTAGGTCCATTTTGTAAAGGTAGGGTGATGGTGCCCATGCATGTACAAGTGGTGGAATCATAGCTACGAATGACTTGAGAATATTTGTTAATTAGGTTTTTGGGAATGCTCATTTTCTTGAGGAGAGAGAGTGAACATAAGTTTATAACAGATCCATTGTTAATGAGTACACACTTAATACAAATGGCACCAATAATAGCAATAATAAGCAAAGGTGCAAATGGATTGTCAGTAGCAGAAGGATGGATATCCTCATCACTAAAAGATATAACATGTGGTAAATTTTTAAGAGATTGAATGAGGTGAGAAAATGCAACATGTGAATTATTGCTTTCAATGTGAATATAACAAAGGGAGGCCTCTAATGTGTGATGAAAATTGGGTGCACTATGCAATAAATCATAAAGATAAATTTTAGCTAGAGTATTCTTAAGTTGCTCTATGATGTCATAACCCTTAGAGGAAGTAGGAGGAATTTGAAGAGTATGCAGAAAATTTATAGAATGATCAAAGATATAGAAGATAAATAATCAAGAAATATATTCAATGTTCTCCATTAACTTTCATATTACACACACCAAATATATAGGAAATGACCATCCTAAAATATAGGAGGTGGTTATAACCATTCAAACCTCCTACGTGAGTTGTTTGTAACTCACTTCCCAAATTATAAATTTGTTATTGTTGTTTTATATAACAACAAATAAAAAATTACTAACTTACCTACTAATTTACTAACTTACATTCACCATAATAATAATTACCAATGTAATTATTATTTACACACATACACATATGGAGCACTAACATATAATTTCCTAACAAAACTATGGAAGTAATAGGTGGTGGGATAGAAGTGGGTGGAGCCATAGGAGGACAAGTGTGATGGGTGGTGACTACATTGATGCTTAGATCAGATATTGGAGTAACAAAGTGAGGAGGATGTTGAGTACGAACTTACATGAAATCAAAAGCAATAGTAACAATGCTAGAAACCTTGGTTGGAGAAAAAAAGGATAATAAGAATGATCCATGAATTAAAAAGAAGGAGATATATTTTGATACAATTTGTAAGGGGAGATTTGACTGATCGGGTTCACTAAATGATTTTAAAAAATAGAATTATTATTAAACCCTAATTGCAGAGTCACATATGATAAATAAAACATAAAATATAGATTTGACACAAGCAATAAGCTAATAAAATATGAAACCCTAAGTGCAATAGAGAGGAGGAATGACTTAGCTGATTTGCGTTTTATCTAGACCTGGAGTAGACCGGGAAAACTCGATGAAAAGAATGACAGACCATCACATCCGCGCACTATAAAATATGAAACTATCGGATAAAGTTAGATAGGGGTCCCCACAATAGGACATGGGTGCCTAGGTGTTGATGACCTATAATGGGTGCATGTGACTACACAAATGGTTAGAAACTAATTTTTAGTGTGTCATACAAGTGTCACAAATATTTTCTGTTCATCGCTTATGTGTCGCAATATGATCACCGAGGTAACTGTAACTATGAAAATAGATATTCACCTATAAAACCCACAATACCACATCAAATAAAAAAAAGAAAGATATAATATCCGGATTCAGATTGACTCGAAGGTCACCCGGCATAGTGATCTTACAATCGAGCATTGCACTACATCTCAGACTCCATGTAGTTCTTGTGAGTGTGTGAAATAATCATGCCCTGGATGCCCTTGTGCGAGTGCACTTGATAACGGGTTAGCTAGATGTAGCAATGTAAATAAAAATGTGTGGATGGAAAAATGGACTTCCGCTTCCTATGCAATGTATGAAAAAAATGTAGTTCCTTTTCCTTGATTGAATGCCAAACGGATGTTTTGAAGTGTTTTAGGTGACTTTTGAGTGCAATCTTAGGTAATAGTAATAATTCTTAGAGTTTGGCCCTTTATTTTGGTTACATAGCTATGTAACTATATGATTCCCTTGTTTGAATTTTGTAATTGATGATTGGAAGGTTGAACCATAAGTAGAAAAGATGCCCAAAATATAAAAGAGGCCCAAAAAGAGCGAGTAAGGTGGAAAGAGGTTAGGGGCACCTAGAGGGGACGAGGGCTCTGGGCATTGGTTTCCAAAGTCACAAAAATAAAAAATAAAGTACCGATGGGATGTAGGTGTGCAAGACCATATAGACAAAAAAAAAAACAAAGACAGAAGGTCGAAGAGAGTTGTCAATTACTAGTTTTCTTGCTTATGAATCATATGAATGTTAGTATGTGTTTATGGACCTAGAAATGTACCCAAGTGCATAATTTTGTGTCTACAATTGACTTTTCCAATGTTCTCATTGCCCCTATTCCAGTCAAATTTATGGCTACCTTTGTGGTCAAAATAATTTGGAAAGCTTGGGAGCGAATTAAACCATGGCTCCTGTGGAATGGCAATGGCTTCCATGACAAACTTTCATTTAATCTACACTCTCTATGGTGGTCTCCATCATTCAATTTCAAGATCGTTGTTTAGCCGAGGTGCCTTGGATTCCTGCTCTTCACCTCTTCAAGTGTGAAATTCATACTATCCAAGATCTTTTCTACAAACGCACTCAATCTTGGCTATCTTGGCAAGAGCTCAAAGTGAATTTCAAATTGGCTTTGTCAAACAGATCCCTCATCAACGACATCATTTCCTTTATACCAAATCACATGATCCACAAGATCATTGTTATTCATACTCTGTCTATGGTGGATAGAGTGGAAATGGCATGTGGACACCTCACTCTAGAATTATTCAGCTAGCCAAGGTTATGCCTAGCTTTCACCACATCTTCCCATAGTGGGCAAGCTTAATACTCGGTGGGGAATTTGATCCTCGTCATCAATCTGGAAAAGGATATTTCTTACAGTTTGGTTCGCCTATGTGGAACCTAAAATTGCACACTTTTTTTGGTGTGTTATTCACCAAGGCCTTATGTTTGGTTCATGCTTGGTGCATCTGGGATTCTCTTCCCCAAAATTCCCCTTCTATGGACATCTGGAAACTTTTCCTCACTTTTTTTCAGATCGCTTTGTAAAACCCAGAGGGCTTGGATTTGGATTCATGATTTATTCCTCACATTTCACTGGAATGTTTCACTTGGCAACATGTGCTCTTAGGACAATCCTCAAATGCCACACAAATTTTCCCATATTTGGCATGCTTTCAGAGGGGAAATCTTATTCTGGTTATGGAAAGAAAGTAATTCTTATTTATTTGCTAATGTTGAAGTTGATCAATAATTCTCTATTTATAACAAGTCTATGGTTATTGTGAATGTCTTGTTACAGATTCAAGCTCAAGCCCAAAATTGGTGATTGAGGTGGAGCACCTAAAAACACTCATGCGCCACTGGGGCGATGCCCCTTACAATGTTGCAAGATAACCTTCATCCCCTCTCGCCGCTGCTCCCCACCACATGACAAAGGCTTAGTGGGCACCAAAGAGGTGGTGGCCACCAAAGCCGCTCTCAATGTTATTCTTTTATTTGTGCCCACCAATCCCTTCATGTACCCAACCTCCTCAGAGGATATTATCTCCTCTGCCTTTATCTCACCACCGAGGATGGGATGCCCTCTGTTTCCAAGCCATCACAGTTAGGGCTCATCAGTTTCCCCTAAGCCACGTACTCCATGATGACTAGAGCTTCCTACCTCCGCCGATAAATTTCCAAGGTTGGCTCTCACCCTCTCAGCCCCCTGTCAAAGAAAAAAATAAGGAATCCTACCCAACTCAAGTTTGGACATGTCAAATAGTGGAAAATATTTTCTTGGTTCTCGGTTGGCATGATAAAGATCCGCCCACCGTAGTACATCAATTAGAAATGGCGGCTTAATTATTCGTCCTTGTGCTTCGTGATGTTTTGTAATGTTCCTCGTTCTTAGGATTTTTTGAATAGTTTGTAATGTGGTTATGGGGTATGCTTCCTATAGACACAAAATCACGCACTTGGGTACATTTCTAAGTCCTAAAAGTATACTAGCATTTATATGATTCCTAAGCAAGAAAACTAGTGGTTGACAACTATCTTTGGCCTCTTTTCTTTGTTTTTTTTTTTTCTGTTTGGTCTTATACACCCTACAACCTAGTCAAAAATTTACTTGTTTATCTTTCATGGCTTTAGATACCAGCGCCCAACTAAGACAACAACAACACCTGTGCACTCATGTCTCTCTTGGGTGCCCCCGACCCTTTGTTATCTTACTCGCTTCTTTTGGTTCTCTTTTATCTTTTTACATCTTTTTCACTTATGGGCCAGCCTTCCAGCTTGTTAATTATGAAATAAAAACAAAGGAATCATATAAATACCTAGTTATGTGTTCAAAATGAAGGACCAAGCACTCAACATTACTATCATCACCTAATCTTGCATTCTAAAGGAACTAAAGAACTCTAAAGGAATCCATCTAACATCCATTCAAGGGATAAGGGATGCATCGAATCTACATATAGTGTATAGGAATGAGAAGTCTATTATATTCCATCCACACATGTTATACATTTATACATTCTAACTAAAACCCGCTATCAAGTGCAACCTTGTATAAGGGAATCCTAGGTTATCATTTCTACACACACATAATAACTATATGGAGTCTGAGATGTAGTGTAGTGCTCGATCATAAGTTCACTCTTCGGGTGACCACCAAGGTCATTCCGACTCCCCATTTTTCATTTTCATTTTTAGGTTTGATGTAGTTTCGGGCTTGTGTAAGTGAACTTCTCTTTTACAGGTTACAAGTATCATCAACGATCATAGTGAGAATATCAAGAGATCAACAAGGAGAAACTACAAATCCTAGTGACATAGGAGAAACCAGTCCCGAGCATATGTACGACCACCGACACCTAGTTCCGTTCACCAGCCCTTAAGTGCCCTTATCCTATTACGAGAGCCTATGTCCGGATATGTTCCTGTGCTCCAGATTTTTCAATGACCGGTGATGACCTTGTTTGTATTCTATTCATTCAATCGCACCTACCCAAATCACTTCCTATCCGTTCAAAAATCAACTAAGTTCCTCTTACCTCTCTTTCTTGCTTAGGGTTACATACTTTACATGCAATTTTTCTTGTTTCATACTATATTTTAGCATTTATACTTCAATAGTTACTCGCAATTAGATTTTATATAAATTAAATCAAATAATTTTGTGAACCCATTGCTCGAACTCAACCTTTCTTCTAGGCATTTTTTTAATCTTTCTATCATGGCTAAAACCTATGAACCCTTTACCGATGAATAATTTCATGGTATCTAAGCTCATATTTTTGAACATCCGCAAGACTTAGATCTTCTTTTATTTGTTGCTCGTGAGGAATCCACCAATCTAGCTAAGTTCAACCCTCCTACCTTTACTACTACTTCCATTCCTATTGCAACACAACCTCCTAATTCTACCCTTCCACCTACCTCTACTGTTCCCATTTCCATTCCTACTCCTACCAATCATTTCACTCCACCTCTTATTTCTCACACACGGCAAGTCTCCTCTTTTGAAAATCATAACCTCAACTCCTTATACCAGACCTACAAGTTCAAATCCTTAAGTTACAACAAGATAATTCATGCTCCTCTCTGTCTTTTTATTCTTCATTACTCCTCCATACCCCTTTTGCACCCGCCATTTCTACTTATCAACTGCCTCATAACTTCATCACCCCTAAGTTTCCCACCTTCAATGGCCATGGTGACCCTCAAGAGAATCTCTCGATCTTTTCATGTGGCATGTCTTGACTATGTGGATGATCATACATTGATATCTAAGCTATTTCATATAAGACTTCAAGATCACGCCATGTGTTTATTTTATGATATACTTGTTCATTCGGTAACTTATTTTACACATCTAGCTGATGCTTTTCTTGCTCAATTTTCCATCAATATCGGCACCAAGATATCTTATGCAAAACTTTCTCAAAACAAATAAGGATTTAATGAGCATCTAGCTGACAGTGTTTTGCATTACAAGAACAACCTAGCTAAGACAATCAATGTCCTCGTTGATTCAAAATTGTAAGATCTTTTTGTTCAAGGCCCCTTACCACCACTTCAAGAGAGTTTTATATTTGAGACTTGTCCTTCATTTTATAAATTATGCCATATGCTTAAATGTGCGAAGTCAAACTCCTATCTATGGGTAAATTAAAATATCATGATACTCCTTCATCCTATTCTAATAGGTTTCAAGATAAATCTATGTTCAAACCATCTCTTAAGCCCACCAAAGCAAAGGAAATTGTTAATGTCGTCCCTCCACCTAAAAATATTCAGTGGCAATCTCCAAAGCATACTTTTACCAAATTACCCTATGCACCCCGTTTCTATTACCTCAACTTATCGAAAGTAATCTCATCACTTTTCCATTGTAGCTCAATCTCGACCACTCTCACCCCCGTGGTTGTAATTATGATGAAAATTCAAGGTGATTATCACCAACATGTTAGGACTTATACTAGTCATTGCTTCAAACTCAAGCATACCATTCAAGATATTATTGACAACAATTCACTTGAGCTCCCTACATCATCTAGTTCTAATAGGATCAATGATAACAAAAAGATAAAAAAATCTTTAATTACCCTTTTTCAAACATGACACACAAGCTCTTGATTCTTTGGTTAATCATACATATTGAGTTTTTCCTCCTCCTTCATGGGCCCCCTTGAATTCCTTGTTGTTTCTGCTAATGCATCACCACCATTCATTACATTCTTAGATCATGATTATCATGCTACATTTACTTCTGATTCCTTACACATCAATGCTTTTATCGGTTCATATATTGTCAATAATACTCTGATCTATCCAAAAAATCCTATGAACATGTGCTCCATTGCACTCCTCATGGCTATCAAATGTCCTATGTCTAATATCACATTCCCAGTTCCCAATTATTTTGACTACATCAAAATTCCCAACATTGTTGGGCCTCTTACCATGCTTGTGTTATTCGTTGTGGCATCTTCAAAAAAATTATGTGACATGTTCATAGGTCTCTCTTGGCTATGCGCCACCTGCAGCCATCCCTTCCACGAATCATTTGTGTCTCAATTTCATTCACAATAATAAAGTTGTCACCCTAAAATTCATTCCACCATGTACATCATTGCCTCGACCTAATCTTGATGATATCTATACACCACCATAGTAGATCTAGGCCCCCATGCATATCAAGTCTAAAACACACTCTACACCTAGCTATCCTATTCATACATGACCTTGTCATCCTCATCGGTCTCTTAGTCCACATCTTCGGCCTAAGTCCCCTACTTGGGCAGCCCCTTCACATAGGTATTCACCACCACCTTCACCACATAGGTCTCCTTCATGTACACATAATTACCCTCCTACACCACCGATCTTAGAGCATCATCGCATGCCTTTATCTTCTCGTATATCGGGTGGAGGGACCTTTCCTTCACTATTGTCGGATAGTTTTATCTCACTTACACACTTGGGGGCATCACGATTTATTCCCCCTATCACTATCAATTTTCTTTAATGACTAGTACCACTCGCACTCTATGCTTCATAACATTTACATACTCTCAAACCCTTTGATACACGCATAGTATCGGCATTACCCTATGACGCACTCTAGTTCCATGGTTAATACTCGACTACTGAGGGTATAATTTTGAAATGAACCTCACATCATTCACATTTCACGCTCTGTGCTTCATGATACATATTTCTAGCATCTACACACACATTACTTGATGACACACTCTTGTTCTATGGTTCATTCTTGACTGTTGAGGGTTTTTATAAATGAACCTCATTTCACACGCATCTGCTTAGGGGCTCACTACTCCTATCATCTTCACACTTTGCATTCCATACCATCACACTCATACAGTATATTTGCATATCTTGGTTGCATCTATTATTTCTAGGTTATTTTATTTACATGTTACACTTTGTTTTCCATGCTAGACGAATTCTTAGTATTTCATTATCATTATATATATATATATATATACATGCATGTTCACTTGGCATTTTATGGTGAATGAAGATATCTTACATGTGTTCTTACACACCGCAATGATTCTTAACATTGTCCCTTTTACCAGTCCCACCGAGGCTCTTCGGGGCATCTAATTTTTCTACTATCACATACTACACATGTTCTAGTGCTACATTCTTCACTACTTATCACTACTATCATTTTACTTTTCACCGTTATACACACACTTCTACATAATATTTATCTTTCTAACATGTTAATGGGTTCTTCATGTGTAGAATTTACTTTATACGACTATATGCCACTATGGTTATCCGACACATTCTACTTGATCTTATTTTCCAATGTATGTTATTGTTTGTGGGTTATTCCTATATCTTATGATACGGGGGCATCATAACGAGGACGAGTTTAGGCTTATAGGAAGAAAAAATTTGGTCTTCTTATGTTCTTAGGGGGTGTCATTAAGGTATTTTGGTTTCCTTTGGGATTTTGAAGTTCAAAAATTTGAATGGAAGGATTTCCCTCCATTTTGACCTATTCAAAATTTGAATTTCTAAGAGCCAATTTTGGCTTTCTAGGTTGTGTAGGGAGTTTTTAGGTGTCTTCCAAGCATGTACTTGTTAGGTTAGTTCATAATTAAGTCTCCAAGCACCATTGGGTTGATAATATTCTATTGTAACTCTTAAACTTGTTTTATGATTTCTTGTTAGACACCTTCCTCATGTGACTTGGTCATAAGTCCATAGTGGATAGTTATGGACATGTAAATTTTAATTAAGAAGGTATATAACTCATCATGTAACTTTTTGCATTATTGATCAATCAATAAACATTGATTTGGAGCTCAAAAACAGGGGAAGTTGAGAGATTGTGTTATCTTTTGCATATACACAACCTGTGTAACCTAATTTATGATCAATTATGAGGGAAAATTGTATATGAGGAACCTGAAATGATTAGGTACATGTAAGAATTATGTAGGTGAGGTTTGTTTTTGTTCATTTGCATCAAGAATCTAATGATCTTGTGTGAAAATTCAAAACTTGAAGCTTGAGGAAGGTTTAGACTACATTGAACCACTATGTTTAAGGACAAGCTAATATTTAGAAGGAGTTTAAGAATTATGTGAATAAAATGCTTCATGCATTTGGATGTATGATTAGACATAGGGAATAGAAAATATAAACAAAGATTGCAGAGGAATTTTGAATTGAAAACTACTTAGAGAAACCTTAACAATCAATTAATACAATATTTCTATGACATGGTAAGGAGTTTATGAATCTAATCATGCATTTCCATATCATGCAAAAGCTCTTGGTAAGCTAAAAGGTTTCTCAATACATGTGTAGACATCCTTGAGGTGATTCAAATCTTTGAAGTCGATAATCAATTCATAGTGAAGAGATTTATGTTCTTGTGTTTGGGACCTGCCTAACCCTTAGGGTTTTTGAATAGTTGCTAATTTGGAGGGTGTAGATAGTGTTTCAAGAGATAATAACTTCAAGAAGTGGTTTGTACACATACTATATTAGGAATCAAGTGGAAATTTTCTTTGATAAGTCCTCACAAGATAGAAATCCTTGATAGTCATGATAATGACATCAGTAAAGAAATAGAAAGGACCTAATTTGAGAGTCAAACTTGAGACTTCAAAGACAATATTGCAAGGGAGGATGTGATGAAATGTTGTACACTTAATCTATGACTAAAGGGTGATAAATTTCTACTTTTCCAAGAAAAAGAGCCTTGCAATTGAAAGTTGTATTAGAATTTATACTATGACAGCCTCAGTAAAGGGCTTTCTTGACCAAAGGGAAGAAGTTGTGAAGGAAGTACTAGAAAATCAAGGAGTTAAGACAAAAAATTTACCCACACTTGTAACTAATTAAAGGGTCCCTAGAAACAATACCAATTTTGATAGAGGCCTGGTAGATTATCCCAACCCATACCATTCCATGGCATTGCTTCAAGAAGCTAAAAAGGCGATCTTCTGCAAAGTTGAAGGAAATAGTTGAATTTGATAGCTTGAACTTAATTTGATGAGTGCATTAGTATTGTATGAGACTCCTTATATATTTGAAAAGGTTTTTTGAATTCATTTGACTGATTGAAGCCATTTGCAAGCCTTTGAGTTCTTAAGAAGCCACAATGAGAAGTTTTTGCAAAGATGAAGTGAGATGGTCAATTTTGTGACTTCGAAGGATTGGAATGACTGAAACAAGATGAAATAAGGATAATAAACATACTTAAGGCATTAAATGCATTTAATTGAGTATATAGGACTATTTTTCAAGTTTTCCTAGTATTGGGAACAAGGTGTAAATACAAGGTTTGGACTAAATGGAAAGTATTCACTCTAATATTTCTTATTGAGAATGTGAGATCCTCAAGGTGAATACATCATCTTGTTTGATCACCATTTTCTTTCTTATGGCCACTTTGGCCTTGATTGTCTTGTGACATTGTGAGTAATGTCCCATGTATGTAACCCACTTTTCACGGTCTATTTTATTTACACACTTCCTTATTACATTGTTATCTAATTACATGCTTTGCTTTCACTAACACATGTTACTATCCCATTTTGTTTTCATGTGCCTTGGTTTCTACCATGCACATCCTCTACCCCTATAAGTATCCAATTCAGATCAACATCGTGTCCTCTTCTTTGGGTCACATTCTCCAACCATCATCACATGCACCCCAAACAAGGGGGAATACATTGGGTGAACAAGTCACCCCTATAAAAGCTCAAAGCTACAACACACATATACAAAGTACACAATAAGCACATGAACATAGTCATAGAAAATCCCAAAATAGATTTGGGTCCAATGCACAACATGAGACACGGTGCCCAAACTCAAATAGTAGCACCTAGGTGCATGTGTCGTCCCACAGGTGCTATTTTCCGGGGAACAAACAATTATATTCTCATTACAACACAATCTACAACAATGTATAAAGTAGTTCTACAATTACAGGTACAAACCTTTAATTATAGAATGCATGCAATCTCATACAATCAATACAATTTGGAACTAATTCAAAACAATCGAAAAAGAAGAAACAACAGGAAAAAATTGGGACACACCATCTGCAGTGGTGCTTATTGGGCAGAGTCATGGAAGGAGAGTAAAACTAGACCTCTCTCCCCAATAATTGCTCTTTGGCATGAGATCACTCAAAAACTTGTAGTTGGCGTGAGATCGTCTAAAAATCTTGCTATTAGCGTGAGATATCCCAAAAAATTCACTCTTCACAAAATTTCAGGACACATTTCTATCCTTTATACTCTTTTACATCATGTGCACACTTTACTTTACTACTAATTTTACACACTTTTACATTCTTTTGCATATTTTTCATATACATGACTTTGACTACTCTTTTTCTCTTTTTTTACAGGTCCGTCCTTAATATGCAACAATAATAAGCCTATAACAACAAATAAAAGCACACCATAGGTATAAATAATGCATACGCTTCACCCTAAGGGTCACTTTCCTTTCCTAGTCTCCACGCTTCACTTTGCAATCATTCCATGCTTCACTTGTCCACTCGGGACGTTATTCGTAACTTTCTCTACAAGATCATAAGGTACACATCTCTTATCTACTTTATGTTATTGAGTATTCACTCAAAAACATAAAGTGGGGGAAAATGTAGACACAAAATCACACACTTGGGTACATTTCTAGGTCTTAAAAGTATACTAGTATTTACATGACTCCTAAGCAAGAAAACTAGTGGTTAATTATCTTTGGCCTCTTTTCTTTGTCTCTTGTTTTCTATTTGGTATTACACACCTTACAACCCAATCGGAACTTTACTTGTTTATATTTCATGGCTTCGGACACCAGATTCTAGCTAGGAAAGTAACACCTAAACGTTCATATCCCTCTTGGGTGCCCCCGATCCTTTCTTATCTTACTCGCTCTTTTGGGTCTCTTTTATCTTTTGAGAATCTTTTTCACTTATGGGTTGGCCTTCCAGTTTTCAATTACAAAATTCAAACAAGGGAATCATATAAATACATAATTATGTGTTCAAAGTGAACGACTAAACACTAATCATTACTATCATCACCTAAGCTTGCATTCCAAAGGCACTAAATCACTCTAAAGGCATCCATCTAACATCCATTCAAGGGACAAGGGTTGCATCAACTCTGCATACACTGCATAGGAAGGAGAAGTCTATTTTATTCCATCCACACATGTTATACATTTCTAAATTCTAGCTACAATCTTTATCAAGTGCAACCTTGCACAAAGGCATCCTAGGGCATCATTTATACACATAAAAGAACTACATGGATTCTAAGATGTAGTGTCGTGCTCAAATCATAAGTTCACTCTTCATGTGACTACCAGGTCAATTCGACTCCCCATTCTACATTTTCCTTTTTAGGTTTGATAATTTTTGGGCTTGTGTAGGTTATAGGTATCATCGGCGATCATAGTGTGAATATCAGGTGATCAACAAAGATCAACTGTAAAACCCTATTGACATAGGAGAAACTAGTTCCCAAACATGAAAATCGTACAATCACCAACACCCGATTAAGGACATCGGTGCCTAAGCGCCCCTATCTTGCTATGGGCGCCTGTGTCTAGCTCTATTCCCGCACTCCATATTTTTCACTAACTAGTGAGGAACCTATTTGCAACTGCTCATTCAACAAGACCTACCCGAATCAATTCATGTCCATTTGGAAATCAGCTAAGATTCTTACCTCTCATTCTTACTTAGGATTACATACTTTACATTCCATTTTACTCATGTCATACTAGATATTAGTATTTGTACATCATTTATTTCAATAGTACTCTATAATTACATTTAATACCAATTAAATTAAATCATTTCCATACCGCCCATTTTTTTGTGAATTATTTTATATCATTTTACTTGTTAATATAATATAAGATCTTATTCATAAAATTTTTTTCCTTTACATTGATATAGTTAGCTATGGATTGTCATTGAATTTTCCTCCCCCAAAAAAACTAAAAACACATTGTATATATTTATGTACCTTTTATTAATTCCATGAATAAATATTTACATGAAAATATGTTATAAAATAATATATTAAATTATGTGCTAAATTATTTTTTTATAACTATCATATATTGTACATCTACATTGAACTTTAAATCCTTAAAAAGAGGGCCCTTTATGAGACATGATGACCATATTCTCGATAACATTTGTATAAGGCTTCATTTTTATCATTAAATACAAGTTATTCCACACACACACACACACACATTAAGGACAAACATTTTGATATAGAATTTTGCAGAGTTTATAAGAATAAGTGTAAAAGGACTTTCTTTGATTTAGTGTCTAGGGTTGAGGGTATCCATCCCAAAGTAATATATTTTTGTTATTTCTTTTATGAAAAGGGATCTTATATTATATTAATGTAATAAGATACAAGATATATTTCAACAAAAAAGCGAGTGGTATGAGAGCACGCCCCAAAACCACGAACAAGCTAGGCTGAGCCTAGAAAAGAAAAATTCAAACTAGGCCGAGCCTAGGAGAGTACAACAAAACAAAAGGCATCACCCAAAAAAACTTAAAAGGCACTATCAAGCAACAACAACAAACATGCCCAAAGTAGGTGGATCCTGATCATCTGGCCACCCCGAACTGTGAGTAGGTCCTTCACAAGATCCAAAATCTCCCACCAACAACAAGTTCTTCCTCCGGGTCTGCTTCCCCATGCATAGGAATGATGAGGTTAAGGTGAGGGAATTTTTCAAATGATGGTGGAGGTGGTGGTAGGTTGAAGAGATTTCTTTGTGAAGCACCAAGTAGAAGGAGATTCCCACTCGCATAAGGTGGCAAGTTGATGAATGTGACGGAGAGCCCCACCCATGTTGCCAAGGTGGCGAGCCCCATCCCTATTGATGAGTCAATGAATGTAGCAGGGATCCCTAGCCACGGTGGTGAACACGTGAATGACTATGCCAATGTAATGGCCCTGGAGAGTGGCGGGTGATATCGTGAAAGCACGGTGTTGAGAATGGCTATGCCGGCCACCATGAGCTGAGGGTGAGGAACACCTAGTGGGAGAAGGAGGCACTCGGGAAACGTTGCACAAGGCTTCCCCTTAATGGCGCAGCAGGGTCTAGAGGTGATCCACCTCCAGCGCCACCTTGTTTGTTTGAACTTGTATTTACAGAAGTACATTGGAGATCACCATTGATTTATTATAAATCAAGAAATATTAATCAAATCCAAAATTAGCAAAGAAAAAAGCACTTCTTTCTTTCCATATCCAAAATAGAATCTCCCCTCTGAAACTATGCCAAATCTGGGTGAACATAGGCAGAAGTTTGGGATTATCTCCTAGGAGGATATGTTGCCAAGTGAAATAGTGGGGTCATGAGGGAAAAAAAGAATGGATCCAGCCTTCGAGAAAATTTGAGCTTTGGGACGAGAACCATAAGACATGAAAAAGTATTTCTAGATGCCCACAAAGGGGAAGTCGGGAGCTGAAATCCCAATTTGAACAAGACGAGCTCAATACGAAGGCCTTGGTATAGAATACACCAAAGAAAATGAGCAGTTTTGGGCTCCACGCATATAGTCCAAACGGTCTCAAATCATCTACCCTGTAGAAAGAGTAACATGAATTCCCAACGAGTATTAAGTTTTTCCACCATGAGAAAATAAGGCAAAAGCCAATGATAACCTTTGTGATAAGGCCATCATATGTCTGTTAATGTATAATAAATGATCTTATTTTACTCTCCTTTTATCAAGTTTGACCGCATTATGTGAATTTTTTTGATATAATATAAGTTAGGATGTAATTGTCCATCTTTTGTTGATTGTAGTTATAACATTTAAAAGCTCTGTAATTCCTAACAAGTGCATTAGAAATTCAGTTTTGTAATAAAATAGGTCACAATCAATCGAAAGAACCAAGTATGAAGCTATCAAAGCATGTTTGTGGAAGCATTGGTTTCAATACGGCTTAGTTCCGAAACTTCCGCACTTAGTTCCGTAACTCTAGTACACGATTACAAGCTCTATCACTTAGTTCGGAACCAGGACTTAGTTATGGAACTCTGCATGTAGCTCCGGAACCCTCACGGTTAGATCTGGGACGATTTCCTTTAGTTTGAAACTTCTCTAAAGTTTTGGAACCGATAAGAATTCATTTATTCCAACAATGTCCGGTGATTTAGCAATCAATGATCCTTTCAATCAGGAGAAGATTAGAAGATTTTTATTCTTCATACTCACAGATCCAAGGATAACTATCATACAATTGTATGTCTAGCCATGTTCCAATTCAACATCTATTTTGGGCATGATTCGGTTCTATCTGAATTGGTAGGATAACTATGGTCGTAAATACACATGTGGAAGAAGTATATATATGCAAACCTATAGATAGATTGATATATATATATATATATATATATAGATAATATAGAGATAGATCGATATACATAGATACAAACACATAGTTATAGAAAGAGATAGTACGTCTTTGTAATGCAAAACATTTTATCAATAAAATAGCCATTTCTGTTTTGAGAGAATATTAAGTTGTCAAATCTTGTTTCAAGGTGGAGCAAGGGCCCACTCCTCCAAGAACCAGGATCTTCGTTTTATTGGTATTTATATTTCCAGAGAAAATAGTATAGATCTGTTAATTCTGTAAATGCTTTTGATTATTCAAGTTGAAATCTATCATATACTTGTTCTTAGGTGTTCTAGATTAGATTCTTATTTCCTTGCAATCATTTTTCAGCATTCTCAATTGTGTGTTTATTTCCAAAGCAAGTGTGTTTATTTTTGTAACATGTGTTTACTTACAAAAATCTATTTCATTCTACAAATGTGTGTTTATTTCTAGCAATTTATTTCTGCAGAGAGTGTTTACTTCAACAAGTTTTCATAGTTTGATTTCAATAAGGTTTTGGCCAAGAAGTCCTCAAGACATTGAGAAAATCCCCAGAAAATATAAAAAGAAAACAAAAGACCTACAGTCAATTACTAGATCACTAGGATTCTTCTTGTTGCATATAGCTTTAGACACACCCCTGGTTTGAATATGACATCAACTGAGAGTTGATTAAATGAAGGGAATAATGACACCCAACATTTTTGGTGCCGTTGTCGGGGACAAAACTAGTTAGAATTTTCTAATTAGGTGTCAACAAGAGAAACAATCATATATCTAGTAATTAAAGAATCTTCCCTACGTCATCATACAATTTATGAGTAGACCAAAAGATTGCAAGGGTCGATTCCTCCCAAAAATATCTAAACAAGAATCATCATCATCTTCTTGATCAAATAAGGAAGTTGACCAAGAATTAGAAGCACCATTGTCCCTTGTTAGACAAGAAGTAGAATTGCCACCTTTGGAATTCTTAGATCAATCACAAGAAGGAAGTAGAACCTTTAGAAAGAAGATTATATCCCAAGACCTGTTTAGAGAAAGTTTTGATTCACAATTAAGTAGTCAACCTCCTACTCCTAACTTTTCACCTTCCCAAAATAAATCACATACCATATTGATTGGGAGAAAAGTCTAGAAGGTACTACAAAAATGGCACGAGAAGTTGAAAGATAACCTGATAGGACCTTTATTTATCCAATTCAATTGGATGATGATGATACACCTATGAAAAATATTTCACCTACACATTTACCCACATTTAGAGGGATGCCATCTGAAGATCCTGATCAATTTCTATTTGAATTTAAAATACTATGTCAAACTTATGATTACAAAACAGATAATAAGAAAATCAAGTTGTTTCCATCTACCCTGAAGGATGCAAAAATGAGGTGGTTTATGGGATTATCATCTAATTCTATTACCACTTGGGCAAAAATGGAAGTTACCTTCCTAGAAAAGTGTAGAGGGAGGATTAGGAAGGAAGAATTTTTAAAATCAAGTAGGAGGAGGATGAGAATATGGAAGATTATTTAGACATATTCCTCTTTGTGAGTAAAAGATGTGGATTTGTACTACAAGAAGAGTTAAGCAAAACCATTTTTCTTAAAGGTCTGGATGATGAATCAAGGGAGGCACTTGATCTTATGGGAGGTGGAAACATTGATCAAATAAGAATGAATGATATTAAAGACATTTGTAGAAGTTATTCACGAACAAGGGGTGGACCTAGAAAAGGAAAAATAGTTAAAAGTTTGAAACCCAGATATGAACAAATTGATGGATGAATTGGAAAACTTTAAAACAAACATTTTAGTTCAATTAACCTCCACCATGGATGGATTGCAAGCTAAAGAAAATGCTAAAACTAAACCATTAGCTATGTATTGTCCTAGATGTAGGAAGAAGCATGCAATAAGAGATTGTCCCTGGATAAAACAAAAATATGTCTTATCTATGAATCTAGGGACCATGATATTAATGCTTGTTCTCTTCTTCCACTCATAAAGAATCAACTTAAATGAACCAACATTCCATCCACATTAGAAGAAGTAATTTTGTCTAGAGACAACCTAGCCAAGGGCGCTCATGCCTAGTCGGTTCCTAACCCCCAGGTGATGCCATGGGCAGGTCAAATAGTACCATAAAGTTGGGGCAGCCACCTTGGGCACCTCAACCAACATGGAATCCTTAGGATTGGGTAGGTCAAGCTTGGTATACCCAAGGACACCAACAACCATGGTTTGGTCAAGGAAACCCTTATGCTTGGTCACAACCTAGGTGGAGCCCTAATAATTATGTGCAAGGGAAAACATATCCAAATCAAAATCAACAAGCCATAATGGTTTCCCAACACAAAATTCACAGACTGAAAATGTGGTCCAAACCCAAATACCAGCACAGCCAGTAACAAACCCAAGAAACAAACAAACAACTCCTGTCTACTGGAACAAAACTAGAAAAATCAGTTGATTTGAATGTCATGGATTGTAAGGATATTCAAAATAGATTTGACAAAATAATTAGCAGTCCACCTGTTATAATCACTGAGATGACAAAAGAAACTGAAACCCCTAGTATAGTTGTTCCCAAGAAGGATGTAAAAGAAAAAGATAAGGAACCAGATAGCAACTCTACTGAGACTCCATTTCCAGAGAGATTTAAAGAAGCCATAGAGACTAAGGAATCTGAGTTGGTACAAGAACTAAGGAAATTGAATATTGAAATACCATTGTTACAAGCAATTAAGGACATTCCAAAATTGAACAAATTAATCAAAATGCTATGTTTAAAAAGACCTGGAAGGAAGAAGCAGTACCCCAGGACTATTAAGGTAGATGGGAAACTTTTTGATTTATTAGCAGGAAAACATTTCTTCCCAAATATAGAGATCCTAGAAGTCCTGTTATTTCTGTCTCTATAGGGAATAAAGATATACATAATGTTTTGGTTGATTTGGGAGTGGATATAAATGTGATGATAATGGACACTTTGAAAACATTACCATTAATAGGTATACAACCTATTAACACCATATTTCATATGGTGAGATCGATCAGAAAGCAAAACCAGAAGGATTTATTGAAGATGTGGCAGTTATGGTGGAGTCATGGGAATATCCAGTTGATTTCCTTATATTGCAGCCAAAAGTTAAAACACTTGGTTATCCCATTATTTTGGGCAGACCATGGTTAGCTACAGTTATTTCCTTAATTGATTGCAAATCAGGTGATATGACTATCTCAAATGGTAAGAATTCTAAGAAAATTTCCTTATATCCTTCTGCACGACCTTCTATTGATAATCAAGAACAATTATGGGTTGATGCTCCTGATACTAATAAACAAAACCTATCTTCTTTAGCCATGATCATGTTGCAGGATCACGTACGTGAGGTAGAAGATATGATTAATCAACCATTGAATGAACACCAATTTTCCTTGGAGAAATCAGAATAGTTCTAGAACCTACGAAATTTGTTTCAAATCAAATATACTTCCGAACCATCACATTTAGTTTTGAAACCACACCAACAACAATTCCCTGTGACTGTAAATAATTTCACTCCAGAGGAATGAGATTTATCTTGGGGAGAGGAAGAATCAGTAGCTTCAGTTTCAAATATATCAGGAAATGGTGAAGAATTTCGGAAAATAGCAGTGACGAGGAGTTCAACCTACAACAAGATAAGTATCATAACTATTCTTATTGTCCTTTTTCAAGTATTCTATCGAAGGAACTTTTGGAGATGTCTTGCTACATAACATATGTTGTTGCCACATACATGTCTACTAAATAACTTAATGGAACCCTTTCAAAAAATTAGTTCATCACACATTGGAACCAAATATGTTGAGATTCAGCCAGGTAAAATTTTGAACATTAACAAGCTGGTTGAAGAATGATGAAGAAGCTAAATTGTTTGATGTTTTGAAAAATCATACTAGAGCTTTTTTTGGGACTACAAAGATATGAAAGGAATCCATCCAAGTATTTTCACTCATCACATCTATACTGAAAACATTATACTAGTTAGGAAACCTCAGAGAAGGATTAATCCAGCCTTAAGAGATATAGTCAAGCAAGAAATTGAAAAACTATTACAAGTAGGTTTTATCTACCCTATCTCAGATAGTCAGTGGGTGTCTCCTCTTGTAATTGTTCCTAAAAAGAACAAAAATGGAGAATTTGTGTTGACTATAGGGAACTAAACAAAGCCACACTGAGAGATTATTTTCCCTTACCATTCATAGATCAAGTCCTAGACAACCTTGCAGGTAAGCAATACTTTTCCTTCCTAGATGGCTTTAGTGGATATAATCAAATCAGAGTTGTTGTTGAGGATCAGGACAAAACTACCTTTACATGTCCATGGGGTACCTTTTCCTACAGGGTATTACCATTTGGATTATGTAATGCTCTAGCAACCTTCCAAAGAGCTGTATTAGCAATTTTTAGACCTAACAAATGATTGTGTAGAGGTATACATGGATGACTTTATTGTGCATGGAGACACATTTGATGATGTTTTGAGGAATTTAGACAAAGTATTAACAAGATGTGAGCAACACCATCTATCTCTTAGTCATGAGAAGTGTTTGATGATGGTTGATGAGGGGATTGTATTAGGACACCACATTTCAAAAAGAGGAATTCAAGGTTGACCAAAACAAAATCAGAATTATTTCAGACTTACCTATTCCTCAAACCCCCACAGATATCAAGTCATTTTTAGGCATGCTAGATACTATAGGCGCTTTATCAAGGATTTTAGTAAAATTTCTGCCCCATGTTTAATTTACTTACCAAGGATTGTGAATTTATTTGGGATGAAAGATGTCAACATGCTTTTGATGAAATTAAAGAAAAATTAATCACTGCCCCAATATTTAGAGGACCTAATTGGGAAAAACCTTTTCACATCCAAATAGATGCCTCAAATAACTCCATTAGTGTAGTTTTGGGACAAAAATATGAAGAAGGAAAATGTATGTTATTTATTACCTCAGTAAAAATCTTAGTCCCACTGAAAGAAATTAAACCACCACCGAAAAAAATTCTTGCTATTATTTATGTAATTAATAAGTTTAGACATAATATTACAGGGTACAAAATATTTGTACATACAGATCACTCAACAATTAAATATTTAATGAACAAACCAGTGGTTGGAGGTAGGATAATTAGATGGTTATTACTTTTATAGGAATTTGATATTACCATTGTGGAAAATCTGGGAAAATCTAATGTGGTAGTTGATTTCTTGTCAAGACTAACCACTACAGGGGAGCAATATCCAATTAAGGACAACTTTCCAGATGAGAAATTGTTTTCTATTTCAGCTAATACACCATGGTTTGCTGATATGGAAAATTATCTTGCAATAGGGAAGTTTCCTCCTTCTTACATTAAGAAACAAATGAAGAATTTGATATAAACCAAAGTGTAAAATTTAAATGGTTAAGTGGAATGTTGTGTAAATGTGGTCCTAATTTGGTTTTACGCAGTGTGTGAGATAAAATGAAAGCTTTGACATACCGAGAGCATGTCATGATGAACCTAGTGGGGGACACTTTTCGCTTAAAATAATAGCTCACAAGATACTTGCACTCGATTATTATTGACCATCTCTGTACAAAGATGTGAAGAGATATATCAAGCGATGTGATCTCTTGTCAAAGGATGGGACAACCAACTTTTACCAATGAAATGCCTCTATAACCTCAAGTAATGATTGTACCATTTGAAAAAGACGGGGTTGGATTTTGTTGTTCCTTCAGTCCTCCTTCACAAGGAAAGGAGTACGTTCTCGTGTGTACCGATTATGTGACAAAGTGGACATGTGCGTGTGCTTTAACAAATGCCTTTAAAAAGCAGTTGTTGATTTCCTTCGCACAAAATTATGATGAAGTTTGGGGCGCCAAGGAGTATAATTTCAGATCGGGGGCCACAATTCATATCTAATATGATCGAGGCACTCACAATGCATTATCGATCAATCATAGGAAGCCATCTCCCTATCACCCATTATCAAATGGACAAGTCAAGTAACAAAATGACAATTGGAAAACATCCTTACCAAAATGGTTGAAGCAAGTGTAGAAGAGATTGGGTAAAGAGACTACCCGAAGTTGTTCGAGCCTATAATACAACTTAGAAGACCACAAATGTAATTTTCACCATATGAGTTATTCTATGGGAAAAATCCCTTATTGCCTATTGAGTTTAAACTACGACATTAAGGACAACAGTTAAAGTGGGTATTGAGTTAGATGCAACTCAAAAGGAGAGAATTATTCTACTCAATGAGTTGGATGAGTTAAGGATGGAAGCACTTCAACAAACAGAGATAATCCAAGATCAATGAAAATAATGACATGCCACACATATCAAGAGAAGGCAATTCAAGGTAGGAGACTGGGCATTACTGTTTGATTTCAAATACCAAGAATTCAAAGGCAAATTAAGAACCAAATGGTTGGACCCTATCAGATTGAGCAGATATTTGACAATGGTTCGGGATTACTTCCTATTGATGGTAAAGCAGAAGGACACTTTTGGTCAATGGACAAAGCTAAAACTTTATAGGAAGCCTCCTACTAAGGATGAATTTTTGAGGCAGATTGAAGCAAATAAATAATTTGACCATATGGAAGAACCCAGTTCTTCCAAAATGATCAAATAATTAGATGGATAGATCCGAAATAAAGGGAAAATAATGAAAACCGATAAATGGCGTTTTCTTCCCAAAAATAAAATTAAAAATTAAAAAAAAAAAAGACAAAAAATAAAAAGGGAAGGAATGAAAACCAGTAAATGGCATTCTCTTCCCCAAAAATGAATCTCTCAAAGATCAATTGAAACCAACAATGGCGGTTGATCTCCTCAATAAATGGCTAATTCAAAATAAAAGGAACTTATTTGGAATTCCAGTTGTGTTTTCTAACCATTTTTCCTTTTGTTTCACTTTTAGGAATGATGATTCATCACAACGGAGGGATTACATTATCAAGTACAATAAATATGTCTTTAACTTATTAAAGGTTAGATTAAAATTTCACATGTGTGATTGGATTTGATTTAAAAGTTGGTATGATGAGTCATCTATTGTACATTATGATTAAAAGTTAGTAATCATGAGGATGATGTCGGTGGAACAAAAGTGGTGGCATATTTATAATGAGCTATCATTTTTGTGGAATAAAAAAGTGAAGAAGCAGTTGCAGAAAAAAACTTCAAGGAAGAAGCAAAAGTTCCGCAGCTAAGCACAATAGTTCCACACCTAAAACCATTACCACAACTAAGAAAAGAGTTCTGTAGCCAATCCGGACAAAGTAATAATTTGAAGGAGAACGAATTTGAATCTCCCTCTTTACCATGGGGATTAAAAAGAAGTGGAACTGAGGATGATACCCAACTTCTTGCAGATGAAGAAGTGACAACTATCTTTGAACAGGCAGGGTGGTTGGAATTCCTAAAATTTTTCTCGAAGTATAACAACGAATTGGTAAGAGAATTTGTTATAAATTTAGAAAAATACAAAAAAAAGGTTAGAAATATTGTAATTCCTTTTTCTGTGAATACAATAAGCAATGTATTTGGTGTGCCAATTGTGCATGTCCCAAATCCTATCAAAGGGACCTTAAAAGAACTGGTTGAAACCCTGCTACAAGAAGGGGAAACTAAACCCCAATATATTTACAACACTAAGAAAATCATAAAAGGGGTTAGAAGGGACAAATTGTCTGAACCCTTTGATAGAGTGGCATTTTGGATAGTCAAGTTTTTAACTTGTGATGGTCAATTTGGGTCAGTGGGAAAAGAAGTTCAAGATGCTCATATATCTTAGATATGGAGCTACAAAACCAGAATATATAGTAAACCTTCCAGGGTTTCTTTTTGACTCCATCCATAAAATGGCCCGAGGTATTCCTGGGGTGTTGGAACAATCAAACATCATGGGTTAGTTCATTTGGTGTGTCAACACCATTTTCTTTCAAAGAAAAATGGAGAAGAAATATGGGAGAAATTTCTTAACAAGTTTAAGAAAAACCCTGATATTATCAGGAGGGCAATACCAAATCCTTTTTCTCCTACAAATAATTTGGAAATTAATGCCCCTGCAGAGGAAAAGAAGGAAATAGGTGGGGAGAATATACCAAAAAGAAGAAGATCTGGAAGAAGGATTAAAACTACATAACCTATTGTACCTTTAAAAGAAACTCCTTCCTCTACAACAACTACAAGAGAGCTAATATCTATCTCTGATAGTGACAATTCACCTAGGTAAGAGAAAGAAGTGAAAATAAGAAGAATCTCTAGGAGGAAACCCACTTGGACATATGAAGCTCCTTAAAGAAGAAGAATTCATAAAAGGTCTAGAGAAATTCTAGAGGGGATGAAATAATATGACAAGTTTGAAAAAGAAGCTACTGATATTTTAGGCAAGCATGGCCATGACTCCTCCTAGACCAAGCCAAACTGAGATGGAAAAAGAAGAGAGATTTGAGGAACATGTTTTTCAAGAGTTGGGTGAATCAACAACACTATCACATGAAGAAGAAGAGTTGGCATCTTGGAGATGAAAAGGGAAATTCTCTTTGGTAGAAGAGGAATGCTCAAACCCCAAAGAACTTTCAAAGAAAGAAGAGAAACAACAAAGGCTAGACAGGCTCTGTTTTTGTCCAGATTAGAACTCATTATTAGAGAAAAGGATGAGGAGTTGAACTTCCTCAAACTCAAATTGGAATAGAGAGAAATGCTCATTGGGGAACTAACAACTCAACTCATAGACATGACTGAGGAATTGACAAGAGTTAAACAACAGATGATGGAGAAAGAGGAAGAATGTCAAATTTCCAGAAGACAAAGTACTATGTCAACAAAGATTCCATTGCATCGAATTAACTTATTGGCCACTCAAGCAGTTATGGGATGATACTTGCAAGGAACTTAGTGAAATCAAAACATCCAATGAGGACTTGAGAAGCAAGATGGAAGACGAAAAGAAAGCAAGAAAGGAATGGGAAGAAAATTTTTACAAAGAAGAAGAAGACAAATTTAAATGTCTTGTAAAAATACAAATGGTTTGCATAATGAGTGAAAAATTGCTTGCATGTAGGAGACCTTCTCCTGCATATAGCGTGTTTCTAGAGGAACAATTCATTCACTTGGCCAAGAACTGTCAAGAATGTATGTGGCCTTCCACATGAAATAAAAGATGAATCTAAGTTCATGACAACCTATTCTTCAAATAAAGTAAGTAAAAATATTCTCTCAAAATTCTATATGTGCAATCTTATGCTAGAAAATGATACAAGCTTCATGATCAATTTGTATGTGGGAGAAAGTCAACTTAATGAATTTTTTTCTTGCTCTTCAAAATCAGATTGCATGGAAGGAAAGGGATTCTGAGCATCTATTGAAAGCTAGTTCATCTGGTCTCTGCATGAGGGCTCATTATGGTAAACCATCTGCTTTCGTTAAACATTTTAGAACCCATGCCTTTGATAGACGGTTCAAGACACATTATCTTGCCAGTTTACATAAAAGTATTGATGCCTTCACCTCTTATGAGGAGGGTAACTTTGAGGAGATTTATGATGGATGTTTGAAAAGATGGGAGCTTCTTATAGTTGCATTGAGAAGAAGAGAAGTAATATCTCCCACAAACTTAATATGGAGCTTAGAAAGAGCTAAATCCTTGTGCACACTCATCCCTCAGGTCAATGAAAAGCACAGGGGCATATGGATGGGAATGAGAACAAGGCCTCCCCTTCTTCTCGCTCCCATGTCTCCATGGAAAAATAGAGAACCTCAAGATCCCACTCAATTTGAGGAATGGAAGAGGAAAGTAGAAACAAGATCAGGGTATAGTATTTCTAAACTAAAACACTAAGATATTCAGTTTCAACCATTTGACCTTAGCAATCAATTGGAATGCAAAATACACAACCCAAGATTTGAAGAGTAAAGTTTGTAAGAGGAATTACAAACAAGTAAGTACGGGGAGATGATAAGGCCGAATATGTCTCGTTAATGTACAATAAATGATCTTATTTTACTCTCCTTTTTATCAAGTTTGACTGCATTTTGTGACTTTTGTTTGATCTAATATAAGTTAGGATGTAATTGTCCATCTTTTGTTGATTGTAGTTCTAATGTTTAAAAGCTTTGTAATTCCTAACAAGTGCTTTAGAAATTCAATTTTGTAATAAAACATGTCACAATCAATCGGAAGAACAAAGTATGAAGTAGTCAACATGTTTTTGGAAGCATTGGTTTCAATACGGCTTAGTTCTAGAACTTCTAGACTTAGTTCCGGAACTCCATTACGCAGTTACAATGAGCTCTATCACTTAGTTCCGAAACTTTCAGACTTAGTTCGGAACTCCAAGACTTAGTTCTAGAACTCCGGACTTAGTTCGAACGCTTGCATGTATCTCTGGAACCCTCATGGTTAGATCTGGGATGATTTCCTTTAGTTCCGGAACTTCTCTAAAGTTTCGGAACTGATAAGAATTTGTTTATTCCAACAATGTCCGGTGATTTAACAATCAATGATCCTTTCAATCAAGAGTAGATTAGAAGATTTTGGATTCTTCATATTCACAAATCCAGGATAACTATCATATAACTATATGTCCATGCATGTTCTAATTCAACATCTATTTTGGGCACGATCTGCCCATCTAAATCGGTAGGATAGCTATGGCCGTAAATGCTACTCATGGAAAAAGTATATATATGCAGACTTGTAGATAGATTGATATATATAGATAATATAGAGATAGATCGATATACATAGATACAAACACAAAGGTATAGAAAGAGATAATATGTCTTTGTAATGCAAAACATTTTATCAATAAAATAGCCAAAAAAAATTTGAGAGAATATTAAGTTGTCAAATCCTATTTCAAGGCGGAGCAAGGGCCCACTCCTCCAAGAACCAAGATCTTCATTTTATTGGTATTTATATTTCCAGAGAAAATAGTATAGATCTATTAATTCTGTAAATGCTTTTGATTATTCAAGTTGAAATCTATCGTATACTTGTTCTTGCAAGTGTTCTAGATTAGACTCTTATTTCCTTGCAATAATTTTTTAGCATTCTCAATTGTGTGTTTATTTCCAAAGCAAGTGTGTTTATTTCTGTAATGTGTGTTTACTTACAACAATCTATTTCATTCTACAAATGTGTGTTTATTTCCAACAATTTATTTCTGCAGAGAGTGTTTACTTCTAGCAAGTTTTCATAGTTTGATTTCAATAAGGTTTTGGCCAAGAAGTCCTCAAGACATTGAGAAAATCCCCTGAAAATATAAAAAGAAAACAAAATACCTACAGTCAATTACTAGATCACTAGGATTATTCTTTTTGCATATAGCTTCGCACATTACTGTTTGAATATGACATCAACTCGATAGTCGATTAAATGAAGGGAATAATGATACCCAAAACTTTGTTGGCTTTGTAGTTACATAAATGAGTATCAGTATACCACTTCCAATCTATCCACCATGGGTGAGAGGAATGCACATCAATCTTATGCAACATGTGATCAGAATCGAATTGATCACAAGAGTGAAATTATTCTCGTTCTTGGTTGGAAAGCTAAAACAAACTTTAAAATCTAGCCAAGATAACCAGATTGAGTGTTCTTTCGTAATAAGTCCTTGATGGTACGAATTTCGTGCTTAAAGAATTTGAGCACCTAGATTCCTGGGACCTCTGCTAAGCATTTATCTTGGGATTGAAAAATTGGCGACCACTAGAGAGATTGTTGATTGAGAGAGCCCATTACGAAAGCCATCCCCTTTCGATAAAATCCAGGGTTTGACACATTCCTACACTTTCCAAATACTTTTAATAAAAAAGGTACAAACAATTTTGACAAGCACAAGAGTGATGAGAAAATTTAAAAACCTTAAGCCTTTCATCGTAGGATGGACATAAGGAGAGCCTTCCACAATGCCATCCATATGAGAAATTTCCAAGCTTCTTGGCCAATAATGCTTTTGATAATCCACTTAGCACAAAGAGCTTGCCCTTAGCATTGAATTTGAATAATCTCGAGGCCTTTAGAATTGTGAGGCAGACAACATATATCCCAAGCTACCCAATGAAAACCTTTGCCAGTAGAAGCATTAGCCCATAGGAAATCTTTGAGCAGTTTTTCAAGCTTTTGAATGGAGGCTTTGAAGGAACCCAACAAGACGAGTAGTAAACATGGGTAACAACAAGAACTTTAGAACATATTTGGAATTTTCCAGCTAGAGATAAAGGCCTAATAATCCAATATCCCAATTTTTTTCCACCCGTTGAATGACATAATGCCATAGTTCAGCTGGGGTGGCTTGAAAAGAAAAAGGAATACCTAGAAATTTGAAAATCTCACCATGTTGTAGAATTTTCCAATCAAAAGTGACAATCCAGATTAGGCATGGAGGAAAAGATTGTCAAGAACATTGAGTTTTTCACCATTAAATGGATGAACTAGAAGCTAAGCAGAAAGTATCCAAACATTTCATAACATTGCTAATGTTGGTCTCATCCGATGAGCATAAGGAAGGAATCATCCACAAAATGCCCATTGAGAAGATGCTAAGAATTGGGCTCATCAGGCAGCGATATTCCATGAACAAGACCTTGTGCTTTGGCATGAGCTAAGAAATAACCAAAGCCTTCAGCCACCAGCACATATAATGCAGGAAAACCTTGTCTCGATAGATCGGAATAGCCCAAAGGGCTCTGAGTTAAGGCTATTAATAGAAATTTGAGAAGAATCATGTATAAAAAGCATATTGACTGATTGAATAAAAATGGGTCCAAAGCCAAGGGCATAAAGCATGGCGAGAATGAATGGCCATTCAATCTAATCATAAGCCTTCTCAAAGTCAATCTTGATAAACATGGTGGCTTGATGAGATTTGCAAGCCCATTCCATGCCTTCCCACACCGCGATGATGTTATCCAAGATGAAACACCCTTGTATGAAGCATGTTTTCTTTGATTGAATAATAACAAGCAAAAGATTGTGTAATCATAGAGCTAACGCTTTGGAAATGATTTTGTAGGAGACATTCAACAACGTAATCAGCTACCAATAAGTGATTTTCTCAAGATCTCCTTGCTTAGGGATAAATTTAATGTTTCCCTTATTAATGCGTAGCCCTAGGGATTGGTTCTGAAATCCTTCAAGATAGACCTGAAAAAGGTCTTGCCCGATAGAATCCCAAAGAGATTTATAAAATTCATAAGGGAATCCATCGCAGCCTAGTGCTTTATCATTAGCCATTTACAGAGTGGCTTCATGGAGGTCTTTAATGGTAATCATTCTTTCACAGATCACCTTCTAAGCCTCTGAAAGCTTGTGCGACACCACACCGAAACAATGGTCAAGAGCGGCTCGACGAGCTAGGGAGGGTGGCTGAGCTTGAAAGACGAGCTTATAATGGGGCAAAAGGCTTACAACATAAGTTGCAAGTCGAATCCGAGTTATGTTGTCCATGATATCTTGGATCTGTGGAGAAGGATTTTTGGCTTAGAGAGAAAGAAATAATTCTTTCAAACCCAATCTCCAATCTTGAGCCAATGCATCCGAGCCCGGATCTAAATGCCTCTAGAATTATAGTTATCTATAATTTGGATATGATGTTGGAGCGTCAGAACTTGCATTTGTAAAGCATCGAGAAGGGATAGCCTTAAAGCACCACACTCACTCACCTAAGAGATGAGGTTTTAATGGTGTATGAGTGGCACCGAATTTTTGCCAATTGTCAACCGTAGATTCTAAGAAATCTAGTAGTCCGAGTCAGCGCATCTTCCCACCATTGTATCCAGCTGGCTTGCATATGTGGATGAAACTATTGACAATGAATGGATCAAGGAGTTAAATTCCAAATCCGCTTGATATGATTGACAGTGGGGCCATGTTGCATCAAGGCAATATTAAGAAAGAATTGGCCTTTATGACAAAATGGGCGCACATCATGCCAACATATATGAAATCGTATAGGAGAGTGGTCTAAAAGGACAAAGTCAGGCATGACCTCTACTAGCATATAATAAATGCTATCAAACTTAAATAAGTTTTGATCTCGATAGCATGACCTGTCAAGTCATTTAAGGAAACGATCTGTCCCTCCACGAAGATTTGTCCACGTGTACCAAGCTGCAGAGGTGGGAAAGTGAGATGTGTTAGGATAAAAAAATCTGAATTTATTTCGCATGAAGTACCACACTTCCCTTTCACCAAGTGTCCACCTCATAGGCAGGTGGCCACATTTATCATTAGGGGATTCAACCATATTAAAGTCTCCACTTATAACCCAATAGGCATCGGGAATGGAGTTGGCTATCCACCACCACAGATCAACCCTTTTGGCTGCATCATTTGAGGCATAAATATTTATGAGCCCAAAAGGGTGACCATCAATATTAAAGAGGACCCATATGACACGGTTGGTGGGGTCTATTCAATGGTCAATTAATAAGGGCCGCCATTTAGGATAAATGAGTGAAATTAATCCCCCACGTCTGTGTTGGCAAGAAAATTTTTCGGGGAAAAATTGGTGGTTATCTTGCCAATGCTCTAGGATTATAAGTCCCTCTACTTAACCTGGTGCAACTTTCATATATTCATATACAAGTGAAAGTGAGTTTTCTTCGGTGGCCTTACGGTCGGGGATCCAATAGGGGCACTCCACTAACCCTATGGAAAAGCTAGCAATATCTTGCTAGGGAAGACTTTGTCTAAAGAGTGGGAAAGAGGAGTGAGAAATGATATGGGAGAACTAATGTAGCAAGTAGAAAATCATATTCCTGCACACACTAGTTAGAAATTTCAACACATGCATTTATGAGAAGAAACAAATCAGAAATAGCAACAAGACCAAATAGAATTTATTGATCACAAAGTATCAAGAAACCCCTTAGTCAAAGAAATATAGAAACTCCTTCTTCTTGTATTGACTGCTTAAACAAAAGTAGTACATAGTGTGGGAATGGAAGAAAACTAGTGAGGGTGAAAATGGAAGAAAATAGCTATCTCCTTTGTTCTCTCAAAGTACAATACACTCTTGAGTTCACAATATCAATCACCAACCCTTTGAAATGGGAATGACTTTACAATTTAAAGAATGAGAGCTGATTCATCATCTACACCCAATGCCTTTTCATATGTCCTCGCACAACTTAAACCTTTGCAACTTCCTAGGAAACTTTTATGTCCCTTTTATAACATAAAGGTGACTTATTACGTTAGAAATATTAAGACATGAAAAAGTGTAACCCCAATGCAAACTTAGAACATTGAGAAGAGAGAGAAAGTTTGGGGAGAAGAGAGAAGAGAGAGAGAGAAGGAAGAAAAAGGGGGAAGAAACACTAATGAAAAATAATTTGCCTTCGATGAAGTCCATAGCTCCTTCTAGATGACCTGATGAGGTGTTCCACTATAATGAACTCAACATCTCCAAACTCTTTATACCCTGAGAAATTCCTTTATCTTGACTCACAGGCACTTGTCGAGTTGAATGAACTGTTCTGACGATGACCGTAATTCAAACCCTGTGTATGATATACCTGTGACCGAACCATGAAGTGAGTATCGAGAGACACTATTGAATTCTCTGATATGAGTCTCAAATTCACTATGAGCAATGCCCATGGATGATCCCGAATGATGGTGTTGACCTGAATTATCATCCGTCTATGTCCCATTGTTCTAAAATTGCCCCTTGAGTATGACTTACCATTAATAGCGAGTACCCACATGGGAGACTTACTATTTATAGTAAGAGGTGATTCTTTGTTCTTGACCATCTTGATGTGGTGAAATTATTCATTTAATCCTGTGCACACTACCTTTGCCTCAGCCGCTTCTTGGGTTGACTTACTATTTTTAGTAAGCACCCATATAGGGAACTTACTATTTTTAGTAAGTGATCATTTTCACTATTTTATTCTTTGAACACTCATTTTGACTTCTGTTGACCTTTGGTACAAACTACTTTCACCACAACTTCTTTTGATGACGACTTTCCAAAGATAGCAAGTATGTATAGGAAAGCTTACTATTTTTAGAAAGTGGATTTCCAATGCTCGGTTTGCGATAGAACATATTTTTTTGGACTCGTCTCATCGTTGTGATCACATCCTCTGAATTTCACATAATTTTTCCCACTAGAATGCCTAGAAATAAAATTTAAAATTTTCACTGGCAATGGCTTCGAGCATGGAGTTGCCATGGAGGCCATTAATGGAGCTCGTAATTTACAGGAGTCTTGTTTTTGTCTCGGTTTTGCAAACGAAAACAACTCCATTGTGATAGGTTTTTCATTTGGAGTCTATGTGCAAGTTTTTAGCTTGTTTCCATTGTCGGATTGATGGGAAATCCGACAAATGTGAGCCGGTGCATGAAATGGGGATTTTGTTGGAACAAATGTTTAATGACACCATTCGACTTCCCGTTTGTTACATCTTGACCGTCTTGAAAAAATTGGAATTCTACAAAATACGACACCTCAATCCGGCATGTATCTTACAGGATATGAATCTTTTTTTGATTGGGTGACTTCATGGTTATCTGGCAAAAAATCTTCATTTTCTCCTCGTTCTTCATTTCTTCAATACTTTTGATCAATCCTTCCCCTAAGACCTATGTATTTTTATGGATTTGAGTTTTTATTTTTGTGGTGGTGAGAAGCAATGGTGGACAAGTTATAGAGCAATGGTAGGGTGAACTATGAAGAAGAAATGGGGGAAATAACAGCTAAGTGCTGGATCTAAATTATTCAAAAAATGCACAGAAGGGGCTGTGTGCATTTTTATGTCACTGATGTCCCTCACCTCAAAGGGACATGAGGGACATAAATTTCCATGGTGATCAAGGTGATGACACGTGGCTGAGATCTGATGACAGGGAATGAAGGCTTGACAAACACCTAAGGGCTAGAAATTCGCTCTTGAAAAAGTCACATGAGTGACCGAGAGCCTCCTTAGGGGAAGGGCACATTTTTCAAGGTTTTATGTCCTTGACATATGAGGGACATCAAATTTCATGGCACTCGAGGTGATGACATGTGGCAGAGATCCGACGGTGAATGTTTGAAGCTCCTATAAGTACCTTGGGGATGAACTGGTGATCCTAGAGGTCATATGTGGGTTTAGAGGGATTCAAGGGGGCTAGGTGAATTTTCCAAAATTTTATGTACCTGACCTTGAGGGACGTCAGGGACACAAAATACCACCAAGCTCCTGGAGCTAAAAATTTGACTAACTCCCGAGCCTTGAGGACAACTTGCGACGACAATATCTTGAGCTCTCGATGGACTTTTTGATGAAATTTTAAATGATCTTTACTGGAAGTGGAATTCGGAATCCAATGGTGGGGTATTAGATATTTATTCATCAATTTGATCCTTGAAAAAGTAGAGTTTTGATCCAGTACTCCACCGTGCATGAGAAAACGGATTTGTAACCATTGCACAAAAGTTTTGTAAAAAAAACTAATTTCACCATCTTTTAGAGATTGGAATTAAATTTGCGACGATGTTTTTTTTTTCTCCTAACTCTACTGAGCTCCAGAATCACCTTCTAAAGCCGAGTGACGTTTTTGGCCTTGTGCACTATCTTGGCCTCGTAAACCCTAATTTTGATCAAACTTCTGCAAACTCTCCAAAGCTTCCCTGAATCTTCCAAAATCACTTCCATGATGTTTCTAGGCCTTAAATTCACCTCCATGTTGGATTTGTCTCCTCTGTTCCACTCCAAGGGGTTGTTCCAGTCCTGGGAAGGCCAGTGATAACCCTTCCCAACACTGCCCAAAGATAACATTTTTTGAGAACTCCTAAAATCACCTAAGGGGATTGAATTGAATTTTCTAATTCACCTAGGGGGATGAATTAACACCAATTGGGAGGTTTCGGACTGGACCGACTTGCAGCACCTGGGTGCCTCGTAATGGTAAAACATGAAAAATTTGCTACAGGGGTATCGTTGTCATGCTTGGAAATTATCAATTTCCTTGTTGCACATTTGCACAACAATAATTGGCTCTAGCTTGGGGACATGACATGGACTAAACGCAGTGAAGACATGACATGGAGAATCCATAATCTCAACTTTAGACCATATGATCTGTTGACTAGTGCCTTATCCATTGGGCCCTGCAGAGTCATGTACAACTTACAACAAGAGAGATAAAGAGCGAAGAAGGAAACACACAAACACCAAGAACAATGAAAGGAAACACACAACACACTCGAAAGGAAAAAACACACACAAAAAAGGGAAACACACCTAGAATCACCTATGGTACAAGGTGGGGGACAACCTACTTTCACTGAAGCATTTTTCATTCCTCAAAAGTTACCCCTGAGTGGGCAACACTGAGTGATGTTGTTCTGCAAAGCCATTGACTGGTTCTAGAAAGTAGCCTCCTCTCCTTAACTATTTATGAAATTTGGGTGCTTTCATGACCGTATACATTTTTATAGGAGTGAGTCCACGTGAGCTTCTTGATGCTCAGGTCTTCGCTTGGAAATTCCATTGCCTTCATGTTCTTTGAAATTAGTTTCATAGTGCTAGTTTCCTTCCGTGTTTATCAACATAGTTGATTCTTCATTGAGCATATCATCGCTACCCCAAAGCTGATTTTCATTTAAATTTCTTGAATATTCTGAGTTACTTTCTTTCCGAGTCTATACTCACTGATATCTTCTCCATGAGAAACCTTAGATTCATCCTTTATCTCTACTCCACTGTGAGGTGTTTGAGTACTGATGGGAGGACCAGAAGTAACCTCATACTTGTCTTATATGGCCATGGCATGAGTTAAGAGATCAAGAATCAGCTCGAGGTCTTCTACAACTTCTACTGCATCTAATATTTCTTACACAATTATCTTCTTTGTTACTTCATGCAGCTTATCTTTGTACGCCTTTGAAGAATCTTTACTTTGCAGGTCAAGGCAAATATCCAGAGGGATTAATTCATCATCTTGGGAATCGCTGCATTCTATCACTCCTTTTTCAAAAATAGCTTCAGCTTCAAAGGCTTCAAAACTCCTTGCTTCAATTTCTTCATCATGGAAAGAGTCTTCCTCTTCAAATGGGAAAGAAAATACCTTGATTTCATCGTTTCATCCATCAATCGTTGGCTCAGGAGGGAAATCAAATTTCTTACCTTGCTTTGTTTCAATAAGGACAACATTCATATTGGTTAACACTTTCAAATCATATTCATGTTTGTCTTGCAGATTCATGGCTTGCATCAGGATTTCGAGACTGAGCTCAAGGTATTTTGTTTCTTTCGCGACTCTTACCTGCTGCGGTTCTTGTATAGATGGTTATTTCAAACCTTTCATGGGCTCATCACAAGCTAGTATTGTCTCTTCTTGGGTGATGTGATCAAGGGAGCTCATCTTCGAATGGGAATGAGAATATATCTTCATCATGGATAAACACATAAGCTGATTTTTCTGTTTGAAAATCATCAAGAACCATTTCCTCTTCTTCATGGTTTGCATCATCCGGAAATTCAAGGTTTCCCTCTTGTAACTCAAATATCCTCAATGCTTCTTCAAGGTCCATGCCTCTCTGGGAAGGCATGTCTGGCCCTATCAAGATGGGAATATCCTCTTCCTCCTCAATTGTCACAAAGTGATTCATCCACCTAGTATCTTGGTACAAGATGTCAGGTTCCTAGACTTCTATACTTTTGCACTGTGTACCTCATCTTCTTCTCTAGAAACAATTTCTCCATGTATCCCTTCATTGGTATGGTTGTAGAAGACCAATTCATCTAAATTTTCCCTCCCAAGTCTCAGCAGAAGCTTTGACTTAGCAACATTCCAAATGAATTTAGAATGTTTGCTACCAAAATCACAACTGGAATTTTCTATTCTAGAAATCTGGCGAGAGCCACCTATGCATCTTTGACCTTCCCTATAAGTGGGACCTCTTTTGAATCCAAGGAGTAAAAAGAGCCACCGAGTGGATTCATGGTGAGTTTGAGAGATTTGGCAACCTTCAAATGCATCACGTTGTCTGAGGCACAAAAATCTATTATGCAATTGTTCAGTACATATTCTCCAACAAGAAGGAAGACATAGAAAGGCTTGACCTTTTCAAGTATTGGATGCACTTAAGGAAAGCATGTTCTGTGAGGGAGGCACATGTGGGTTTGGTAATACTCCTTTATAATTGGGTGTTACAACATTGGGGGTCAAACTTCCATTCCTGATATATCAGACGAATCTCTTAAATTGTTCAGTGGTGAGTCTCGCAAATATTCGATTTCAAGAATCTACACTTTGGCTTTGTTTGCGATTCTAAGGGAGCATATGTGAACGAGGGAAATGAAGGGACTGATTTCGGAGTTGGGGTAGGTTTGGAAGTAGGGTTTGATGCTTGAGGAATGGAGGATATTTTGAAAGGTACACTAGAGCTTTCAAATTTGTAACATCCCCATTTTAAAATACCAGCATTAAGGGAATTTTTTTTTTTTTTTTTTTTTGATAACATTCTCTGTTATGAATTTCAAAATTCAAACACACGTTCAAGTTTTAATAATTGTTCTCCGCCCAAACAACACAGTTTGGATCACACAATTTCTTTTTAAAACGAATGTTCGCATATTTATATGGCACATTTAATGCCATTCAATCTTATAATGATTTTATATGCTGGTGTAAATGACTCGAGGAACCGCCGATCTTCCATTTTCATGGCTCAAGTTTCAACGATCCTTCATTTCATGACTTGGCAACAACCGATCCTTCATGTTCATGACTCGCAACAACCGATCCTTCATGTTCGTTTATGCATGGTATATTATATATACTGCTCTCATAACCGCTTTCCGGTTATTCAAGTGATCCATTTAAGAAGCCTATTCAATATCTCATCGATATTCATCTGACATCCTGCATCTTAAATTAAGTGATAAGGACAACGCAACCAGCAATTGCGATACTTTGGCCAAAGATTTTCACATGCTTTGCATGATCATATTCCTGGATGTGATACACATCTACGGAATACGTCCTTCACCTCACTTCACCTGTTATCTAGAATGGTCTTTCCTGGTTCCTACCAGTCCTCTTCGTTTAAGTTCAGTTTTAAACTTCCAATTTTCCAACTAGTAATATGAACGAATATAAGAAGGCACTCCTGGTAACTAAAGATACGCAGACATACGGTGTCGTTACCCCACGACTCCGTGTGTCTAGTTATCCTTAGTATTCCGGAGTCACTCCGTATATCTGATCATATCCTATTCCCGCTAAGAGTTACACATTCAGCCTATGTATTCCAGATGTTTTGATTCGGGAGGGCATTGCAATATGTCAGCTGCAACATTGTGTCGTCATGAAGACCCCGTCTTCATGGAGACACCTTGCTGTAGCTGGCGTATGCCAATGTCCTGCAGAATCCACCCATCGAGAACACACATCCTGCTCAAGTGACTTAGCCACGAATTAATAATTAAAATCAACTTTCAGCATTCGTGCTGATCCCTTGATCCTCGTTTCCGTTGCAGTTGCATATAGCTAAGAGGGACTAAAGCCATCCATTAACTTGCTATGCATCTTCTCCTTCGTATCGAAGGGCTACATTTCCCTACTTGGTTCACTTCTTAATCATTGGATTAAGCAGTCCGTACCGACGGACGTGATAAGTTTAACCTATTAAACTTAACCAAGATTTTCTCAACTGCAACTAAATTCAGAATTCTAACTTATTAGACGTCATTTAAACGAGGTCTAATTCCCAAGAACAGTATTCATTTGTTCTCCTTAACGTTATATGGTTAAGGTCCATTAGTTATGGATATACTTATCCTATATCCTTTATTCTGAATTCAGCATACGAGATCATTAACGGAATTCGAAAATGAAGTTCGATTATTCCAAAGTTAATTGATATTCCTTAGCTCCTAAGCTAATCCTGAATACCTTCCAATTATGGAATCATATTCTTCTTAATCCTTTTAATGTCAATTAAAAATTCATCTTTACCCAAGTATGAATTAATTGCATTTTTCAACTTAAAAGTTGCATTTAGGTAAGAATAGATATCGCTCCGTTTAACATCCATCCAAGGACAATTAAACAAATCCAATCAAGAAATAACATTATATTTCCAATTTAGACAACAATTCAAACTGATGTAAACATTAAAATATCACACATGTAATTGTATTCAATATTTCATGTCATAATCCATACAATTGCCAATCCAGTTGATTGGGCATGGTTTACATAAATCATCCATACAACTCATAGATAGAAGAATATATTTTCTTCTTTTCACAATTCCTCGAAGAGGAATAAAAGCAACAATTACATTTCATCTTTCGTTAATCAAGAAGCATCAGAAAACAGCCAAGTCTTCATTCTAATCAAATTCCATCTCGCAAAATGAATTGCATGGGTCGGGATTAATGAATCGAGTATATTAAGCACTTATCCTTAAAATAAGGTGCTTCAACTAACTGTCTCAATAAAAGAACCATGCTTTTATGAAACGACAGTTAAACATCAATCACGAAATAGGCACAAAAGAAAGATCAACAAAACACCGAACTATCAAAACATCATCACATCGCCAAAGGATCGCTGCTGTCCGTTTTCCACATAACCGTAAACATTCTCACATTATCATTTCTCGCCTTTCATTAGCAATAAATGTAAAGGATGTAACTAATCAAAGGTAAACTCATTACTTTCTTTCGGTTCATGTACTAAATTAGATTCCAAGCACTCAAGTACAGACAAGAAAGCGAACAGCAATGCATATAGTTGCTCCTATCTAAGCACTACAAAATTTATTATTCACGAATTACAGCTTTCCAATTGAATGAAAGAAGAAAAGATCATTTTTCCTAGTCATTCATCCGTATCTCTATTTCTTTCCACATGACTGTCCGAACAATGGAATCCAAACGAGAGACAAATCAAGATAACAGTTCAGAGTGAAACTTACAAAATCCATTCGGAATTCACTTTCCGGCAGCAAGAATAATTTCATTTAATTCCGGTTCATATGAATACCAAAACAGGTTAGTAAGACATCGTATTCATCATAGAACAAGCAATATCAAGATGCATACTATGTATTTGCTGTACTAGAAGATTCCATACTTCCTTCACTGTAGTGTTAACCAAACAAACAGTTATGCAATCACGTAATCATTTATTCATATGATCTAATATATCCATGAACGCATACAGTTCATAATAACAATTGCACACATTGTCATACTCTACAAAGAAACCAATTCATATGCACAGTAAGCTCCAATATTACTTTCAGAGTCCAAAATAGCAAAAAGAGAAGAATTTATTCTCTGTAATTTCATTGAGAAATAATCATTTTATTCCAAATGAAATAAAAACACCCAAACAACAAGACAGAGTTTCCATGCGTCACTACTTCGCACAGCAATTCAAAGTCAAGTTCACATTCACGAACAGTTCAAAACAGAAGATCAAACCACAACTACATGGCGCAATGGAATCATCTTTCCATCACAGCAAGAAGAAAATATAATCATTCCTTGCACAGAATACAAAACCAATTTGTAATTGTGTCTCTGCCCAAAACAACAGAAGACCGAACAAAGATCAAGAAAACACAATAAAACCATCTTATCCACACCGTAAAGAGAGACACAATTCATTAATAAGTTCAAAAGGAAAAACAATTAACTTTTCCTACTTCACGAATACCCAATACGTATTCGTTTATTTCCAGTTCAAGGAAAGGCACAGAAATGAAAATATTGCTATTACTTTATTCGAATCGAGTTCGAATACCCATAGAAACCCCAAATGCCATTTCCATTAAAATCCCAAAACCGGAGAAGGAAGAGGATCTATTTCCTTGAAAATTTCAATAAGAAACAACTTCAAACAACTATTGCTTCTTTCATTTTAGTTCATCAGCAAAAGAACTTATAGTTTCAATAGTGAAAACAACTCAAGTAACCTGTACAGACCCGTGATACATATGACAATTTCCCCAATACTGTTAAACAACCAGCACGACAGGAAAGCATTTCATTCAAGAAATACAAGGACAGCTGAACTCAGCGACCAATAACAGTATTTCATATTATTTCCAAAATGACAGCAAGAGTCAACGGAACCCAAATCACAGCAATATACACGACTGTATTTCCATTTCCTCTTTACTTGCAAAGGCAGTTCCAAACACAACAGTAAAGAAACGATTACACTAAATGGAAAACATTTACACTATAAGGAATGATTACACAGCCTGTTCCACTTTCAAACAACACGAATCAGTGAAAGAAGTATATCTATTTCAAACCACCATACTGTCAACAACCAATACAGTAAATCATTTTCCAACTCGATTCGAGCAAAAACGCATCAAGGCCGAGCAACCAGAAGCAATTCTTTTTATCATTTCCCAAAGAAAAGAAAGCAAGAACCAACAAAATCCAAGTCAAATCGACTCGACAGCAATCACACAATCCAAACCCAAGAGCAGGGTTGTTTTAATGAGACACTTAAACAAAGCAAGAATTTTTAAAGAGAAGGGCTTAACATGCCTGTAATCTCTTTTCCAGAACTCGAAGAAAACTTCGTTTGCCACGTTTTTCCTTCCACAGCGACAACACAAACTCCCCAACACTTCTTTCTTCTTCAGGCTTAGCAACAGCCTCGAAATCTCCAAGAAAAATGTCAAATTTCAAGAGTTGGTTCGACTGAACCAGTCAGAAAAACCAAATGCAGAGCAACTTTGCAAAAGCCAAATCGAAACAATGAAAAATCAAATTCCCTCATACACTTTCCAAGGTGAACTGGTCACGAGGACCAAGAAAAATCAATGCATTAAAGGCTCTACCTTTTCCTTACTTTCCACGCCACCGCCACTTGGGTTGGCGAACTCAATCTTTCAAAATTCCCATGCAAAACCGAATTTGGCTCTATCTCCAAATAGATGCCTCTATTTCTTACCTGCCCCGCCAAAACTGGCGCTGTCCACGTATGGACTGTTTATTAAATGCCAATGAATGCCTTCTTCCCATCCTTATCCCTTTCCTTCCAAGGGTCTGCGCGCCCTTTTAGATTAGGATTAGTTTAGGTTGCATATAGTGTTCAACCTAGGTCTTAGTTTAGCCTTAGGTTTTAGGGCTTAGGTTTATTTTCCTCTTTTTCTTTTTTTTTTGTAATTTAAAAATCCACTTAGGATAATAGTGTAGGATGCATGTTAGGACTTAGGATTAGTTTAGGGTTTTTAATTTATACTAACCACTAACACTAATCAACTTCCATCCTGCCCTCCTACAGACATTCACGTTAATGCAGAGCAGGACGTTCCATCCTTTGGATCACGTGCCAAGGCCACCGCGTCCAGGCGGTTCTTGCCTCACGAGGTCCCAAGTTTGACAGTACAGGGTTCAAGAATCGAACCTCTGTCATTGGTATCTACGTGCCAGCTGCCCAAAACTGCAATCAGGCGCTGCATGCTCATAACAATCCCGGGTTCGGTTCCAGTGTGAATCGACACAGAAATCACAAGAGGACCTCAGCATACTTGGATCAATGGAATTGATTCAAGGTATGCTGTCAATCAGTAACGAGAGTATAGCAAATATACGACAATTTGTCGTCACATTAGCAAACACGCAAGTACAATAATTGTTGTCCTATACAATAAATCACAGCATGCAAGAATCCAAGTTAGAAACACATTCCTTTAAGATCAGAGTTTCCCTTAACATGTTTGCTTTCATTCCAGCAGTTATAACAGCATGAAAAACATTCACCAATATAATTTGCAAAATCAGAGTGTTACAAAATTACTAAATTTTACAGAGCGTATTTAGATTTAGAATTAGAAGAGGCATTAGAATTCTTACTTGAATTGCGGGAGCATTCTTACTTGCTACAGAACAAGATTCAACAATGAAAACTCCATAGAGGTGTGGGAGCAGACATCCTGACTGATTTTTTTCATAGAGTCACCACAGAGAATCATTGGCCTTCTTTTTCTTTGTATAAGTGGAGAGAGGTGTTCCTTTCTAGATCGAGAATGAGTGAATACCATACGTGAGAAACTAGGTGTATCTTATTTGTCATCTTCATCACCTCCATAATACTCACATAATATGATTTGTGTATCATTTTCAAGCTCATCAACTTCTAGGAGATCACCACCTTCACTTTCTTGTTCAAGATCCTCTTCATTTTCCTTACTCCTACAACTTGCATTGATAGGTGGGGCCTCCAAGGCAAGCCTTCGGGGTGATCCTACAATCTGATTTCCATTGCTTCTTTGAGAAGAAACTCGTTCAAATATTTCCCTCCTCAACAATGCCATTTCATTTGCCATTTTCATTAAAAAGGATCGGTTCTTTCATCTCCAAGACATTGAGCTTTACCCTTTGAGGGATTCTTGATCTTTCCATACACGATGAGATCGTCATCAAGTTCAATGGCCATCCTTTGTGCTTCTAAAGTGTTCCTTGGTTAAACTCTTTGTAGGAGAAATCCTACCTCCGGTGATTGACCATTGATGAAGAATCTCTTGGCATTGTTTTCGAGATGAAAATCCTCTTTCAAAGATCCTACGAAGTAACCATTCGAAGCGAGCCACAAAGTATCTCATAGTTTCACCTTCTCCTTTCTTCATTTGAGCCAACTGCACCAAGATATCCTGACAATATTCAGTTGATTTAAATATTTCCTCAAAGGCAATCTTGATGTTGTTCCAACCAATGATGGATCAGGTAGGCAGGAGGTAGAACCATTCCACTGCTTTTTCTTGGAGAGGCTCCACAAAAAATCTTCTGTTGAAATCTTCATGTTGGACACAAGAATCCCACATGATGTGGTGAAGGATGATATGTGCTCTTCAGGGAGTTGTGTGCCATCACCTTTGAACTTTAGAAAGTTCTTGTGGGAATTTATTGGTAGATCATGAAGAGGTGGTTCAAGAGAAAACTGCCATGTATTTCTTCCCCATGGAATAATGCGTTGAGGTATTTCTACTTCATTTACCATTGTTTCCACTTCTGCTTCAGTTCTTGCTTCTACAAATTCTTCTTCAAAATATTCTTCTTCCTGGGGACTCAATGCTCAATGGTGGTTGAAAAATGGGAGAATTTGAAGGGGAGTATCAACAGGAGTTCGGATAGGATTGCTAGATAAATTGCTTGAAGACCCGGATGGGGAGGAGGCTTGAAAGAAGAAGTATAGATTATCTCTAATTCGCTCTTACGATTTTATAAATCCGGAAATTAGAATCAACAACTTTCGACCGCTCAACTTGGTGTATCTTCCTTCACTAGATTTTGGAAACTCTTGTGAAGTGGGAACACGAAATAACACTGTGGAATATGAAAGGTCACGTGTGAATTAGACAATGTATCTTTCAAAGAATGGATTTCCATAAAAAAAACTTCAATATTTGATTTTTTTAAATTTTCAAACCTTGCGGTCGTATTTTGGGTCTAGATGTTGCTAAATCGCCCCACGGTGGGTGCCAAAAATGTTGTGAGAAAATTTTTTAGGGGAAAAATTGGTGGTTATCTTTAATGCTCTAGGAGTCTAAGTCCCTCTACTTAATTGGTGCAACTGTCATATATGCATGCGCGAGTGAAAGTGAGTTTTCTCCTGGGTGGCCTTATAGAGGGGATCCAACAGGGAACTCCATTGACCCCCGTGGCAAATATAGTAATCTCTTGTTAGGGAAGACTTTGTTTGAAGAGCGGGAAAGAGGAGTGAGAAATGATATGGGAGAACTAACGTTGTAGGTAGAAAATCAGATTCCTGCACACACTAGTTATAAATTTCAACACATGCATTTATGAGAAGAAACAACTCTGCAAATAGCAACAAGACCAAATAGAATTTATTGATCACAAAGTATCAAGAAACCCCTTAGTCAAAGAAAGCTATAAAATCCTTCTTGTATTGATTTCTTAAACAAAAGTTTTACATAGTGTGGGAATGGAGGAAAACTAGTGATGGGGAAAATGGAAGAAAATGGCTATCTCCTTTGTTCTCTCAAAGTACAATACACTCTTGAGTTCAAAAAATCAATCACCAACCCTTTGAAATGGGAATGAATTTACAATTTATAGAATGAGAGGTGACTCATCATCTACCCCCAATTCCTTTTCATATGTCCTCGCACAACTTAAAACTTTTCAACTTCCTAGGAAACTTTTAAGTCCCTTTTTATAACATAAAGGTGATTTATTACATTAGGAATATTAAGACATATGAAAAGTGCAACCCCAATGCAAAATTAGAACATTGAGAAGAGAGATAAAGTTGGGGGAGAAGAGAGGAGAGAGAGAAGGAAGAAGAAGGGGGAAGAAACACTGATGATGAATAATTTGCCTTCTATGAAGTCCATTAGATGACCTTATAGTGAACTTTGCATCTCCAAACTCTTTATACCCTAAGAAACTCCTTCATCTTGTCTCATAGACACTTGTCGAGTTGAATGAATTGTTTTGATGATGACCATAATTCCAACCCTGCATATGATATACTTGTGACCTGAACCATGAAGTGAGTATCGGGAGACACTATTGAATTCTCTGAGATGAGTCTCAAATTCCCTATGAGCAATGCCCATGGATGATCCCGAATGATGGTGTTGACCTAAATGATCATCCCTCTATGTCCCATTGTTCCAAAATTGCCCTTGAGTATGACTTACCATTAATAGTGAGTACCCACATGGGAGACTTACTATTTATAGTAAGAGGTGATTCTTTGTTCTTCTTGACCATCTTGATGCGGTGAAATTCTTCATTCAATCTGTGCACACTACCTTTCCTCGGCCGCTTCTTGGGTTGACTTACTATTTTTAGTAAGCACCCATATAGGGAACTTACTATTTTTAGTAAGTGGTCATTTTCACTGTTTTCTTCTCTAAACACTCATTCTGACTTCCTGGTGACCTTCGTTACACAATGCTTTCGCCACAACTACTTTTGATGATGAATTTCCAAACATAGCAAGTATGTATAGGAAAACTTACTATTTTTAGAAAGTGGATTTCCAAATTGCTTGGTTTGCGATGGAACATAGTTTTTTGGACTCGTGTCATTGTTGTGATCACATCCTCTAAATTTCACATAATTTTTCCCACTAGAATGCCTAGAAATAAAATTAAAAATTTCACCTAGTAGTGGCTTCAAGCACGGAGCTGCCATCATGTGACCCTTGATGGAGCTCAAAATTTGTAGTTCTAGTTTTTCTCCTTTTGTGATGAAAACAAATCCATTGTGATAGGTTTTTCATTTGGAGTCTGTGTGCAAGTTTTTAGCTTGTTTCCATTGCTGGATTGATGGGAAATTTGACAAATGTGAGTCGGTGCACGAAATGGGGATTTTGTTGGAAAAAATGTTTCAAGGCACCATTTGACCTCTCGTTTATTGCATCTTGATCATCTTGAAAAATTTGAAAGTCTGCAAAATCCTGACACCTCAATCCGGCATGTATCTTGCAAGATATGAATATTTTTGATTAGATGACTTCATGGTTATCGGCCAAAAAAACTTCATTTTCTCCTCGTTTGTCGTTTCTTCAACCCTTTTGGTCAATCCTTCCCCTAAGACTTGTGTATTTTCATGGATTTGAGTGTTTATTTGTTGTGGTAGAGCTTGTTTGAGCTTTGCCAATGGTGGACAAGTTGAAGAAATGGGGGAATAACGGCTAAGTGCCGGATTTAAATTATTCAAAAAATGCACAAAAGGGGTTGGGAAAATTTTTATATCCCTGACAACCCTCACCTCAAAGGGATGTGAGGGACATCAATTTTCATGGTGATCAAGGTGATGACACGTGGCGGAGATCCGACTATAGGAAATGAAGGCTTGACAAGCACTTGAAGGCTAAAAATTCACTCTTGAAGAGGTCACATGAGTGACCAGGAGTCTCTTTAGGGGATGGGAACATTTTTCAAGGTTTTATGTCCCTAACATGTGAGGGATATGAGGGACATCAAATTCCATGGCACTCTAGGTGATGACACGTGGCGGAGATCCGACGGTGAAGGTTTTAAGCTCCCGCAAGCACTTGGGGGTTGAATTGGTTATCCTGGAGGTCATATGTGGGTTTAGAGGGCTTCAAAGGGGCTAAGTGCAATTTATAAAATTTTATGTCCCTGACCTTGAGGGACCTTAGGGACACAAAATCCCACCAAGCTCCTGGAGCTGAAAATTTGACTAACTCCGAACCTTGAGGACAACTTGCAGACGACAATATCTTGAGCTCTTGGTGGAATGTTTTGATGAAATTTTATATGATATTGACTGAAATGTCCTTATTAATCCAATAGTGGGGGTATAAGGTATTGATTCATCTATATGATCCATTAAAAATTTGTGTTTTGATCTGCATCGCACTGTGTATGAGAAAATCGCTTGCAAACCATTTCTTCAAAGTTTTGTGAAAAACATAATTTCACCATATTTTATATCTTTGAATTAACTTTCTGATGATGTTTTTTTTCTCATAACTCTACCTGGATCTCCCATAATCTCCTTCTGAAGCTCAACATATTTTTGGCCCATGCAATACCTAGGCCTATAAACCCTGATTTTGATCAAACCACTCCAAACTCCCCAAATATTCCAAAATCACTTCCATAATATTTATAGGCCTTCAATTCACCTCCATATTTTATTTGTCTCCTCCATTCCACTCAAAGGGTTCTTCTAGTCCTGGGAAGGCCAGTGATAGCCCTTCCCAACACTATCCAAAGATAGCATTTTTCAAGAATTCCTAGAATAATCTATGGGGATTGACTTGAATTTACTAATTCACCTATTGGAATGAATTAACACCAATTGGGAGGTTACTAGATCGATTGATGACACTGGGTGCCTCGAAATGGTAAAACATGAAAATTTTGCTACAGGGGTATCATTGTCATGCTTGGAAATGATCAATTTCCTGTTGCACACTTGCATGACAACACCCTTCTTTGTGATTGCTACGAAATCCAAGCTATCAGGACAAATGGATTTTCATACCATATGTAACTGAAAACCTATAATTTTTACTTCTGCAAAAACAAAATGTCCAAATTTGCACATCGTTGTCGAGTTTCACACACCACATATTTATGACAAGAGTTTGTAAGACCCCTAACATTCCAAGATAAATAATTCATGGGAAACATTGGTCAAGAGCCATATCCCCATCCTCTAAGCCATCAAGGGCATCATATTGATTGTGCAAGAAATGATAAGCATTGTCTTTGTAAAGAAATCCCCAGAGATCAAATTTTTTTGGTTGGCTTACTCAATGTTGTATTTTGCTTTGGTGGAATCCACGCAGTGTGTTGGGATATGGTCTCAAGAGATGCGAGAAAGACTTCGAGGTCATTTGGAAGGCCCTTGTAGTTTGGTTGGAAGTAGTAGTGGAACTGAATGTGGGATGGGGACATGAGAAACATAATTTGTCTAGTCCATGAGAACTGACACCGTGAGGGGCATGCTAGAATAATTTGGCAATGGGGTAGCTGAGATAGCAACAACAATTGGTTCTTTAACAGTAGTTGTAGGTTCCTTAGCCGGGATATTGAGAGATTGTTCCTTAATAGCTAGTTCTCGATGGCCATGGGAGCCAGAGGCTTTAGATTGCTGGGATTTGTTCTTATTTCACCAAATTTCAGAAACTTTCCAACCTTCCTCTTATTGGGGTTTGACTGGATCGGGAGTGATTTTTAGCCACATTGAGGGAGATTATAGGGTACATAAAGCAGATAATTCTTGATCTTGTGATTAGACCCTGGCAATCGGAAGCAAGTGTTGGGTAGATTGATATACATGACCCGCTGGGAATAACGTTTATCACCCATTTGAATATCCACAAATTATTTGAGATCCTGTGAGAGATCAATCTCAATGCATACTCGCTTTTGAGGATGAGCATGGTAAAACTTATCGGCTTCCAAGCAGACTACCCACCCAAGAAAAGGGACCATTTATGGTAGAAAAGGCATGCATGACAGAGGAAGACTAGGAAATTCAATCCATACAGGCACTTTAAGGGCGGTATATTCAGATACCACAAAGTCCTTGTGCCAGGGTGTTAACACAAGCAGCGAGTTACAGACATACCAAGTGGCTTGCTTAGCCAGAATATTGGGCGCATTAGTAGGGTCAAAGAAATGAAAAATAAAGAAACCCTTGGTCATGTTTTTGAATGCTATCTAGGTGGACTCCATAAGGGGTCTAGACTGTGTTAACCTAGGATTTGAGCATGCTTTCAGAGGGGATTCAACCCACAAAATACCCAATGAGGAAAAATTGTTCTAACCATTGACAAACAACATTAAATTCAGGAATGGGAAGAACCACATCAGGAGGAGAAATATTACCTCATGAAAAACCTTGGGACAAACTTTACGGGTCGTCGCCGGTGGTGTCATTACTCGCTCCACTATCTCCCGCCACGCTTTAAACAACCGGGTTTAAATTATGCTAGAAAATATATATCTAGATTTTTTTTTTGGGGTTTTACTTTAACCATAAGATTTGTCAATTAAATATGCTAGTATCTATTTTGGGGTTTTACTTTAACCATGCAACTCATGAACCATAGTTGTATAGTTTTGCAGCAAGTAAGCAACTGTTAAAGAAAGGAAATATCTAATGAAGAAGGAAATAATATAAACACAGGAAAGAAAGAGGGAAGATGTGCAACCCAATCAATAGATTACAGAGTTGATTGCATGCACATAGACAAAACCAATAGATATTAACACACAAAATTATAAGCAAAGGCAACTTTCAGATCTAGATCTAGAATAACACAAAGTTTATAAGTAGATCTAAGACAAAAAGCTAGAAACAAAATGCACCGTGACACAAAGTTCTTCGGAAATCTACTCCTTTCTATTCCTTTGCTTCAAATAGCTATCAGGGATTTTAGCACAAAGTTTGGAACACAAGAATGTTGCTTACAATTTTGATCCTTAACCCAGAAGGTTCTTCCTCTACTTATAGAATGTAGAAGGGAAATTACAAATGGGAAACTCAACTGAACTAGAACATAAACAAGAAGTAAAGATAACATCTGGCAATCATCTTCCTCTAATTCCTCTCCAAGTGACATGCATCCGGATCCATAGTCAAACTTATACACATTTGTCACTTAACTTATAGAATCGTTCCACATAACTTTAAAGTAATGGTTTTAAGACCAATAACTTTAAAGTTTTACAATTACATCCGGGAACGTGGAAAATAGAAGAAGAAAGAGTAGAAGAAGAAAGATTCGCCAGGTGTAACATCTACATCTTCTTTTTGTTTTGATACTGAATGTACTTGTCGAACATGTAATTCAGCAACTTCCCATCCGTTTTAGCCACAACTTCTTTTTCTGTCTGAATTGCAGCAAGCCTTCATTCAAAACCCCGATGCACGCTTCCACATCCTTCAAGCTAGGCCCGAACTTCTCAATATCTGACTGCAGCGTTACCAACTTACTGATGGAATCCATCGTGAAAGGCTTAACAACTCCATCAATTCTCTCTTGTACCATCAGAAGAGATCCCTCCAAGGAATCAAGCACTTTGCTAGGAATGGTCCTTGTGTATGAAGAAACGTTCCCGACCACTTCCTCATTGGTGAAAGCAATGACATTGTCTAGTAAAGATGATGCCATACTCTCAAGTGCCTGCATCCTTTTCAGCATGATTCTGAAGATCTCCAAGTGGAAAGATACTGCAAACTCAAGTTGCTTCCCCTTCTCAACTGATCCATCGGGCACAATTCGTTCTGCAATCAACACCTCTCTCGGTAGCTTATTTATTTGACCAAAGTACTCAGGTTACTCTCAACAACTGTGTTCATATCTATCGTGCTCGTCACCAGTTGCTTCAGCTGAACTGATGCATCTTTCATAACCTTTAGATGGGCTGGCACCTCTCCGAGTTGTACAGAAGCTTGGCGAATGATTAGACTCTTCCATTCGTCGATAGCTTTAACCTGGTTACTTGCATCTTCCACTTCCTGCATCAGATGATCACTCACCTGCTTTTGTGCTGAAATTGGCTGAGTGGAAGATTTGGCAACTTTGGCAATAATCTCGCACAACTGAGACACCTACTTCTGAAGTTCAACTTTCTCCGCCTTTTCTTTGTCAAGCCTAAGGAATAAAGCATCTATCAATGTCTGCGTGTCTTGCTTCAATCCTTCTGTGGTGGCTTGACCTATGGGTACTCTGGTCACTGTTATATCTTCTGTGTTGTGAGCTCATCCTTCTTCTTTCTTCTTCTTTGGGAACTGACATCTCGGCGAACTTCGCCTCGACTCCTCAATAATCAACCTTGAAGTCACCTTAGCACTTTAGGTTTTCTATGTCTTTTCGCCCAAACTCGGGAGTAAGCATTGCAAGTCATGTTCTTCCAAGTTGATCTCCTCTCTAGCCTCTGGAACCAACTGTGAAGCCAACCATTCTGAGAAATTACTTCTCGGAGAATGAGAAGTTGCCGAGTGTACCACCATCTCGCGCTCTGATTCCTCTCCATCCGAAACTGCTACAGTGTCATGGCTACCATCCTCTGTATTGTCCAAAGACAAAGCTCTTTCAAATTCTGCCATCTGTAACTTCAGCATTTCTTCAGGAAGAGGTGCTGAATGGAGTGGCTGAGGAGAAAAAAGACGAATGTTGCCGGATTCAACGGAGGAACGATAGTATCTTGCTGAGGTGTGACAATCGGTGAAGTACTTGATGTTGGAGAAGTCGGAACTAACACCATAGTAGTAGAAGTGATCTTCTCCCTTGAATGAGACTTTTTGTGCACTTTAATCTTTTCAGGCCTTTTGTTGCTTTCTCCTCGTGCTTCCTTTTGAGGGAATCTCTGTGCTGAGGTTGCCTGTGATCTGATTCATCAATGCTTCATCAAGGCAATATCCCTTTGTCAGCAACCAGTTTGAAGTATTGACCAAAATGGTGGCAGACCTTTCCTCGATCGTGTATGGGCCACCTATGCTCTCCTGAAGTATGGCTCTATCTCCTCCCATCGATGGTATGCGTCAAGTAACACGAGCCCATCATCTTTAAGATCTAGAGTATCGTGCTAATCAAAGTCAAACACTTGCCCGTGCCGATAAACTTGCTGAAATCTTTCTTTCTAACCGTACTCACTTTACGCACTTCATCCAGAAATCTTCCAATGAAGGCACATGCACGTACTCCTGGGAGATTGTCTTCCTTGCCACCCCATATGGATCGAAGTTGAGCCGTCGTTGGGAAGAACTCTTGCTCATATTCGAGAGAACATCTCGCTTGATTCCTCGGGCTTTATGAATGCTCTGAAAATGTAATAGCCCACTTGTGATCGGGAAAAAGCTGTAGACTTGTGTCGTTTGAATTGTAGGTCATGCATCTCCACGAGTTGTCTGCTCAACTCCATGATGACCAATCTGTCACTCGGATATCTGGGCAACTTGACTGGTTCTCCCGAAAAGCCGGTGACCCTGAGGTATGTAAAGTCCACAAACTGGATGAAGATACTGCCAATCTTGGACATAACTTCCCAAGCTTCCTTGCTCACCCTGTTGGCCTTTAGATCACCATTCAGCCTGCAAATGAATCCGTAGAAGAATCCATCGTTGACCACCTTGTAATCTTTATTGCATGCGGGCACAGTAAGCTGCGGATAGCACTCAAAAATAGGATCCTTGGAGAGCACACCACGTCTATCCAGCTTGGAGAAGATACCCTGTGAAGCTGCTGCATATACCAAATATGAAGTCATTTTGAAGCTATAAGTCCGCCTCACATTCGGAGCTGCTCACCGATGTTGTCACTAATGATTTCCGACCAATTGATTATAGAATCTGCTTTGTTGATTTCAATGGTCCTGATGAAGGCATACATCCATGAGCGGAAGTTGTGAGCGTTAGCTTCGCCATTTATCCTGCATAACAATTTGGTAATGTCATCCACCTCCTGCACCAGATTGGATCGTGGAAGAGTTCTCGGGAACTTGGATGGAGATTTGGGCTTCTTCATGTATACTGTTGTTCATTATGCCCACACAGTCAACTTTATGCTTTTCCCATCACATTTTTGGCATCGGTATGCTAATAGTAGTCACCACATCGTGTTGGAATCTTCAGACAATAATTGATGAAGCTGTGCATCGGCCGGATTATTGTCTTCCCATGACATCTCGGGTGATCTAGATAGTGGGTGGTAAGACCTAGCACACTCCATGACAAATTTTTTAGCCCGATTTGTGAATGGGAATCTTTGAAGCTCGAATGATTCCACTGCTTTTGACTGCACGCATGAGAGAAGTCTTTCCAGCTCTGGATCTGTCAATCAATTCAGAAAGAGGTTGGACCTAGATCTGTATCTCGATGTCAGCAAACCTGGAAGTAATGCATGATTTCTGTTGAGCTTTCTCTTTCATCTCGCTTTGCCATGGCGAATTTGTCTTTGTCTAAGCAACTCTTTTTCTCTTTATTCGGCCAGAATTCTTTACAACCGGTGCAGATCTGGAGATTTCTTCAGATTCGGAGGATATATTCAATGTATCTGACATTGATTTAAGCTCCCTTTCAATTATAAAAGCACTTGTAATGAATTCCTGCAATTAATTCAGACAAAAGACGGCAACCGGAACATGAACACTTGATTTTAATCATAAAAATCTGCATATATAAAACTTGCCCCAAAATTTGAGGTTTTGTTTGCATGCAAAGCAAGCATGAATTTTGTCAACTTCACCTGAGCACCTGTACCACTATGCAGACAATTAATCAGACTTAAATCAAGCTCCTTCAAACCTAGGCACCAAACTTTGAAGCTTTCCGGCAGTGAAAACACCTTCCTTTGAGCAAAATTCCTCCTCCTTTGGGTGCCAAAAATTGCCTGGGCTGCACTTCCTTGCTAAATAATTAATTACTTCATTAATATGGCAGCCCATGCTTATATAACCTTCATCATTCTATAATTAATTATTGCCCCTCTATTCCTGGCAATTAATTAATTAATAAACATGCTTTTCTCTTTAATTTGGGCGCCTATTTTGTGCATGCTCATGGCTGCCATTAAATAAATTAAATTTATTTAATTTTAGCTTTCTACTTCCAGTCCACTTTGACTTCACAGTATGCTTTGACCTCATGCGCCAAAAATAAGAATTAATTCCATCAATAAATACTTTAAAAAGTATTATTCCTCCTCTAGGTGGGTCACACTTTTTTGCATGAGAGAGGGCTGCATTAAATAAATTAAATTTATTTAATTTTAGAATTCTATTTCCAATTTCCTTTATCCTCTTCTCCTGTGTTGACTTTTCCTCATGCTTGGGTGCCAAATTTGGAAATAGAAACAATTAATAAATGCATTTAAAGCTTACCTTCTATTCCAAAAGGGGTCGCACTTTTTGACATGGCTAATTTCTATTTTTAAAAGTCAATTTCCAATGGGATTATTCACCCTGCACCGCAGCTCCAAAAATCCCATGATCCACTTAAGTTGTTTGACTTTCATAATGGGATTTTTTACCCTGCAAGGCAAGTAAGAAATTCCCATCAATGCCTTAAGTGATTTTCTTTTATTTCACAATGGGAATTTTCACCTGTGAGCAGGTAAGAAATTCCGCCTGTCTGTTGCCTCTAATTTTCCCATTATGACTTAAGTGACTTTGCTTCCATGGGAAAAAGTACCCTGCTAGGCAGGTACAAAATTCCCACTTGCCTGCTGCTACCAAAAATCCCATGATTCAGCTTAAAACCTTCCTTTCCCAAAAATGCGACTTGCCCAGAAGAGGCCTTTTTGTGCATGACTTCGTCTTTTTAGAGAGAACCAAACCTCCTGTGGCAAATTCCTTCTGGCATGACGTCCGTAGATGATCTCCAGATACTCCAGGCAAGAAAACAGACTGAACCGGCAAAGGAATTGACCTAGAGAAATTTCACAAAAAACAAAATGAGAAAAATACCAAAAACGCAAAACGTTGTCAGAAGTCACAGATAAAGCCCAGGATTCATTCCTGGTGGAAACCCTACTGGTATATGGGAATATTGACATGTAAAACCTCAACAGGGTTAAACCGGAGCACAATTTACCTCAAACGGGGCTTAAAATAATTAAATAAAAATTTCCCATGAGGCAAACCCAGCGACAGAATATAACGAGTTTGGGCATCTGGGTATTTGGCGAAATTGGCTTATATGACTCTACTTGGTAACATTGTTGAGGTTTATTTGAATAAACATCAGCTACAACTAAATTAGATTAGAGTGCACAAAAATGGAAGTCACAATTCATGCCAAGGAAAAATCTCTATTGAATATAAAAAAACACAAGCATCTAATGGTGTTAGTTATCATATTTTTTATAACTTCTTTTAAATTATTTGTAGAAGGCACTTATCTTAAAATTTTCACCTTACACTTTCATTAATAAATCTTTTACCTTCTCCACAAATTTCGTACTCACTGGTGGCAAATGTAAATCAATTTAGCCACACCATGTTGTCAATCTCAGAAAATATTTTCCAAATAAAAAATATCTACACTTCTTGATTGTCTTCTTTAAGCACCATACGCCTATTATATTAAAATAAAATAATGATGAAAATTCTAAGTAATGGTCAAATGGATATCCATTTTAAGGTTGAAGTTATCATGTAACACCAAATAGACATCATATATAAAGTCAAACATTGATTTTTAACAACTCACAATGTTGTAATCCCCACCACTAACCCGCAAATACTATTGTAGGATGCCTATTGACATAATAATGATATTAATATCAATGAGAATTACAATGCAAGGTTAAGAATAGAGAATAACAAGGAATAAGGAGTACAAGCAAAACTCCAACAAATCCAAAAGATAATAGAAATTAATAAGGAGATGCAACCAAGAAGTATGTGAAACTAGATCACATCCTCCAATAATTCATATATTTCCTCATAATTACAATCTTTCCATGAGGTGCTTCCTACTCAATCACGATGAATAATTACGGTGAATAAATGCATTTTTTTATAGGTGTAAAACATTATAAAAGTAAAATCTTCAGCAAAATGTTGGCAAAGGTCAAACATTTTTTAAAATTAAGAGCCAAGAAAATTTACAAGATCTACTTAAAACAAGTATATCAAATCCTAGTATGATGCAAGAGCATTTGGGTTCACAGGAAATCTTGTATTAACCAAAAATAGTTGGAGTAGTTTTGTAGCTTTTTTGTGTTGAGGACAGACTACGCAAGCAGTTTGCTACAAAACATTGCAAGATGTTTGGTAGTTGTAATGGACTATAAGGTATTGAAATCTATTGTATACCACACAAATAACCACAAAGCTACACAAAAATAGTTGTCATGTTCCATAGTTTCTAGTGGAGATGGAAGCTACAAAAACATTGCCATAGAATACTATTGTATACCACACAAATAACCACAAAGCTACACTAATGCCAATGAGGTCTTGGTTAAGATGACTAGATATCCTTCAAGTCATTTCATGAAGGTTCCTTTTGTCCATGTGTTTGTAATGTTCCATAGTTTCAGAATCTAGTGGTAACATGTAACTAATTTTGATGTAATATTTTAGTGGTTTGATGTTTGATGAGAATTCTCGCATTACTGTCTAGATTAGTGTAAGCTAAACAAGAAATCATAATGTAGACACCAAAATTGGGTCACACTCCCTCCTCTCACTCGTCAAATAACTAACTCGAACACACTCACCTAACCATGGCCCCTTATACCCCACAATAATATCAATTTAATTAGTTTAATTAAATTAATCTATGTCCTCATAATATTTATTATTTAATTATCCTAATTAAGATAATTCCCACACCACCACCTCACTCTAACACTATTCTTAGTATGTTGCCATAACTAACTAAGACCCAACTAAATCCTAAAAATCAAAGCCTGCATTCCCTCTAACCACATTCCCGCCCATCGAAAAGAAGCTTCTATTCTAATCCACAAGAAGAAACTAACTGGATCCAAGAAATCAAGCAAATCTGCCCATTTTAGTAAACCTAGGAAATCCCGCCCTAACCGACATCGGTCACCCCTAAATCAACGCCGGTCAACCTAGAACCATCGTCGGTTACCTTTTATTCCCTTTGGTAACCTTATTTCAAGGTTGGCACATTTTTGAGAGCAAGGAGAATAATCACATCTGCATGTAATCAGAGCAAGCATCCGTTCATACCTAGACATCCACAACCATCCAAGCCAAGAGTTGATTCAACCAAGCAAGGAGAAAATCCTAGGCAGCTCAAGCAAGAGTCTCCAATCAACCGGTGGACCTTCATAGAAGAAATATCTCATCATCATCTCCACTCTTCACCCACAGTTGACTTGTAGAACAAATTCCAAGTAAGTATACTGCTCTATTCAGTTCAATTTTGTTTGAATACTTTCAGTATTTAGATCTTCTATGTGTTATTGCTTTCCTAGCCACTCATTACTTCCCCGATTACTATCCCCTATACCTCTTCCAAAACCCCTCAAAACCCTATCCTAGCAATCCAACACTCCATTTTGACCTACCCAACCCTTTGTGCAATCACAAAGAAGATCCAAAATCCATTCTGCAACATCTCCCACTTTCCCACAGTCATCGGCGTCGGTCTCCCTAGCCGTCATTCGGTCGAGCCTATACCGGCGTCGGTTTACCTACCCAATACTCCTCTTTACTATCATTCACCAACTTAACCCATAACTCCTTCCAGCTTCACCAAAACCCCACTAGATCTACCCACTGACCTGCATCCCCACTCACACCTCACTTAGTTCCCTATTAACTTGGAAAATAGACCCAGACCCCTATTCTTGACACCTTGTCATTTCTTCAGCGACTGACAGTGGTCACAACTAACCGACATCGGTCGGGACTCGATTGGCATCGGTCTTTGTGTCTGTCAACATAGTATAGATAAGTAACTTGCCTACTTACTCCCAAGTTACCTATAATCACCTGTGACCTTCATCAGACTTCTGTCAGACCTACAAAAACCGAGAACCATTTACTCGATCCCCGGATCTGATCCTAACCTAGCCTGTTAGATTAGATTTTTCTTATTGTATTTATATGAGATGCCTAAATCATATTGACTACAGTAGGAGAATATTTACCTTATTTCTCACATTAATTTGTTTACAATAGTGGATTGCCAGGCTTTAAGGAGTATTGCACTTCCTAGATCTAGCATACGCTAGGTAGTCCACTACATATATTATTTAACTTCCATTTGGTGGTCTTGTTGTTTATTTCAGGTAGTTCCTCCTATCTAAAAGGAAGCTCTCATGGTCAGTTAGTGGATCAAGAAGTCATACGCGTGCAACAACCTTCAACTAGCTTCAACAGGTATTCCTCCTAGCCCTTTTACCCTTATCTGTTTCATCACATTCCAAGAAACATTCTAAGAATCAGGTGAAACATTTTGGCACGCCAGTGGGACCCATTCGAGGTTCCTTGCATTTCTTCATTCCTAGGTAAAAGTTGCATGTTTGTTTCCTTTCGAAAGGTTCTCACATTAAATTTCTCCCTTGGAATCTTCTCTTCTTTCTATTGTCTCAAAGCAATCATGTTTTGGTGCTATAAAAATAACTCTTCTTCTCTTTCATTTGTACTACATTAGTGAAAGATCATATTCTCTCATGTTCATCTTTTGTGTCATCGAATTTAATATTTTGATTTGGGATTAAAATTAATGACATTTCATTCTTGTATGTTGCATTAGTGCACATTAAATGAGGGCAACCTATATGCTGGAAGTCATGCCCAGTTGATGGTTGACAAAAGAATCATAGAAAGCACATTCTCTTTTCTCTCGAGTCTTACCAAACTACACAAATTCAAATTAACACATCTTTCTTAAACAACATCTTACCAGAACATCTGTCAGTGATCACACGGTCCGATTGGCGGTACTCCCCAACTCGTTGCTCCTGTCGAGTCATTATCTCAGGAGATGGCCCACCCCCACCATAACATACCTGAAACCTCTCCTTTTAGATATCCTTCTTCGTAGGATGCCTTCCCAACAAAAAAATTATGTTCTAAATACACACAGTCAGTCCTTAATAGCATAAGTTGAACAAACATAATAGAAAAAGCACTTTTAGGATCATATTTTTCTTAGTGTTTCTGCTTGGCTTGTGTTTTGAGGTGAGAGGACACGTTCTTCATCTTTTTATTTCTCCTTGCATGCTCCTCATCATAGTTGGTGTATTCTACTTCATTTGAGTGTGCTGGACCCCATTTTTATCATTCTCAGAGTTCTGGGTTTGATTCCACACTTGATTTTAAATCACAACCACCTTTTTCTTCATCTTTGTTTCAATTTCACAATAACCGGTGTCGGTCCCAGTGACCATCGTTGGTTACCCTCTGACTATCACTGGTTTTATCCAACTAGCGTCGGTTTACTGTTCTTTTGGTTAACTTGCCAAAAAGGACACCTACTTCATCTTCTTTTTTTTTGAGTCTCAGTAACTCTCAAGATATCGCTTTGTCTGATAAAATCCATCCTATAACTTATCTACTTGGTAGATTATTAGTCTTTTTCCTTGTTTGGAAAAAATGTTCTTTTTCCATAGTGACCGACCGTGGGTTACCTCTGACTAACATCAGTTTACCCTAACCGGCATCGGTTAGCCTGTGCAATTTTCTAGCTGACATTTTTACCCAATCCACCTACCACTACCTGTTTTTCCCATTTTCTACTGTATTTCTATGTCATTTATAGAAATTAGTCCTACCAAATCAGCACTTGTTCACATGGTGCTGACTCGTAGCCAAGAAAACACCCTCATATTCCATGCTAGTCATCAACCACTCCCACCTAGTCCTTCACCACCTTCCATTCTATCACCCATGGATCCTACCCAACCTATCACCATCGCCACAGGTGACGAGGAGTTCGCACGACTCCTTGATCATAACCCTACCACCTTACAGTTCTATCTTTCCCACTCATCCACTCGAGATGCTTTAGGTCAGTTGATATACGACATGCCCGTATCTATCCCCCGACACTCGTTCCTACTTCTGCATCAGCCCCTTCTAGCTCGCACTACCCGCACCTACCTTGCCCCAAATCATTTTGCATTAGGCCCTATACCTACCTACTATGACCGCCGCATCATCCGCCACATCTATTACATCCAAAACATCACTATACCTTCTTCGACCACCCAGAACGTAACCTCATCCATGCCTATTGTCTCACATATACCCATAACAACACAACCACCCCCGGTGTCGATGACCCCTACCCCATTTCAAAACATTGTCCTTTCTATTCCATAGTCCTTAGCCCCCATCGCTACTAGAGTCACCTCAACCCTTCCACCTTCATATACATACTATCAAATAACCTCATGTTTCATCTATCATTCATTTCTGGGTATGTGCCCCTATTTCACTCCCTCATTCTCAACCTACCTATTCGGCATCACCATATAATGGAATGCCACCTTCATCATATGTCCAACATCAACCCTCTTACTACAAGAGGTACTCATCCATCACCACCTACTAATGACCTCATCAAGTTAATGATGGACAAGATGCAGACACTGGAGGCATCGGTTTTGCTCACACAACTCTCTCACCTATGATGAAATTTGTAATGAGCCCATACACCCATCCATTCCTATTTTCCATATCCCATACATTGGGAGATGCCTAAATTTAACTGCTTCAACAACAAAGAGGACCCGCAACAACATTTGCGGTCTTTCAAACATGGGTGTTATCTGATTGCCCATGATGACGCTTTGCTTTTGAGGACATTTCCCATGTCTTTGATCGGGCCCTGCATTAGACTGGTATAGTGGATTACCTAGACATTCTATCTACTCATTTAATTAGGTAGCCCAAGCCTTCTTGGATCATTTCTCCATCAATGTTGTTAAGAAGGTTACCATGACTGACCTCTACTCTACGCGTCAATATGACAATGAGTCTATCACATATTTTGTCACTTGTTGGCATAGCTTGATCAATCAACTCACATTCCAATTACCACAAACCGAACTCATAGATCTCTTCACGCGGGCTTGTGCTAGACATATTTCATCCAACCCTGTAGGTGCAGAATTTCCAAACCTTCGATGAGGCATTCACCATGGCACGAAAACTAGAGATTCGGGCCATCAAAGAAAAGAAAATCCAACTACGAAATAAGAACATGGCATTTAAGTCAAATGATACTTCTTCTTCTTTGAAACCACAGAATAATTATTCAAAAGCTAAGGGAACCGCTAATGCGGTGGTACTCAAGGCCAACCCAACTCATCCATCAAATCAAGGCTAAGCCCTCATCTAATCTTTCCCTGTCCAAACTTTTCAATTCAGATGAGAACAATGGAAATACACCCTAATTGGGGAGCCTTATTCTTCTATTTTAGAAAATCTCATTAAAGCTGGGGCCATCACCCTTCCTCCTATAAAACCACACACTGGTTTTGATCCTGCTCTCCCCACACCTGCGTGGTACAAAGAGCACGACTTCTGCAACTATCATCGGGTAAAAGGTCATAATGATGAAAATTACATCACTTTCAAGAACATTGTCCAAGAAATGCTTGAGAATGGTGAGTTAGTCTTGGATAATCCAAACACACCTGCCAACCAAAACCTGCACATTTTTAAGAAACCATTTCCTAATCATGCCCCTTCTTCTGACCAAATTGGGAGACCTCAACTAATGATAGCAATACCCATGAGGTCCATGCTATTTTTAGTGATGCACCAGTTGCTTCCCAATTGCCTCATATTCCTTCCATAGAGGAAATCCTATCCCGAAGTCCTCCACCTACACATGAACCCACTTCACCTATTCCTCCACCCACAGATGAACACCCTTAATCTCCTCCCTCATCTGTGAAGGAGCCTTTTGTTAACATCAAGGCCACTTTACCTTTGGCTTCTTCACCTAGAGATCTGTTACCAGTAGTACCTCTCTGACCCATGGGAGACGCTTGTTCATCTCCTCCACCCATCATCCAAGATCAAAATCCAATAGAAATGTCATTACCTCTAGGTGACCATTCTCCATCAACCACCCAAGATCTTGCTTGACTTACTTTTGGCTCTCTTACCCACAGAGGCTGAAGCTAGCGATTTCCCTATTTCTAAAACACATTTTACGGGAATCACCATTGGATCCACATCGACCTCACCTAAAAGTAGTTCCATTCTCACGCTTAGCCGATCACTGGATTATGTTGATAGAGCCTTACTTTGGGGGCATCTTCTACTTCCTATCTCAACACAAATGTAGATGTCACTCACTGACACCTCCACTATCTATCCAAAAGTGTTTCATCCGACCGAACCAAACACAACCACAATTATCACAAAATTCTCCCACGACAACAACCATAACCCAACATGCATCTACATCCAAACCCACACCTACATCATCTTCCTTTCCTAAACCTATTACTACTTTAGGGGTCATCCCAATGGCTAGCCTTACTCATCCACCCATCAAATTAGATTTAGCTACGTCCTCCAAAACTAACACCAAATTTAACCCGAGCCCCTAAATAGAAGAACCAATCTCCTAGATCTCATACCCCAACCTCGCCAATCACACCTTTATCACCTTCACCCCTTCCGTCCATCCTAGGACCTCACCCCTCGACCCTGGCTAAGAAACCCCATCTTTGGTAAACCAAGGACGCAGCAACCCATTTCCCCATCGCAAACCTCTAATATACCCAAGCGCCCCACACAACCTCCACCCTCACTGTAACCTTTTTACCACCCATACCTCCAATACCATCAATAACTTCTTCACTACCCATGACACTTCCTTCCCTTTCCCTCATACCTCCTGACCCTACGCCACCTACCTCCACAACACCTTGGTTACCCCCATGGGTAACCCACCCTCTTCCACCATCGATTTTCCCTCTACATCTCGTGCACCCATATCACCTTTACCCAAGAAGGTGCAACCTAAAGCAAAAATCCGCTACCCTCCAATAAGGTAGTTAAACCCACCACACACTCTATTGCCAATTCATCTACCATGCCCCTACCCAAGAGACACGACCAACACCTAAGACCATAGCCCAACCCTCTCCCCTCTTGCAAAGACTCTTCTTATACAATCAGCCGCACACCTACACCCAAACCCACATTCACCTCCCATTGTGATCCACTAGCAGGATCCTATGCCAAAATCTTAACCAATCTCCTCGAAACTTCTGTCATCACATTACCACCTCTTAGACCTTATGACCCACTCAAACCCAAACCAAAAGGGTTTGACGAAACCAAAATTTGTGCCTACCATCGTGTGCTAGGACACATGATGTAGAGAATTATAAGGCTTTGAAATTTGCTCTTATCTAGTTGTGTCCTCCTAAAGAAAACTTTGACGATGATGACCTTCTTGATGAGGACCCCATTTCTCCAAGCACCAATTTCCACAGTTCTTCCCTCATTTCCTACTCAGTGACCAAAATCTCCACCCCCACAACTCTTAGATCCATCCCGAGATTTGAAATTAACATGGTTTGTATCAGAGAACTCACCAAACCTCCACCCAAATGTCGGTGTGCCCAGCTCATTTCACAAGGTTCCTTCCCACCTCTTGGCTTCTTCCCTTCTGTCGTTACACCTTTCATGGCTCACCTACTTCATCTACCTCCCACCTCAAATCAACATGATCCACATTTACTACCCATGCTCGAAGGACAAAGGCAAGGAAAAGGCAACTAACCCACCAACTAACCCTATACCCAACATACCATCTACACCCACACCTAAAGTCACTATCTGCGGCCCCACATATCCTATTTCTAATGGGGTTACACATCGCATGATGCTCAAACAATTACACCAATCCTCCCTCAAAATGTCCCTATATGACCTCATCCAAACCTCTGAGTCCCATCGCCAAGCTCTCATGGAGGTTCTTCAATCTATTGAGGTTTTACCCAATGACCCTACACCCGTAGCCTCCATTATTACACCTCATCATGTAGCCTCTCTCACCAAATTACCACCTTCTTCTACACCTCCACCTACTCACCAAGTAGCCACCCTCAGCTTCTCAGATGAAGAGATTGCACCACACCAAACCGCTGATGACCTGATCGATCTAGCCCTTTTCATCTCCATCCATATCGATAATATACATGTACAACGTGTTATGATCGATGGGGGCACTAGCATTAACATCATCTCCTCCCATGCATTCGACCAAATGCACATACCCAAAAATTACATGCATAAACATCCCATCATGTTATGTTCATTTAATGATCGTTATCACTTCTACACTTGGCACCATCATCCTCCATGTTCGTGTGGGCCTCGTACTATTCCAAAGTTATTTTACATCTTGAAGGGGGAGTTTCAATATAACCTATTGCTTGGTAGACCCTGGATTCATGTCATGGGTCATGTTCCATTTACTTTGCATCGTTGTGTAAAATTTGAGCATGAAAGACACACCTATACCATTCCAACTAACCCATCACCTTTCAAAACCTGTAACATGCTTTACCAACCCAATGATGTGCTTGTACCCATTAAGGTGTCTACCTCCATGACCACTTCCTCTTCACCCACACCTCCACTCACCAGTGCCACCGCTACCTCAACCACACCTAAATCCTCCATTCCTACTGTTGCCATGACCTCCACGGCTGACTCGTCAACCTCTCAATCAGTTGGCTCCACCTCCGATCCAACCTCTAACACATCATCTATCCCAGCTACCCACATATTGACCACCGATCCCTTGGAAGGTGTTTTTCAATGCCTCACTCTAAGGGAGTATCATCTATATAATGTCAACACATTCCTCACTCCACAAGAGTATGGAAGCCTTCACCAACACCCTCACTATGATCACCGCATAGGAGAGCATCTCCTTTATGGTCCTCCCCACCTTCACACCAATCTCACCTATGGGGGACTTGATACTTCCACTTATACACCTGAATCACCATCACAAACCCGCCCCTTTTTTGCTGACTTCCAGTCACTCACCAACCGCCGCTTCGCCCACACCTTCCTACATTGATGTGCGTGGAAAGGTTTTGGTTTTGGATTTTATGAGCAAGGCCATCACACTGTTATTCCATGTACTACCTACAAACATAATGACCATAGTGGTATTGACTTTGTTGAACTACCTACCAAGAAGGCCCACATTGAACTCATTGAGGATATCGATCCTTCTCCACCTTCTTCACCTGCTCCACCTTCTTCACCACCTTCACCGATAGAGTTGATGGATCCAGAATCCATTCCTCCTAACTTTTTTTTTCATAAACACCATTTCCTTGGGGCCTCTGACTTATCAACGTGAGGGTGAGGCTCCTCTTCTCTTCCCTTCCTGTATCCTAAAATGATCGATGATGATACACCTTCTATTAATGTCGTTCAATGTCAGGATGATGAATCTATACTCACCTATCTTGGTGTAGAAGACTCTTATATTCACCGGTTGTTACCATATGAGACGCAAACCATGTTGAATGAATTGACTATCGAAGTCAACATCCATACTCAGGACGACCCACACATTCTAAAGATTGGCCAATCTTTAGATATTGTTGAACAAGAAGCCATCACTTCTTTTCTCAAAAATCACAACCATGCTTTTGCTTGGTCTTATGCTAACATGCCCGATATTGACCCCACCATAGTAGTCCACAATATTGTAACCATTCCCAATGTCAAACCCATAAAACAAAAGCTGAGGAAAATGTACCCTCGCATTGCTCTTTTGGTCAAAGAAGAACTTTAGCACCTTCTTTCCATTTCCTTCATCTTACCCATTGATTATCCCGATGGATTTCTAACATTGTCCCTATCACTAAGGTGACAGTGGGACTTCGTATTTGCATAGATTTCCATGTCCTCAACCTACCTTGCCTAAAAGATTACTTTCATCTACCGGTATTGACAGTTCGTTGACCTTACTATGGGCCACGAGATGCTATCACTCATGGATGGTTTCTCGGGTTATAACCAAATCTTGCTTACTCTAGAGGATCAACAAAAAACTACATTCATCACCCCTTGGGGGACCTTCTACTATTGAGTCATGCCTTTTGGCCTTAAAAATGTTGGTGCCACATATCAGCGGGCTATGACTTACATCTTCCATGACATCATGCACCATATATTGGAAGATTACGTAGACGATCTCCTTGCAAATCTAAATGTCGTTCCGAGCACCTCGCCATCCTAAAGACCATATTTGACCGCCTCATTAAGTATTGTGTTCACCTTCAGCCCAAGAAGTGTGTCTTCATGGTTCTCTTGGGAAAGCTCCTAGGATTTATCATTTCCTTACGTGGTATAGAGGTTGACCCTGCTAAATTCAAGGCCATTCTCAAAATGCCTCTGCCCACTAACTGCGGCAGCTCCGTAGCCTGCAAGGTAAGATTACTGATCTATATTCGTTGTTTCATTTTGTAACTTTTCGATCGATGTCAGCCATTTCATCATCTTCTCAAAAAGGATGTCTCCTTTAAATGGGATGATGACTACCACAAAGCTTTTGAGGCCTTAAAACAATACCTTCTCCAACCACCCGTACTCATTCCACCTAAAGACGATCAACCCTTTTACCTATACATCTCTACTACCGATCACTCCTTAGGGGCCATGCTCACTCATCGTGATGAACAACATAGGGAGTAGGTAGTTTATTACATAAGCCATACTCTTCTAGACTATGAAACCCAATACACCCATGTTGAATTTTTTTCTTAGCCTTAGTTTTTGTTGCCACTAAACTCCCCATTACCTACTCAACCAAAAACCTATGTTGTGACCAACACCAACCCCTTACACTTCATGTATGCCAAACCTTATCAAAACCAATGGGCTGCACACTAGCTTATGCTTCTGGTTGACCTTGACCTCGAATTCATCCATCAAAATTCCATCAAGGGCTAAGCTATCACCAACCAATTGGCCGACACACCTATTTCCGGGATCAACCCTCTAAATTTGACTTTCTAAATGAGTCTATTGCTACCCTTTCCCTGGATGAACCCGCTTACCAAATGACACTCTTCTTTAATGGTTCCAAGTGTCAACGTGGAGGTGGGGCTGGTGTTATCCTCATTCTGCTTGATGGTGAACCCATGCCTTTGTCTTTCAAACTCAATTTTGATTGTACAAACAATATTGTTGAATACGAAGCACTCGTAATGGGTCTCTACGCTACTTATGCCTTAGATGTTAAATCCTTCAACATCTTTGGTGATTCTTAATTGGTCATAAACCAAGTCAATGGTATATACCAGTGTCGTAATGAGATACTTCAAAAGTATAAGCATCATGTGGACATAATTTTGACTACCTTTCACCATTACGCCCTTCAAATTGTCCCACGTTCTACCAACAAATTTGTAGATACCATGGCCTACTTGGCTTCTCAGATACCCACTTCGCCGCTTTGACTCTAAATTTTTTTCACCATACAAAGACTCCAATCACCCTCTTATTTACTTCGTTAAGTTTACTCTATCCGAACCGTTGCTCCCGACCCGAGTGACCTTTGGTATAAATAATACTCCGACTATCTTTCCTTCTCCATCTTACCTCTCGACCTCACTCGTAATGGACAACACGCCTTTATCAAAAGGGCCTCCCATTACGTCATCATACGTGGCCTCCTCTATAAGTGTGGATTTGACGGTATTCTCTTACGGTGCCTTACAAGTTCTAAAATTCCCTATACCATTAAGGAAGTTCGTGATGACATACGTGGAGGTCACTTTAGTGGTCTCATGGTTACTAAGCTTATTCTTCACCTAGGATATTCTTGGTGACCCTTAACCATGATTGTTGTGACTACATTAAGCATTGTATAAAATACCAACAACATGCCAATCTTCATCATACACCCGTCATGCCTTAGAGGTTTCCCGTGACCTTTGGAAGTTTTCTCAATGGGGTTTAGATCTTGTCGGAGAGATCAATCCCCATTATTCCTAGAGACATCAATGGATAATCACCGCCATCCGAATATTACACTAAATAGGTTAAAGCTGTACCTCTCATCTCCACTAAAGCCGAGAAAATATGTGAGTTCATCAATCATCACATTATCTATCACTTTGGCGTTCCACATCACCTTATTACATGCGATAACGGAAAACAATTGAAATAAAACCTTGCAAAAACTTTGTGACACCTTCGGTATTCGGCTAAGTTTCGTCACCATATTACCACAAACCAATGGCCAAGCCAAATCCACTAATAAAGCTCTGAAAAAACTTCTCATGAAAGTGGTTAACGATATTGGGAAGGACTGGCATACACACATTCCTTTCACCCTGTGGGCATACCATACTAGTATTCACACTTCCACTGCTGCCACTCCTTTTTCTCTGGTCTATGGTACAAAGGCTATTCTACCTCTTGAAGTCTAGATTCCATCTCTTCATATTTCTCTCCATGACATGCTCAATGATGATGACTTTCGCCAGGACCATTTAGCACAACTTGAGTTATTAGATGAACATCGTCTTAATGCTCTTGACCATCTCCAAGTTTACCAAAATGTATCAAACGTGCCTATGACAAACGTGTTCATGAACAAACCTTCCAAGTTGGTGATCTCATCCTGAAGGAAAATCAACATGTAACCAAAGCGGAAAAAAATTAAACGGGCAAAATTTGCTCCTAATTGACTTGGAAAATTCATCGTGACTCATGCATATGGATCAGGTGCTTATCAATTATCTTCACTCGATGGTATACTCGAACCTGAGCCCCTTAATGCCTTGCAACTTTGACCATTCTACTTTGTTGAATTTCAGTCCTACCTCACCTTTTGCCTATTTTCATGCTTGTCCCTTGAGTGTCATTCACTTCCCTCCTCTCACTATGCCATCCCCAACGATTAAACAAGAATCATGTGCCTACCCATCACTCTTTTAACCTTTCTTAAATATGTGTATCATGGCTCTGCACATGGCATGATTCTCATGGATAATTTTCATCTTCTTCGTAATCCCATGGTCGTTTCACCTTGCTTCTTGAACAAGAATCGATTCTTCACCTTAGTCTTGTCCATGACTTAAAAGCCCTCAGATGATTTCCACATGAGATCCAACTCCTTGAGTCAAACTTCCAATAAAAATATCACTCGCTCAAAAAGAACATCTTTCTCTCTACATTGCTACTATAAATAGACTACTCCCTCGAAGGACAACTATGTAAAGCCTACTTCAAAAAAATCAAGCTTCCCGCATCAATCAACTTCGTCAAGACCTTAAGGATATAATTTCCTCATCCCATATAGATTTCCCACATTGATCAGTCTATCTCAAATACAAGTCAAACAAAACTTTTTTGTCATGGACTTGCTCATTGTGATCTTGGATCTCTTGCCAAAAGGCATGTTACCTCCTACCATATAACCTAACCATTTTTCACCTTCTCACCATTTGCATCATCATTTCCTACCACCTCAAGGGACTTGCTGAAATTGTGACATTTGGTGATCATGTGACTATTCTTCACCTTTAGAATAATCAATCATGTAATGTCTTTAGGGTCTTACGTTCACCAACCTAAGGTATGGTCCACTGTTATGATCCTCACCAATCAGGTGGCTCTCTTGCCTCCTCTTATCTTTTCACTTCTTCATTACATATTGATTATCCTATATAGGACTAGACCCTCGACGCTTATCTCTGGGAAATTTTCCTCTTTCACCACAATCAACTTAAAATCACCCATACCTATTTGCCCACAATTCAACCATACCTAAAAGACCTCGACTCAATCATGCCTATAACCTACCAACCCATTCTCATACCTCCTCACATTTTTCCCTAGATTATGGGAGAACTACATCGACCGAGGTCCCCTTTTTCGGGACTATGTAGGTAGCACTTCGAGGGCATGGGGTCCTTGAAGGTTAGCTTGTCCACTCTCTACCCTCACCAATTTCCTAATATTTTCTTACTTACATTATACCTAAATTTTCCTTTTGTATATCGACAACTGGAAGTAAGATCTCAACATACAATAACTAATACACATATCTACCATCCATGTTTCAAACATCACCATAACATTCACCAATTCATCATTTCATATTTCCACACACAATTTTTTTGAAATCTACATCATCACGTATATCTACATTACCATTTGTTATTTGTCTCACCACCTACTTGTAATCTATACCAAAACCTGACTCCATCCATGCCTAAACTAACAACCTGACTCAATCCATGCCTATGAACTAAATTCATCCATGCCCAAACCGACTCAATCCATGCCTATGACCTGACTCCATCCATGCCTATGAACTAAATTCATCCATGCCCAAACCTCGACTCAAGCCATGCCTATGACCGACTCAATCCATGCCTAAACCAAAAACCTGACTCGATCCATGCCTATGACCTAGCTCTATCATGCCTACACTACTTTGTTTCCATCAAATATACAAATCATAATAACAAGTTACAAACAACCATACATACATCATGCCATAAACCACCATCATCTCTATAAATCAATCATCCAAACATGTGTATCCATATACATGACTCTCAAATATCTTCGACACACAGGCCGGTGTATATAACAAAATCTCAAAAACTCTCATGTACATCCTCACTATCTTTGGCACACAGGCCGGTATATATGTCAAAAATAAACTAATCATACATGGAGCTCAATCATCTCCCCATATGATGTCAAGCTCTGTCTCATCTTTCTCCTCCTCCACCCCTCTAGCCGGCGTCTGGTGACCTTTCTTTACCTCGCCCTGGTCTAGCTCCTGATGGTCCTGCCTTTAGAGCTGGCCTTCATGCACTAGTGGCCTCACCCCTGACATGGCCCCTAGGCTCACCAACCCCCTGTACTCTCCACACTATGTGTGCATGATCTGATCCTCTCACTCGAGGCCTGTTGTGCTCTGTGCTCGGCATATGATAAGACATATATCCCCATGGCCATCAAGTGATCTGGTAGTATCTCACCTCACCCTTGGCATCTTGTTGGTGCAAAAATCTGTCGGGTGGGTAGATCTATGGATAGACAGGCCAACAATGTGCAGGTGAGACAACAAAGTGAAACTAGTTTATTGCTATTCTACCAGTAGGAATCTGTGCAAGTCCAACAATATTCTACCTTTAGGGGGTTTGGGATCTCATCCCAGTAGAGTTAGTTTCGATGAAGAACAGAAAGGAATGAAGGAAGGAATGGAAGAAAGATGGATCTAAAGGGAGAAAAGAAATGAATTCCAAAGTAGAAAGGTCAGAGGGTTTATGTTTTGGGCCGGTAGTAAACAGAGCCAAACTTACTCACATAAACAAATAAAGCAATACTGATAAACAAAATGACAAAAGTAGATATGAATCTAATAGAATAGACACACATAGATATGACGTAAGAAAGATCTAATGCATATAACACATGAATTCAACACAAAGTCTCAATATTTGTATTAATGTTTTCTTCTATTACAAGAAAGCTCAAAGTCTTTCTCTCCTCACTTCTATTTTTCATACAAGATTGTTCACCCCCTTGAATACTACAAGTATCCAAGTATTTATAGAAGGAGAAGGAGAAAGAAGACAAAAAGGAGCCAACAACTTATTTACAAAATATCTACAAAATATCTAAAAGTCAAATGTTGACTTTGGGGCAATTTGTGGATGACAACATCCCATGGTGCAACATGGATGATGTCATCGCGTGTGCCAACATACTTTTAAATACTTTTACAAAAATGGGATTTATCCTAGGAAGGAGGAAGCCTATTCATCATCATCCCTTTGCTCAAATGGAGTGTCTTGTTTCTACTCTGGAGAGGTGATATGATACTGAGCTCGATACTCCATAAACTTGCTGATCATCTTCTAAAGTTGATCATGATCGGGACCCTTTGTGTGGTCTCCGATGACTTCACAAGTTTCTCGTTCATCTCTGAGCCTATCAGGGAGCTTGAAGTATTCATTTCCTACCTCTATTAAATACTGATGAAATCGCGGCAAGCCAGAAGGTTGTTAATAGATTCTCGGTCAAAAGTGACCTCTGGTGTCAACCTTGTGATGTAATTCCCTTGAAAAGCTGAATAGTATCATTTTCTTCTCTTAAGGTGAACGATGCATTAAGCAACCCTGGAGACATCCTCAAGATGATCTGCTCCATTTGATGTTTCACATCTAGGGCTTCCTCCTTGATTTTGTCTATCTTTTCTAGGACAAACTCCATTTGATCAACCCGATAGTCTAAAGTGACAAGCACTTTGTTGTGTGCTCGCGGGTGATCAATGATGCCGAATTTTAACAAGTCATCGGTTGGGTAGTCGATCATTTTCTGGAATGTCTCGTGTTACAACCTGGCATGGTCCAACTCTTTGGAGACAGGTCCTGCTATTTCCTGGAGTTCATTGTTTGCCTTATCTATACTTTGGTAGAGGCATGTGAACTTCGTGATTACTTCCTCATTGTCTCGAGGATCTGCTCTCTCCTAGGAGGACACTATTGCACCTTGTTCACCAATCTTGGTGTATTCATTTATCTTCTCCTGACTAAGGACTTTAGGAGTTTTGGTGGTAAGCTATAGGAGGTGCATTGCCCATTCTTTGTAGAGCTTGGAGAAGATGTTCATTTTGTTCCTTTAACATTCTCTTCTTCTCCTTTTCTTCTTGCAGTTTCTTGCAAAGGGCATCCACGGCTGACAAGGCCTCTCCTTGCAGGCTCTCTGATGATGTTCCCATTGTGACCTAGGTCACTGTAAAATCTGTAGGAGATAGATCTTCTTTCTTCTTTATGGGATCCGGGTAGGCTATCTCCATAACCCTTTCGCCTGAAGCACTTTTTGAAAAGTGAGTTATCACTTTTTGCTTCTTTGGTCCTTTAGTCGGGATGATGGAGAAGTCCATGGGTGTAATGGGGACTTTCCTCTTGTGTTGGCTTAGGTGGTCTGAGATCCAGCTTGGACTTATGGGAGTGGGACCAGAGGATGAAGAAGAAACATGGGTGGAAGGAAGAACAACTGCAGTGGACACGGGAAGTGTGTCAAAACACTTGGTGGCGGCATGGAGAAAGGGGCGACACACCAATGCTCATGGGATTAGGAGTCACTACAAGAGAGGAGGCCATGGGGGTAGAAGGGATCTGAGATGAGGGAAGAAATGTTGGGGGACAGATCGCAAGGGAAGAGAAGATGGAGGAAGAGGGAGGGGGAAAGGAAGAAGACGGGGAGAAGACACAACCAAAGGAGTGGTTGTTTGAGTGACATGAGGAGGGGAAGGAGGAGTGAGAGAGAGGGAATGGTTGGTACTTCACCAGTTGTAGTTGTGACAACATCCTGAGTGGATGTGTCCATTGGAGCACTTACCGCTTCTTCTTTTCCTAGGGACACTAAGTCCACAACTTGCTCTTTTGCGGTAGTAGGAGGGCTTTCAGGAGCTTTCTCTTGAGCAGTGCTTGCCTCTCCCACTTTATCTTTTCCTTTGCCTTTAGGCAAGTGTTTTGGCCTGGTGGGTGCATTGCCCAGGGGAGATGTGATAAAATCTACCCCAAGATAGATGATACCATTTTTCTTACACCAATGCTTGGTGCGTTGTAGAGTAGGTTGAACTCTTTCTTGGATGGTCTAGGGTGCTTTGTTCCTGTCAATATCCATGAATGGCCAATCATCCCCTTCCGTGTCTAGGTAAACTTGATCAATTTCTTGATTAGTTTCTAGGAAATCCTTTGGGATGATGGCCACCATATTGAATGATCTCTGTCAGGGGCCAGTGGGAGTGATCCTTTCACTGAGTTTGACTTCATGATTTAAGTTGATGTAGATATCCTCGATCTGAGGAATGTGGATAGGATCGATATTTTCCTGGAAGGAAACCACGAGGATCGAAGGTTGGCCTTGCCGAGAAATTATGCTTCAAATTGAGCAATTCAAGCTCTACATACATCTCTCGAGCTTTACTTTGTGAGGGGCATGTGTACCTACCTACTGTGAGGGGGAATGGAGTTCCTCCCTTCTTCCTCTTCATACACTTCTTGTGATAGGTGATAAGCTACCTTGACAGCTCCAGAAGGATTAGTTTAGGCCCCGCATATCTTGGCAATCTTGTGGGTTCTCCCAAGAAGTTGGTAGCTCTGAGATAGGTAAAGGTGGGGAATTGTGTAAACAACGCTCCCCATTTCCTTGTGGCGGTGATCATGCTTTTTCTTGTCGACCATGAGTCATGTTGGGCCTCAAGAGGTAGATGATGCCATAGAAGAAGACATCATTGATCTTGTTGAACTGAGTTATGTTGTTCTTGAGCCTCAACTCTGGATAGTATTCGTATATTTTGACCTGGGGCCATACCCCATACTGATTCAACCCTGGGTAGTCTCTCTCTGAGGCAGCTGCATATACTACATAGGAGTTCATATAGAACCTCCCAGTTGTTGAAAGTCGTTGAAGTTGTTCCGAGATTGTATCACTGATAATTTTAGCCCAGCCAAAACGCTGATCGGGCACATTTTTATTCATTGTTTCCAAATACCTGAGCATCCACTTGTGAAAGTAATGGGCATCAGGAGCCCATGTACTCTGCTTAGGAAGGTGATCGTGTCACTTAGCTCTTCTGAAAAATCACTGCGATGAATGACTTGGGGCCACCTGCTCGCCACCTTTTTATTCTTGAGGTATACCTCATTCATCATCTGCATGCACTTGTCCTCATTATCGGTCCAAGTCTTCATGCAGTCTTCTTGACTTACTGCCACAAAATGCCTATGGTGGGGGATGCCCAAGATAGTTTCAAAGTGTCGGGCTGTGAGGTTGATTATCACCTTGCCCTCCTCATTTTGACACATCTTGTGTCCTTGTTGTAACAATGGCCCACCAACATGATGAATTCATTATTAATTGTGCTCACTGGGAGCCCTGCAGCAAAGTGTAGACCACTGCCAACCAATTTATCCATCCACGGGCTGACCTGTGACCTTCTTGGTTCTGGCCCAAAAGTCATCCATGTCTATATGCCCAAGTTCTGAATCTCTGATATCGAGATCACACTCTGCAAGTGAGTCAGGCATCCTGACCTTTTGGTATTTATACTTCATTTCTACTCGTCAACTTGGCTTTGCCTTTGGACTTGGTTGGCTTCTTACTCGATGAAGACATAAGTGCACTCGAGGATTGTTGTTGCTCTGCAAGAAGAATCAAGAGAGTTCCAACGTAGAAGGGCCATGTTAGCCATCAAGTTGTCCATAAAAGCTTTGTAGAATGAAAAATTACCAACTTATGAGCCTCTGGGCGCAAGGCGCATCCTTACTACATAGCAGTGCAGGGGTTTTGAAAAGCAAGGCACACTTTTAGGGAGTGTTGCATGGGGAAAGCAAGTGCGCAAAAGGGGTGGGGGTGTGGAAAGGCTACACACAACATTCAGATGTTGATGTCAAGGAATATGCGCTTGTGCATAGGAAGTGCTTTAATAGGGGAGCAATTTTGTTTGGTGTAGCAAGGTCTCAGGGTGCACCATTGGCGCAGATGTGGCAAATGTTGCATGAGGGTGAGGTGCCAAGTGCATTTGTAGAAGGTGTAACACATAGGTCAAGTGCACCAAGGGGCTTGGTTTGCATGGTGTGAAAGGGTTTGCACAACATGCAGTGTTGTTGTTGATGTTGCTTTGGCGCCAGTGCTTGTGCCTTAGGAATTTTGTAGTTTATAGGTGTGAGAAGGGCTTATGTTGCGTGGTCCTTTAATGCACCAATGGCGTGACTATTTTTGATGCAACATAGTGAAATAGTGTGCCAAAGGGGCATGAATGTGTTTAGTGTAACAGGAGTTTGCAATGCGCCATAGTGAAAATAGTTTCACTATGTGGGTTGATTTCCTTTTTCTTGATTTTTACTCTTTTGGCTCAGATTTTGATGTCAGGAGGGAAAACCTAGCAAGGCAAGGAGTGAAGGACAAATGGGCATGAGTTATTTTGAGGCGAGCCTTCCAGATTTGTAGATTTGGAAGAAAAGGAAAAGGAGAGTTTGTAGGTGGGTACTTGGGTTTGCAAATGGCGTTATCCTTTCCTTCTAAATTCATTTTTATTATTCAACAATCCTAATCACCTAGCCCAACATCCAAAAAAACAACAAGGATGGTAGAAACCACTTACCCAGTATAAATAATGATGAAGGGATGAGGTGGGGTCCACGATCATGACAAATGGCATGTGCGGGCTGATGAGAGCAAATTGACAGGCATGAGGAATAACTTTTCATGTTTTTTCAATTGTGAAAATGACAGGTCGGGTGCGCCTATATATAGAAAAATGTGCATTTATTGCGCCACCAACTTTTCCTTTGGCACACTTTACAGAGTGTCGACATGGGGAAGGTTACGCCAGGGCGCGATGTTTAATATGTCGACATCATGTTACATGCACCTAAGGCGCACTCAAAAAGGTGTTAACATGCTTGTGGATGCGCTGGGTGCACTTAAAGAGGGCACATCATTTAATGATGTTGTAATAAGCATGAGTGCGCCTAGGGACCAAAGGGGTGTAGTTTTGAGAGTGTTGACACTACATTACTTGTGCCCAGTCAAAAGGTTTGAAAATGGCTAAGTTCTTTGAAACTTGATTTTCCGAAAGGGAGTTCTAGGCCTTTTAGAACATTAATAGACCTTATCAGGGGACCGAAAATGGAATTTTGGTATGGTTACCTACAAAATTGCCCTTGTCAATTTTACAGGATAACAACTGGCTCTTTCTGGGGACTATCTTTGAGTGAAGCTTAAGGGTAGAGAATCCAGATTTTCATGTGCCTATCCATTGGGTTACAGGGTCAAAAACAAGGGTGATGAAAAAGAAAGGAAAACACACAACTAATAGAAAGTAAAACACATGACAAAAACAAACACACAACTAAAGAAAACTATACAAAGAAGAGAGCAAGCTCTACTTCCTGAATATTTTGAGATGTTGCCCGCTATAGGGAAGCGGGAGTTCAGTTCCATCTAGATATGAGAGATAGAAGCTACTCTCTCCATTCAGTTGTCTGATCTTGAATGGCCCTCTCCAAAGAGAATCAAATTTCCCGTGCATGCCCTTTGGTTCTCTTCGCTTGTCCCATAGGAGGACAAGATCTCCCACCTAGAAATCTCTCTACTTGGCCTTTTTATCGAATAGTATTTTGACTTTATTCTGATGTTCGGTGATCCTGTCGACCACCCTTACCCTTTTTTCTTCAAGTTCTGTTAGATACATGATCCTCTTTTCAAGAGAATTCTGGAAAGTTTCATCTTCGATCGCTCGTGCCAAGCGTAGAGTAGGGAGTTCCGTGGAGATAGGGATCTCAGCATCAATTCCATATAACACTTGAAAAGGTGACATTCGAGAGACCTCTTTGGGGTAATACGGTCTGCCCACAAAGCATCATACAATGACTTGTGCCATGACCGCTGATTCTCATCGACTAGCTTCCGTATGATAGTCACTAGGTTTTTATTGTTGGATTCAGCCTGACCATTCCCTTGAGGGTAATAATCTGAGGCATGGGCCAAGGTTATTCCGTATTCATAGAAAAAACCAATAACTTCCCATGAGGAGAAGTTGGAAGCATTATCAACAACGATCTTGTGTGGGATGCCAAATCTCACAATGATATTTTCTTTGATGAAGTTGCAAACAACTTCAGAGGTGGCATTCTTAATAGGTATGGCCTCCACCCATTTGGTGAAGTAATCTGTTGTTGTTAGGACATAACTATGTCTGACACTTGATTAGGGATGGAGTGCTCGATAAAGTCAATTCCCCATTTCCTGAATGGTTCATCAATAATAATGACGGGCCTGAGGGAAAAACAACCAATTTTGGTTTACCAATGAACTATTGGCAGAGCTCACATTTTGCTACCCAGGTGGTTGTATCCTGAAATAGCGTTGGCAGTAGTACCTGGCCCGAATGATCTTATGTGTTATCATAGAAGAGGAAAAGTGACCACCGTAGGCTGAATCATGAAATCTTTCTAGTAACTTCACCTGATGTGGCTTGTCAACGCATCGCAAGAAGATGCCATCAATCCACGCTTGTATAAACCATCATCCCATATGACATATCTGGCTGCCCTGAGCTTTACTGTCCACTTCTCCTTTGAAGTTAGATGGGTTGGACACTCACCGTAAGTGAGAAAGAAAGTGATGTCGAGAATACCACTCGTCGCTGGTCACAACAAATAGAACCATAGGTAGAGAATCAACTTTCTCCAGCTCACCCTGCGCTCCATCGATGCAATCAACTTTCTCTTCAGGATCTCCTGAATCTTTATTTTCAGCCATGAGCTGACATAGGCCTCTACCCCTTACCAACTTGGTTGGTTTGATGTCCAGATCATACTCTTGGACCTTTGTGATCCAATTCCCTCGTAAGCTTCCTAACTCCTGTTGAGTTAGGATAGACTTAACTGCGTGTCAGGAACCACTACCGTATGAGAGTTTAGGATGTAGTACCGGAAGTTCTTGACTGCTTTGACTACTACTGAAGGCATGTTTTTCTAACTGAGACATCTTCAATTCATGAAGCTTGAGAGGGGAGCTCATGAACGTGATTGGGGATTCAACATCCTCAGAGTTCTTCTGCATTAAGATGGTAGATACAGTATGCGTGGATGCATAACTGTACATGATGAAATATTTGGAGAAGTTGGGGCACACCAAAACTGGTGCATGAGCAAATAGAGGCTTTTATATCCTTGAATGACGTCTTTCCTTCTTCACTCCATTGGAAATTTTGTGACCCCTTCATCATATTTGATATGTGACGAGTCTTTTCAGTGAAGTCTGGAACAAAGCGTCTGAGAAAATTCACCTTTCGAAGAAGGAGTGAACACCGGTCTTACTTGTGGGCAAGGTAAGGCTCTGAATAGCCTTGACTCTTTCGATGTCTATTTTTGTTCCTTCCTTGCTGACAACGTGTCCCAACAACTTTCCTTCAGTGACCCCGAAAACAAACTTTTTTGGATTTAGGGAAATCCGTGTTCTCGGCATCTAATCAATACTTGCTCCAAATGATCACAGTGATCACTTCACTTTTTAGAGAACATAGTTAAGTCATCCAGATAAACCATGATGACCTTCCCCATCATACCTTTGAATGCGAAGTCCATAGCTCGCTGAAAGGTGGCACCGGCATTGGTCAAGCCGAAAGGCATCCTGTTGTAGGTGAATGTGCCCTAGGGAGTAGTGAACGTTGTTTTGAATTGGTCTTCAGGTGAGACCTCAATCTGATTATAGCCGAAAAACCATCGAGCATGGACAACATCTCTGAACTAGTTACTGCTTGTAGAACCTGATCCATTATGGGTAGTGGATAATTGTCCTTCAGGGGCGCTGGTTCAGGTTGCGAAAATCTACGCATATGCGTATTTCACCATTCTTCTTTCACATGGGCACAATGTTTGTGACCCAGGTACTATGATGGATAGGAAAGATAATTCTTGCATCCAACATCTTTTGTATTTCCACCTGGATGGTACCCGAGATCTTAGGATTGTAGTGCCTCTATTTCTGGCGAAAGGGTTTGACATCGTCCTTTAACGGGATGTCATGTTGAATGTCCTTAGGCTTGAAAGACTTTAGATCGGCATAAGACCATGCCAATATGTCCATATATTTCTTCAACAGCTTGAAAAATTTCCACTTTTCCTGGGTGTACAACACTTCCCGATGTTCACAAACTGCGGATGCTCTGTAGAGCTTAGATTAATAGATTCGGTCTCTGGAGAAGAGCTAGGGTCATTCTGTCACTTTTTCTTGATGAAGCGGTCATGCTTGTCAAACAATCATTCAGGGAGACTAAACCTTTAGAATTTTGTTCCCCTTGAGCTGACAGATGCCTCCACCTTCTATTGATTCATTTGATTGACCAGTGATGGACTCACGACATACCGAAGTAGATCCTTTGAAATGAAGCTCATTGAAATTGTCTGCTTTCTCTAGGAAAGCAATAAGTTGATTGTCATCGTTGAATACCTACCAGTGGTGAGAATTATCTGGCATGCTTGGGTGAAAGACTACCTCAATGGTATATGTGTCTATTTTCAGCCCTGGGTGAGGGAGCATAAGCGAGGCAGAGATGGCCAATGAATCGGCCATGTCATTTTGGGCTCGTGGAACCACTTTGATTGAGAAGGCATCGAACTCCTCAATGTTGTCCCATACTGCATTGTGGTAGTGCCTGAGTCTATCATTTTTTACCTGGTATACTCCCTTTACCTGATTGACAATCAGTTTGGCGTCACCTTGTACTTTTAGGTTCTTGATTCCTCTTTCCTTTGCAGCTTGCATGCCGAGTAGCAAAGATTCATACTCAAGTAGTATTGTTTGTATTGAAAAACTACAATTTGAAAGAAAGAGGGAAAATCTCCTCTTCAGGAGATATCAGGATGGCTCCAACGCCACATCCACTTGTTGCACAACTGCCATCAAACTACAACATCCATATCTTGTTAAGGTCCTCCTCCTGGATGAGAACGTCCATTCTATCAGACTCAGTGGATAAGAAGTAGTTCCCCATCCCTGATGATTCGAAGAGAATCTGGGCCTTGGGGTCATCAGAGTTGGTGACCAGGTACTTCTTTTGTGATTCAGGCTCCAATGTCTGCATTACTCCTTTGATGGGGATTCTGGCTTTGGACCAGTCCATATGAATCTCTCCACCGACTTCCCTGCAAAAACTTCTCCCTAGTAAAATTCCATATGCTGCTGGAATATCAGCAATGAGGATGGTCATCTTTACCCTTTTCTCTGGGAATGCTACAAATGCGAACTATGCATCTTTGATCTGACCAATTAATGGAACCTGTTTGGTTTCCATGGAGTAACATCTGCCGAAAGGCTTGGTAAGAGTGAGGCCCAAAGCATGGGTGACCTTTTTGCCGGCATGACATTATCAGAAGCCCCAGAATCAATTATAGTTGCTTAGTTTGTGACCATTGATTAGGAGGGAGAGATAAAAAGGTTCAATTTTCCACTTGATGCGTGGAAGTCGAGGCAACATTTATGTGAGATGCAGGAGGAGTGGAAAGGATTCCTTTTGGGGAGACAGGAGAGGGGATGACAGCTTGGCTTTGGATATATTGGTTAATCTTACAAGTTGCTCAGGGTTAGACTGAAGATATTCAGCCTCAGACATTTGAATCTTGGTCTTTTTAGCGTGATCGACTATGTCGAATGCGACCAAGGGTTGCGTTGATGAAGGAATGAGTCCCTCATTTCGTGATGGTAGGGGAGGGTTACTGGTCTTTATGGAAATGGAAGAAGGCTGATTTGGAGGAGAGATAGGAGGAAAATATTTCTTCACAAAAGGTTTAATAGGAGGTTGAGCAGGAAGAGGATTACCTCTTTTAGCAATTGTTGGAGGCGTGTTCGACACAACCTTCTCCTTTTGTATCCTAGCAGCAACTTCTACTTCTTTTCCTTGTGAGCGGGTGAAAACAACATATGATTGTCCACTTGCATACCCTTGGGTACCTTCTCTTCATCAGATTCCTCATCTTCAAATTCCATATACCCGATCGTAGAGTCACCAGTCGGTTCACCGACATCTTGATCATCTTCACCTTACATGATGAAGGTTCTTCATAAATTTTCTCATCTTCTTGATCGACTAGGGCATTAACCGGAGGGGCCTCAAGTGCTAACCTTGGAGCAGCAGTAGGAAAACGTGGCCTTTGTGGGGCATTGTTGGGAGTGAAGTTCCTCCGTGGGATATCCGGTATGGAGTGGTAGACGAAGCTTGAGCTAATTGCTTCTTTAATGCGAAGCAAGTCATTTGCCATCTTTTGGAATGTTGGATCTGATGAAGTGGCTTGAGAAGGAGTGAAGCCTTTGATTTGGATGGCTCTCATTTTAACTCACTAGATATAAGTAGGTTATCCTCTATCCGAATGGCCGCAGCTTGAGCGAGGACCAAGGTGGTGATTTGTTCTTGTAAAAGTAAGAAACTTACTCTTGAACTCATGGCATTCACAAAGAAACACTTTTGATTTTCTGGTGTTGGCAACATGGCAGGTGGCACACGGTTAATCAATGAATTGAAATGGGTGATAAAATCATGCATGGTTTCATTGGCCTCCTTCTTCAAGTGAGTAATCTTTGATGTAATGCAAATGCATCTTCTGAAGGCTTATACTGTCTTCAAATGTAGTTCGTAATGTGGCCCAACTGGTGATAGATCCGGTGGCAAGTGTTGGAACCACTCTGCTGTAGGTCCTTGCAAGGTCTCTAGAAAGAGGCGTACCGACACGTCTTCATGGGTCACATCTAGGATGTTGCATGACATAATGAATGTAGATATATGTGAATCCATGCTTTGATTTCCACTCCCATCAAATCTTGGGAAATTCTTGGTTTCCATGAGGGAGTGCGTGAACTGGATGTGGCAATGCAAGAGGACCCATAGTGTTTCCCCATGGTACTGCCATTTGAAAAGCTGGAAAGAGGACACGAGCTGGGAGTGTGGTTCCGCTTAGTAATAAGGCACTACAAATTGACGTGGAAGCTCCTTGTGAAAACCGGTTCTTTCGTGGAGGTGAGGCACTTCTTGCTGACCGATCAGCTGAACTCAGTGATGAGAAACGTGTTGGTGTAATACTAAAATTGTGCCTCTGAAGTAGATCAAAAATAGGATCGACTTCTCCATGAGCTCTTCTGCTATGGGTAAATGGTTCACCCACCAGTGTATCTGCTCAGATCGGCAATAATTTGGAGTAGATTTATAATAATCTTTTTGTTTGTACTTGCTGATTTTCTGATTTTTCTGGAAAAATCAGCAAGCATGCACTTTTCTAAATACTTAAATTTATCCCTTTTTCAAACAACCGATTGTGGTTTAATGACAAGGATTAGTAGGGATAAAAAGTGGGATAATTTTAGTAAGCTGATTTTGGATCTTAGATTTGATTTTTGCAAGGGTTTGAAAATATTTGTAAAAATATCAAGATCTCAGATCTACGGAAATATACGGGTTTTTATAAAAACTCAGTGAACTAAAGGTTTCTAACTGGTCCAGATCTATAGATCTGCTAAGAAAATTTTCAGTTTGGGTCACTTTTGCAAAAATTTCAGATTTTAACAAAGGGTTAAAATTTTCAAACTGGTAGTGACTTTGACATTTTTTTATTTATTTTCTTAGTTCGATCCCAGTAGAGTCGCCAAAAACTGTTGGTCGAAAAATTTTCGGGTGGGCAGATCTATGGATAGACAGGCCAACAGTGTGTAGGGCATAGCCCCTCTTTGAGACAACAAAGTGAAACTGGTTTATTGTTATTCTACCAGCAGGAATCTTGTGCAAGTCCAATAGTATTCTGCCTTAAGGGGGTTTGGGATCTCATCCCAGTAGAGTTAGTTCCGATGAAAGAACAGAAAGGAATGAAGGAAGGAATGGAAGAAAGATGGATCTGAAGGGAGAAAAGAAATGAATTCCAAAGTAGAAAGGTCAGAGGGTTTATGTTTTGGGCGGTAGTAAACAGAGCCAAACTTACTCACATAAACAAATAAAGCAATACTGATAAACAAAATGACAAAAGTAGATATGAATCTAACAGAATAGACACATAGATCTGACGTAAGAAAGATCTAATGCATATAACACATGAATTCAACACAAAGTCTCAATATTTGTATTAATGTTTTCTTCTGTTACAAGAAAGCTCAAAGTCTTTCTCTCCTCACTTCTATTTTTCATACAAGATTGTCCACCCCTTGAATACTACAAGTATCCAAGTATTTATAGAAGGAGAAGGAGAAAGAAGACAAAAAGGAGCCAACAACTTATTTACAAAATATCTACAAAATATCTAAAAGTCAAATGTTGACTTTGGGGCAATTTTGTGGATGACAACATCCCATGGTGCAACATGGATGATGTCATCACGTGTGCCAACATACTTTTAAATACTTTTACAAAAATGGGATTTATCCCAGAAGGAGGAAGCCTATTCATCATCATCCCTTTGCTCGAATGGAGTGTCTTGTTTCTGCTCTGGAGAGGCGATATGATATTGAGCTCGATACTCCATAAACTTGCTGATCATCTTCTGAAGTTGATCATGATCGGGACCCTTTGTGTGGTCTCGATGACTTCAAGCAAGTTTCTCATTCATCTCTGAGCCTATCAGGGAGCTTGAAGTATTCATTTCCTACCTCTATTAAATACCTAATGAAATCGTGGCAAGCCAGAAGGTTGTTAATAGATTCTCGGTCAAAAGTGACCTCTGGCATCAAACCTTGTGATGCAATTCCCTTGAAAAGATGAATAGTATCGTTTGCTTCTCTTAAGGTGAACGATGCATTAAGAAACCCTGGAGACATCCTCAAGACAATCTGCTCCATTTGATGTTTCGTGTCTAGGGCTTCCTCCTTGATTTTGTCTATCTTTTCTAGGACAAACTCCATTTGATCAACCCGATAGTCTAAAGTGACAAGCGCTTTGTTGTGTGCTCGCGGGTGATCAATGACGCTAAATTTTAACAAGTCATCGGTTGGGCAGTCGATCATTTTCTGGAATGTCTCGTGTTGCAACCTGGCATGGTCCAACTCTTTGGAGACAGGTCCTGCTATTGCTGGAGTTCATTGTTTGCCTTATCTATACTTTGGTAGAGGCCTGTGAACTTCGTGATTACTTCCTCACTGTCTCTTGAGGATCTGCTCTCTCCAGGAGGACACTGCTGCACCTTGTTCACCAATCTTGGCGTATTCATTTATCTTCTCCTGACTAAGGACTTCAGGAGTTTTGGTGGCAGCTATAGGAGGTGCATTGCCCATTCTTTGTAGAGCTTGGAGAAGATGTTCATTTTGTTCCTTTAACATTCTCTTCTTCTCCTTTTCTTCTTGTAGTTTCTTATAAAGGGCATCCACGGCTGACAAGGCCTCTCCTTGTAGGCTCTCTGATGATGTTCCCATTGTGACCTGGGTCACTATAAAATCTGTAGGAGACAGATCTTCTTTCTTCTTTATGGGATCGGGTAGGCTATCTCCATAACCCTTTCACCTGAAGCACTTTTTGAAAAGTGAGTTATCACTTTTTGCTTCTTTGGTCCTTTAGCGGGATGATGGAGAAGTCCATGGGTGCAATGGGGACTTTCCTCTTGTGTTGGCTTAGGTGGTCTGAGATCCAGCTTGGACTTATGGGAGTGGGACTAGAGGATGAAGAAGAAATAGGGGTGGAAGGAAGAACAACTACAGTGGACACGGGAAGTGTGTCGAAACACTTGGTGGCGGCATGGAGAAAGGGGCGACACACCAATGCTCATGGGATTAGGAGTCACTACAAGAGAGGAGGCCATGGGGGTGGAAGGGATATATGAGATGAGGGAAGAAATGTTGGGGGAAAGATCTACAAGGGAAGAGAAGATGGAGGAAGAGGGAGGGGGAAAGGAAGAAGATGGAGGAGAAGACACAACCAAAGGAGTGGTTGTTTGAGTGACATGAGGAGGGGAAGGAGGAGGAGAGAGAGGGAATGGTTGGTACTTTGCTAGTTGTAGTTGTGACAACATCATGAGTGGATGTGTCCGTTGGAGCACTTACCACTTCTTCTTTTCCTGGGGACACTAAGTCCACAACTTGCTCTTCTGTGGTAGTAGGAGGGCTTTCAGAGAGCTTTCTCTTGAGTAGTGCTTGCCTCTCCCACTTTATCTTTTCCTTTGCCTTTAGGCAAGTGTTTTGGCCTAGTGGGTGCATTGCCCGGGGAGATGTGATAAAATCTACCCCAAGATAGATGATACCATTTTTCTTACACCAATGCTCGGTGCGTTGTAGAGTAGGTTGAACTCTTTCTTGGATGGTCTGGGGCACTTTGTTCCTATCAATATCTGTGAATGACCAATCATCCCCTTCCGTGTCTAGGTAAACTTGATCAATTTCCTGATCAGTTTCTAGGAAATCCTTTGGGATGATGGCCACGCCATATTGAATGATCTCTGCCAGGGCCAGCGGGAGTGATCCTTTCACCTGAGTTTGACTTCATGATTTAAGTCGATGTAGATATCCTCGATCTGAGGAATGTGGATAGGATCGATCTTTTCCCCTGGAAGGCAACCATGAGGATCGAAGGTTGGCCTTGCCAGGAAATTATGCTTCAAATTGAGCAATTCAAGCTCTGCATACATCTCCCGAGCTTTACTTTGTGAGGGGCACATGTACCTACCTACTGTGAGGGGGAATGGAGTTCCTCCCTTCTTCCTCTTCATACACTTCTCGTGATAGGTGATAAGCTGCCTTGATAGCTCTAGAAGGATTAGTTTAGGCCCACATATCTTGGAAATCTTGTGGGTTCTCCCAAGAAGTTGGCAGCTCTGAGATAGGTAAAGGTGGGGAATTGCGTAAACAACGCTCCCCACTTCCTTGTGGTGGTGATCATGCTTTTTCTTGTCGACCATGAGTCATGTTGGGCCTCAAGAGGTAGATGATGCCATAGAAGAAGACATCATTGATCTTGTTGAACTGAGCTATGTTGTTCTCGAGCCTCAACTCTGGATAGTATTCATATATTTTGACTTGGGGCCATACCCCATACTGATTCAACCCTAGGTAGTCTCTCTCTGAAGGTAGCTACATATACTACATAGGAGTTCATATAGAACCTCCTAGTTGTTGAAAGTCATTGAAGTTGTTCGAGATTGTATCATTGATAATTTGGCCTAGCCAAAACGCTGATCGGGCACATTTTTATTCATTGTTTCCAAATACCTGAGCATCCACTTGTGAAAGTAATGGGCATCAGGGAGCCCATGTACTCTGCTTAGGAAGGTGATCGTGTCACTCAGCTCTTCTGAAAAATCACTGCGATGAATGACTTGGGGCCACCTACTTGCCACCTTTTTATTCTTGAGGTATACCTCGTTCATCATCTGCATGCACTTGTCCTCATTATCGGTCCAAGTCTTCATGCAGTCTTCTTGACTTACTGCCACAAAATGTCTATGGTGGGGGATGCCCAAGATAGTTTCAAAGTGTCGGGATGTGAGGTTGATTATCACCTTGCCCTCCTCATTTTGACACATCTTGTGTCCTTGTTGTAACAATGGCCCACCAACATGATGAATTCATTATTAATTGCGCTCACTGGGAGCCCTGCAGCAAAGTGCAGACCACTACCAACCAATTTATCCATCCACGGGCTGCCTGTGACCTTCTTGGTTCTGGCCCAAAAGTCATCCATGTCTATATGCCCAAGTTCTGAATCTCTGATATCGAGATCACACTCTGCAAGTGAGTCAGGCATCCTGACCTTTTGGTATTTATACTTCATTTCTGCTCCATCAACTTGGCTTTGCCTTTGGACTTGGTTGGCTTCTTACTCGATGAAGACATAAGTGCACTCGAGGATTGTTGTTGCTCTGTAAGAAGAATCAGAGAGTTCCAACGTAGAAGGGCCATGTTAGCCATCAAGTTGTCCATAAAAGCTTTGTAGAATGAAAAATTACCAACTTATGAGCCTCTGGGCGCAAGGCGCATCCTTACTGCAGGTTGCAGGGGTTTTGAAAAGCAAGGCACACTTTTAGGGAGTGTTGCATGGGGAAAGTAGTGCCAAAAGGGGCGGGGTGTGGAAAGGCTACACACAACATTCAGATGTTGATGTCAAGGAATATGTGCTTGCGCATAGGAAGTGCTTTAACTAGGGCATAGTTTTGTTTGGTGTAGCAAGGTCTCAGGGTGTGCCATTGGCGCAGATGTGGCTAGATGTTGCATGAGGGTGAGGTGCACCAAGTGCATTTGTAGAAGGTGTAACACATAGGTCAAGTGTGCCAAGGGGCTTGGTTTGCATGCAGTGTGGAAAGGGTTTGCACAACATGTAGTGTTGTTGATGTTGCTTTTGCCAGCGCTTGCGCCTTAGGAATTTTGTAGTTTATAGGGCGAGAAGGGCTTATGCTGTGTGGTCCTTTAATGTGCCAATGGCGTGACTATTTTTGATGCAACATAGTGAAATAGTGTGCCAAAGGGGCGTGACTGTGTTTAGTGTAACAGGAGTTTGCAATGTGCCATAGTGAAAATAGTTTCACTATGTGGGCCGATTTCCCTTTTTCTTGATTTTTACTCTTTTGGCTCAGATTTTGATGTCCAGGAGGGAAAACCTAGCAAGGAAAGGAGTGAAGGACAAATGGGCATGAGTTATTTTTGAGGCCGAGCCTTCCAGATTTGTAGATCTGGAAGAAAAGGAAAAGGAGAGTTTGCAGGTGGGTACTTGGGTTTGTAAATGGCGTTATCCTTTCCTTCTAAATTCATTTTTATTATTCAACAATCCTAATCACCTAGCCCAACATCCATAAAAAAACAACAAGGATGGTAGAAACCACTTACCCGGTATAAATAATGATGAAGGGATGAGGTGGGGTCCATGATCATGACAAATGGCATGCGCGTGGGCTGACGAGAAAAGCGATGAGCACAGAGGAATAACTTTTCACATTTTTTCAATTGTGAAAATGACAGGTCGGGTGTGCCTATATATAGAAAAATGCACATTTATTGTGCCACCAACTTTTCCTTTGGCACACTTTACAGAGTGTCGACATGGGGAAGGTTGCGCAAGGCGCGATGTTTAATATGTCGACATCATGTTATATGCACCTAAGGCGCACTCAAAAAAGGTGTTAACATGCTTGCGGATGCGTCGGGTGCACTTAAAGAGGGCGCATCATTTAATGATGTTGCAATAAGCATGAGTGTGCCTAGGGACCAAAGGGGCGTAGTTTTGAGAGTGTTGACACTACATTACTTGTGCAAAAGGTTTGAAAATGGCTAAGTTCCTTGATCAAAAGGTTTGAAAATGGCTAAGTTCTTTGAAACTTGACCGCTCTCTCAATACAATACCAGATATTTGTTTGTTTGGAGCTATGCTAAAAAAACTCTGCGTAATTCACACCCAATTCAAAACACATCTATAATGTTTAAATTATCCCACCATATGCATAAAACCATATAAGTAGACAACTACTTAAGCAGTTTTAAAAAACCGTGGGTATTAAAACCATGGGCCAAAACCGTCCCATAAACCTATGGGTCAAAAATCCCGCCCATATGAGAAAAACATGTTTCCCGATATATCGGGCATGTTTTAAAGCCCAAAAAAAACATTTTCGAGAGGATGCGCCCGAACCCCAAGCTACGGGCTGCGCCTTGCCTGACCTCGCTGAGCTCGGCTCGGCCCCCAAACCCCAATGAGACAACTGTGGAAATTGTACATTACTCTAAGTGTACAGTCTTCAACACTTTCTCACATGAAAATGGGCTCCACAACCTAACAACTATGCAGCCCACCACTGTCTTTTCAACCCAACATCATCAAACTGCCGATCGAACGGATCCTCCTCCTTCCCGGTCAACACTGTAGGTCTTGGAAGAGACATAGGCCTCTCCACATCATCTCTCCTATACTATGGAAAGGGTGGGGGTATATCTGCTGGTAACCTAAACTATCGTCTGACCCGGTCTATGGGTATCATCTCATGCTCCCCTTCACCGCCTCTCCACTCTCTTGTAAATCAGAACCCACCCAACTCCACCGCCATCTACCTGTATGAAGGAAGCCCACATATGGCCTCCAAATGATGTCCATGCCGAAAATCCCTCCAGTAATCACCTATAATAGGCTACATCATGTGTAGCTCTCACCGCTGGCGCTCTCCAATAACCAAACCCATTGCCTATAGCCCACTTGAACAAAACCTAGCTTGAATGCATCAGCCCGAGGCATACCAACTGGGTGCACACACACAATGTGCTCATAGGCCCAACAATGTAATAGGAATGTGCAACACAAGCTAAATCACCATAGTCACCCATAAGCCCACAACTCCTTGTATAGTTGTACCAAGAATGCAGTGCCCATGTAAATCGAGTCCTGCTCTCCACCATGTCGTGTAGGACCCCCATCAGTGACCGTGGGAATCTCCCACCCTCTGCATCTGGTAGTGTAAAATAGCAGATTGCCTCCATCAGAAGCACTACTAACCTCATCTCCTCGGGGTAGGCTTGGTACATCGCCCGTAGCTCATACTAGCACTGTGGAATCCTAACAATGCCAACCCCTCTCCAAACACTGGTAACAGTAACTCCTCGATGCCTCTAAGGAGATCTAGTAAACATATGTACCTGTTATAGGTAATCATAGGATCCGTACACATCCTCTAGGGTGATCGTGATCTCACCCGTCAAAGCAAATGGAATGTATTGGTCATCGAATCCCATCTATCAATGAGGGCAACCATCAAACTCGCCTCCCGAACTATGTACCTAGTGTCTAACCCCAATTAGGCTCACAGCTATAACATGGCTCCACTCCTCGCGTATTGTGCTCCCTCATACCTCCATGAGCAAGGGAGGTACCCTATCCCTCATCCGTAGCTGGTCCCGGGCCTGTATATAACCAATCATATTATTAACACTTGACCATACCTACATGCAACCTTGCCACCCCCACTATATCACTTACCCTAACTCAATCAACCTTTCACCTATATCTATTCCCTAAATAAACACTACCTATCTACCCATGCCTCGGCCCCTCACCTATTTTCATTTTACCTATCTATCCACGCCTCAGAATCTCACCTATTTTCATTTTACCTATCTACCCACACCCCAGACTCTCACCTATTTTCATTTTTCCCCTCTCACCGACATTCCTTATTTACCCACCTACCCATACCCATCACTCTTCCCTTCTACCTAACCCTCCCTACCCCTACCTATCCGTTTCTGCACCGTCTATTTTAGCTACTTGTGGGCCTCGCATTCTAGCCTACCGATAGAAATCAGTCATCAACAACCAACCACGGTCCAACAATAACTGGCATCGGTCACCACATCTGTGACCGATACCGGTCCTCACCCACCGATGCCGGCCAAGAGTAGACCGACGTCTGGTCACCTGTCATGTGATAAACCCATGACGCCTTACCCTTTTTCTACCCATACTTCTCCTTTCTACCCATTTCCCCCACCAATGCCTACCCAATACCTATTCCCACCCCTCATTTACCTAAATCTACCCTCCCTTGTTCCCCTTTTCTCATTAAATTCCCGCATTCAAATTTTAATATTTTCCCCCCAAAACCCACTTTCCTCCTACCCGATTTCTCTCCTCCACCTACTCAAAACAAACAACAATAGGAATGGATTCTTACCTCATCACATTGTCTGTCTACATGGTGGCACCTCAGGGCCGCTACACAGTCCACCCGATCCCTCTCCTACCTCTGCCATCACCGATTTCCCGGCTCTCCACCCAATCAAATTGATCACACCGCGCTCGTAGACCCGCCTATCGACCAACGATCACTCACTCTGCGGCTCACCAACTCAGCTCTCCGTGTCGCTTGGTCACTTTCCACCTCTTTCTCTCTCTCTTGTCATTTTCTCCTATGTGGCAAATGACAAATGATTTTCAAAAATGTGGAACTTTTTCTTTTTATAACCATCCCGACTTAATCAAAGAACGATTTCACCTCGACCGACATTGGTCTTGTGTCCTAGCTCTACCGGGACGGTTCATGGCGACCACATCGGTTAATTTTGACCGTTATTAGTTATTCTTCTCAGCCTTATTACTACCCATTACCCCTAATTTTTGGCTTGAATCCTTTCTACCTTACCCACACCTGACTTGGACACTTCACTTTACCCTCCTGACCTCATCATTTACCACCTAACCTCTTCATCATTTGGGGACTCATTATTTTACCCATACCTCAGCCCGACCCATGCCATGACCTAGCTACTTGGACCTGGAACATTGCTAGTGACCTGTGACCTCATGTTCTTGCTATACCTTACGACACTGGCCTACCTGTGTTTTTGACCTAATGACCTTACCTTGCCTCTTCTCGCTATGACCATTTATCTTGACCCAACTTCGTGTACCGAAACATACCTAAATATACCCGCTTTTTGACTCACGTGTCATGTTTCCGACCATATCCTCGTATCTTGATACCGGAATCACCTCAACCTTGTTTGGATAAACCTATCAACCTTAAACAATGTAGAGTTTACATGCTCTTCAACTTGGTACCATGCTACGCTTTATACATGTGCGTGTGTTTGATTTGTTATTACCTTTGACCCGACCCATTACCTAGATTAATTGATTGGATCTTTACCCCTTTACCCTCATTGTCCACCTTCCTCTTCATCACATTCACCTTTTATCAAACCACTCACTAATTTCGTCTTCTACCTCATCAGTTCCTAATTTGAGGGGGATCACCTTCACCCACACATGGGGCAACCACATCGTATTTACGCAAGCATCACTTACCAATACAAGCTATGCAACAATAAGGGGAAAAATGTAGACACCAAAATTGGGTCACACTCCCCTCAGTCCCTCATCAAATAACCAACTCAAACACACTCACCTAACCATGGCCCTTTACACCCCACAATAATATCAATTTAATTAATTTAATTAAATTAATCTATGTCCTCACAATATTTATTATTTAATTATCCTAATTAAGATAATTCCGCACCACCACCTCACCTAGCCACCTCACTCTAAGACTATTCTTAGTATGTTGCCATAACTAACCGAGACCCAAATAAATCCTAAAAATTAAAGCCTACATTCCCTCGACCACATTCCCGCCTTACAAAAGAAGCTTCCTTCTAATCCACGAGAAGAAACTAACTGGATCTAAGATCAAGCGAGATATGCCCATTTTAGTAAACCTAGGAAATCCCACCCTAACCGACATCGATCACCCTAAACTAATGTCACCAACCCGGAACCATCATCGTTACCTTTATTCCCTTTGGTAACCTTATTTAGAGGTTGGCACATTTCGAGAGTAGGGGAGAATAATCACATCTCGTATCTAATCAAATCGAGCATCTGTTCATTCCCGACATCCACAACCATCCAAGCCAAGAGTTGATTCAGCCAAGCAAGGAGAAAAGCCTAGGCAGCTCAAGCAAGAGTCTCCAATCAACCGGTGGACCTTCACAGAAGAAATCTCTCATCATCATCTCCACTCTTCACCCATAGTCGACTGGTAGCAAATTCCAAGTAAGTATACTTGCTCTATTCAGTCCAGTTTTGTTTGAATACTTTCAAGTATTTAGATCCTTCGTGTGCTATTGCTTTCCTAGCCACTCATTGTTTCCCCCTGATTACTATCCCCCTATACCTCTTCCAAAACCCCTCAAAACCTTGTCCTAGTAATCCAATACTCCATTTCAACCTACCCAACCCTTTGTGCAATCACAAAGAAGATCCAAAATCCATTTTGCAACATCTCCCACTTTCCCACGGTCGCGCGCTTCGGCCTCCTAAGCGTTGTCAGGTCGAGCCTATCCGGCATCGGTTTACCTACACGATGACATCGCTCTTTTACTATCATTCACCAACTTAACCCATAACTCCTCCCAGCTTCACCAAAACCCCACCAGATCTGCCCACTGACCTATATCCCCACTCACACCTCACTCAGTTCCCCATTAACTTGGAAAATAGACCCAGACCCCTATTCTTGACCCCTGTCATTTCTTCAATGACCGACAATGGTCACAACTAACTCGGCATAGGTCAGGACTAGACCGAAATCGGTCTCTATGTCTGTCAACATAGTATAGATCAACAACCTACCTACTTACTCCCAAGTTACCTATAATCACCTGTGACCTTCATTAGAACTCTGTCAGACCTACAGAAACCTAGAACCATTTACCCGACCTCCGGATCTGATCCTAACCTAGCCTGTTAGATTAGATTTTTCTTATTGTATTTATATGAGATGCCTAAATCATATTGACTACAGTAGGACAATATTTACCTTATTTCTCACATTAATTTGTTTACAACAGTGGATTGACAACCTTCTAGGAGTAGATCACACTTCCGGGTCTAGCATACGCTAGCAAAGTCCACTACATATACTATTTAACTTCCATTTGGTGGTCTTGTTGTCTATTTCATGTAGTTCCTCCTAGCCAAAAGGAAGCTCTCACATCAACTTTGGATCAAGAAGTCATACGCCCGCAACAACCTTTAACCAACTTCACAGGTATTCCTCCTAACCCTTTTACCCTTATCTGTTTTGGTCACATTCCAAGAAACGTTAAGAATCAGGTGAAACACACGAAACCTCATATATGGGAGGGTTTAAGGACCTCCCGATGTGGTACATGCGTAAAAAGGGATGATTATCCTCATGATAAATCTTTGACCTGCACAACAAAGAGAACTAAAACACAAAGAAGATTAGCAAGATATATAGTGGGCTGCCCAGAAAAAAGTCGGGTTAGGAAGTGAAAGCTTTAGAAATAATGTCATCTAGGTATTAATAAAAATGTTGGATGACGATACATTGATAACATAAATTCAAAGTAGTGATATGATAAATGGAAATACTAAATGATACGATAATTGAGATAGTAATCGAAATGATAATTGATAATATGAATACACAAAAAAACCTGTGGTGGTTTGACAATGATCCAAGAGAAGACCATATGGTTGATAGTGACCCAAGAAAACCAATCCAAGGAAGCAAAATGCCAAGAGCTCCGCAAAATATCATCAATATGGAGGGATGGAGAGATTGTAAGAGAATTGGATAGCTAGGGAATCACAAGAGCACAAGGGCATCAAGATGGTATTATGGTGATACAAGTGGCATCACAAGAGTATTTAGATGATGATGATATGAGTGGATCTATAATGCCATATTTTTTCAATCACTTCTAACCTATCTAAAAGAGGGGGGAGACTCTTATTTACAGCCTTAAGATATGGTTAATTTAGGGTTTATTAGGTAATCCTTATTTGGAAAACAAACCTTGATTAAGTGAGTGGGGGGACATGATTTGAATGATTTTGGAATATTAAATTCAATAGTGGATTTCATGTGGACTATTATTTTAATATTTAATTCAATAATAGATTTCATGTGGATTATCTTGTAATATTTAATTATATAGTGGGGTGCATGTGGATTATATTGTAATATTTAATTGATATAGATTATCTTGTAATATTTAATTTGATATTGGTGCATGTGGATTATCTTGTAATATTTAATTTATATAGTGGGGTGCATGTGGATTATCTTGTTATATTTAATTTGCTAGTGGATTTATATGGAACATATTATCATATAATGAGGATTAGGGATTTAAAGGGGACCAATTAATATTGATTAATTGAATATGTCTTTTTGGTGGGAAATGGGATTTATTCAAACTAGGATGGAAGAAAAATTTTAATGGGCAATCGTAATGAAGGAGAAAACATGTGGGGTGAAATAGAGGAATGAAACCAAAAATTGGTGTCTACATTTTCCCCTTTTTGATGAGTAGTTTACATTGAGAAAGCCACGCAAGAAAGACAAAAATGATGAAGTAATGAAAAGATGATTGATTTGGTATCCCCCTTAAACTTGGGATTGATGAACTAAGGGATGTGGATCTTGAGTTTGAAAGAGATATATGTTGAAGGTCGGGTGGGTGAAGATAAATGGGTAAAATGATAAGGCAAGGAAAGATGCCCCAAGAAAAAGGATTTCAACAACAATAAAAATATGGTGGTGACTTTGATATCAAGTTAGTAGGGGAAAAGGGTGGTCTCAATGAGATATTGTGATAACACTCGACAGAAAATGAGTGGGTGAAAATCACTAGGACGTAATGGGAGGGAATCCATTAAAGGAAACAACCAAATGGATGTGATCCTTGGTACAGAGGACCAATGGGTCATAGGAAAACATCAAAATAATGCGCAACTCGGGCATGAAAAATGCGAAAATAATGTAAATCCTTCATACGTGAGGAATCAAGTGAAAGGTATGCATCCAAAAATGATGAGGATGTGAAATAATGATGCCCCAATACAGGGAATGAATATGGTCAAAAGGTGAGATGTGAAAAAGTGATGATACAAAATGCCACAAGGAAATAATTATGGCCACAAAGGTGGACTTTGAGAATAGAAAGGGATAGTTCCAATGTTGGATAAAATGCCCCAAGGGGGGAATAAATATGGTTTTGAATACATGTTTCTTAAGAAATATTTCCATTGAAGATAAATGAGAAAGCATTGATTTTCTTTCAAATAGGGAATAATTCAATCTTCTTATGTGAAGAAAAAGTAGAGCAGATGTTTGTTAGGAGAAAAATAGGTATAAGTGACAAACTGTTATGGTATCCTCCAAGACAAAAATTCCTTGGGAAGATGTGATGAGGGATATATGTGATGATTCCCCCTCGAGAGGGAGATGTTGAGAATGAAAGAGAGGAGGAAAAAGGATGGGTTAATAGTCTATGGAGAGAGAATATTTAAATAGGTGTAGAATATTAAGTGAGAAGATGTTACGGGATGTATGAATGGGTAGATATTTTTGGCGACCTTTAATGTTAAGTGTAAATTTGTGTGAAATAAATAAAATCAAAAGTGGAAAGAGAGTATAAAAAGAAGGGAATGGATAGGAGGAGAATTGTTGATTATGGGTAAGATGAGGAATGGGAAGAGGACAAGTGGATGGTGAAATAACAAAAGGAATGGAGAGGACATGGTGGAGGAGGAGAAAAAGAAATAAAATATGGTGGAAGAGAATAATAGAGAAGGATGATATGAGAAATAGATGGAATGAGGAAGAACAAACAAAAGAAAGAATGGAGAGATAGTAGAGAAGGAGAGAAAATGTTAGATGTAGGAGAATAAGAGCATGAGAAAAGGGAGAGAGATGTGCAAGAAAATGGAGAAGGTAGCAATGGAAAAGATAAAGGGAGGGAGGTGATGAAGATGAAGGGAGATAAATGATGGAAAAATGGAGGAAATGATGAAGATGAAGGGAGAGAAATGATGGAAACATGGAGGAGATGAGGAAGATGAAGAATTTAAAGAAGAGGAAGAGATGATAGAATTGAGAAAAGAAAGAAAGTATAGAAGTAGGAGGTGAAGAAGAAAAGGGTAGGGAATAGAGTGAAATGATGGGTAAAAAAAAAAATAGAGAAATATGATAGGAAAAAAGGTAATGAATAATTATGAAAAGAATAAGAAGAAAATGAGATGAGAAAGGTGACATAGGAGACGGTGAAAGAAAAAAAAAGGAGATGTGCAAAATTAAAGTATTATAATAGAAAAGATGAAGTGAGAGAACATGATGAGATGAATGAAAATTCAAATAATACAAAAGAGATGATAGAATAGAGAAAAGAAATAAACTAAAGAAGAGAACATGAAGATGTGGAGAAGATCAGAGAGGGTGGTAGTGGATGTATAAGGTGAATATTGAGAAAAGTAGAGATAACATAATGGAGACCAAGGTAAGATATGGTAGATCACATGGAAATGCATGTGGAAGGTGAGAGGATTAAAAGTATGGGATAGTGAGGAAGGAACAAGAGACAATGGGAAAGTAAGAAGGAGGCATGAAGGGAAGGAGGGGAAAAGTTGTAGAGATGCATGAGATGAGGATAAGAGGATTATGATGAAAATAACGAAGGATGTATTATGAAGATACTAAGTATATGGGAAAGGGTGAGGGGAAGATGGAGATGTGGCGAAGAAGTGACAAGAAAGGGTAGAGGTGGTGATAAGAAGGAGAGGAAAGAGATAATGGATGATGGATAAGGCTATGCTAATGAAGGAATATTAGGGGAAGACCAACAATAATTATTGTTAGTGAAGGATGAGGGGAAAAGTGAAGACAAAGAAAAAGGTAATGGGAGTAGAGGATGTAATTTGGTAAAGGGATGTTAGGGAAGACCAAAATAATTATTGTTGGTGAAGGATGAGAGGAAAAGTGAAGAAGGGTAAAAGGGGAATGAAGAATGGAAGAGGCAATGCCAATGAAGGGACGTTAGGGAAGACCAACAATAATTATTTTTGGTGCAAGATGGGGAAGGAATGGAAAAGAAATGGAGAAGGACGAAGAGAGTGAGAAAGGTAGTAGAGAGTGATGTGGAGTGATTTTTATGGGTAGACCAACAATAAAAATTATTAAGATAGAAAGTGGATGATCATGAAATAATTTTAGGGGAGAAGAGTAAAAGGTAAGACATGAGAGGAGTATGTGGGAGAATTCAAGGGGTGGAAGGAGATTTATGAAAAGGTTAAATGTAGGAGAGGATGCGGAGGATGAGGATGAATGAGGTAAGGTGAAGAAAAAGACATGGAAGGAAGTGGTATGAAGGATGATGGATGAAAGGGAAAATGGGGAAAGAAGTGTAATTTTAAGGGGATATGGTGGGCGTATTATGTGATTTTATAGGTCTATAAAGGGTAATGGTAGGAGAAAAATTTGATTGGTAGGGGAGATTAGGAGGAAGGAACGATCAACGGATGGGATTGTGAGTGAGTAGAAGGCATTGTCCAGAATGATAGGTCTACTTTGAGTAATATTGTCATGTCTTTGCATGAATAGTAAGTAAACATGCCAAGCTAGAGATGAAAAGGCATGAATGGTGAGAAGGGTGATGTGGGGATAATTGATGGGAAGATAAAGGTGATGCGGGAGGATGGATGGAGAAAGGACATGTTGACCATGGTGGTGGATGAGGAGCTGTAGGATAACAAAATCTCCTTGAGAGGGATCCTCAAGTAGGATTCACAAACTACAATGGAGATCAAGTAGAATTATTCCCAAAGTGCATTAGAGATAATGTTCATGGTTTGAGAATTCTATCTCTAATGTAATTCTTGGTTTGAGAATTCTACTCGATCTCATGAATTCTATCTCGATTTCATGGATTTATGGATGATGTTAATAGATGTCATCCTTAAAAGTAAACATATGGATATAGATGACATAGTTTGAAATTAGATATGTAAGAATGTGAACTTGAATTTTTTTTTACGATAAAATGTGACCTTATCATAATTAGTAGCAAAGGAAACCATGCTTCAAACTGGATTGGAGGTAAATAAGAAAGAGAAGCACTGAAGGCATTGCACTTGCAGCCAATAGCAGATGTTAACACATAACCAACGATAGTTAGTTATATCAAAATACCATGAGGGAAACATGGATGCAATAATCTCATAAACCTAATGTTGACACGACAAGGGGGTTTGAGATGTAACTTGTGTATGTGGAAGAGGTTTCTCCATAGGTGGGTGTTCTAGGACTATGCCCCAGCTCTAGGAAGGAAAGATGCAAACTGATCAATGTGGGAAGTCTGCAATGTATATGAGAAAGTTGATTAATGCGGGAAGATTTCTTAGGATGCTATGATATATATAAGGTTGATCAATGTGGGAAGCCTTCACTGCCATGATATAATAGAGTAGCCATCCTTCGAGGGTATGGTCTACTTTTTTTTTTCCTTTATATTTTTACTTTTTATTTTAGATGGTAGGATAAGATATGCATGATAGTTGTCCTTCGGGGATTAGTCTATTTTTATTATATGATTTTAATGAACAATTTTCCTTGAGGGATCAATCTATTTTTAAGATAAGATAGCGTGAGATATGAGCATCCATAATTTTGACTTTTCTTTTTTTCTTTTCCTTTTTTTTGATGGGGAAGAGCTAGGTATAGCTAGGTAGACCACTTAGGAGGGGATGATGATTGTACAAGTGACACCCTTGGACCCTTAGTGTGGTTTCAATAGGTAAATAAGAAGGTGATGGGTGTAATGATCGTGGAGTTCTCACCAAAAAGGAGAACCTATCCATAAGGAAAATGCTATGGACAAAGCCATGGTGCCCATATTTAAGGTCATGTCTAGGAAGTGATGGTAGACCACATAGTTCCATATCATTACAATGATAGATGGAAGGGGATAATGATGGAGGAATGATCTAAAGATATGACTATTTGCTCATTAGTAGATATGTTAACAATAGAATGGCCATAAGTGCAATGCATTAAGAGGTTTGTTTCTAGTTTACCATCAAGGAAAAAAAGCTATATGCCCTAGACCCGTACATAGGTGTGATAATAGAAAAAGGTCAAATCCTAACGGTTGGGAGAAAATTTTCCATGTTGACTCCTTTCTAGAGTTGCATTATCCTTGAGGAAGCAAAGAAAATATGCATCCCTAATGAGGCGAATAGATGGCCACAAAGGTGGGCTTAGGATGAAAATAAATGGTCCCCCAAGAGGGTAGAAATGTAAAAATGATAAAAAAGTGAGTCTTAAGATGAAGAGAAATGATCCCCAAGAGAGGTACAAACATGGCCACAAAGGTGGACTTTGGGATAAGACTATGACCATAAGAGTGGGCTTAGGATGAGAATAAATGGTCCCAAGAGGAAGGGATGAGTATAGGGCCCAATGATGGATTTTGGATGAAGAATAAAGAGCCCGTAGGAAGGGACAAATATGGCCATAATGGTGGACTTTGGGATGCAAAATAAATGGTCCCCAAAGGGAGGGACAAATATGGCCACAAAGGTGGAATTTGGATGAGACGATAATAAGATTTGAACAAGATTATATTTCTTGGGATGAGTTGGATAAATATCACAAAATATGTGCAACACCTCGGAGATGAGGAAGTGAGAATAATGGCTATGAGAGCGTACTTAAGATGAGGATATGGTGCTCCTAAAAAGACAAAATTATAACCATAAAGGTGGTATTTACATAAATCCATGGTGCCAACAGAGGAAGCACAAATATGGCCACAAGGGTGGGCTTATGATAAGAAGATGGTGGATAAGATTGGATAAAGCTGGATGAGATGGGATGATTTTGATAAGATAAGACGATGTCAAGAATGGAAAGGATTAATCTGCAAGTGGACCTATCCTAGAATGAAGCCTCCTAAAGGGAGAGCCATGGGGATAAGATGTGTGGATGAGGAAGAGGATGCAAGAGGATAAATAATGAGGGAAGGACACTCCTTGAGAGATGTAGATGATCTAGTGGACGTCGAAAGAGATTAGATGTCGATGATAACTTCGAATTTGGATTGGGTATATGAATGGGGATCATAAAAAAATGTTGATGAATAAGGAGGACCCTCTGTATGAGGAATGATATGTGAAGGAGAGATGTTAATGGAGGATGGAGGAGGAGACTTAGCGATTTTGATAGATGAGGATGTAGAAATAGGAATTGGATTAGTTGTGGATAAAATGGTAGATGGAGAGGGAAAATCCTCAAAAAGGTCATCTCTCTCAATGAGATCATGGATGATGGTCTGAAGGGCCTTACAATGTTTAGTGTCATGACTGAGGTATGATGGTAGGCACAAATGAGGTGGGAATTGAACCATGATGGATTCTTACTATTTGGATCAAATGCCTTAATAGGTGGAAGCGTGATGGCAGAAATTTGTAATAAGTGTTGAAGGACTTCCGCATAGGATTCGATTGATACGTTAGGAGATGTATTTTCTTTGGAATCTTTAAACTTGGATTTGGATGTAGATGCTTGGGATGTGGATGTATGATATGTCTTAGAGGATTGAGTCTTGTCATTCTGTGGTTTTGATTCCATCTTAATGACACTTGAAGATCTAGAGGAAGATTTAGATCTTGAAAGAATGTTGGATGGTTTGGATTTTGGTTGGTCCGGTGATTGTGATGTGTTAGATGGATGAGGTGGCCCTAGAATAGATGGATGTTACCCAAAATAGATGATGTATATTTGATCTATGTTAGAGGAATTTTATATTCTTTTGGGGATGCACAAGAGATTGTTGTGAAAGTGTACCAAGGTTCTTGTATTTAGTTTGTGAAGGAACACTCTTAGAAGTGATGACAATGTTTTAAAGCAAAGGGTCTGAAGGTTGTGTTGTGGTTGATGCAAGTGGAGGGAGTGGTCTTTGCATGATGATGTCAAAAGAAGGTGAAGGTTGGTTTGATGTGGAAGTATCTGTAGATGAGATAGGAGGAGCATTCAAAGTTTGCTCCAAGTTGAAGTGCTTTCCAATATTCTTCAAATGACGTGGAAGGAGAGGATGATGTGGTCATATTTATAATAGTTGATGTAGTTGGTGCGGGTAGAAGTGTGGAAAGAGGAACTAGGATAAAATATATAGATGGCATGATAGGTAAAGGTGGAATAGATGTAGATGGGGGAGTCTTAGGAAACCCAATGGATGGGGATGTAGAAATATGAGTTGTATTGGTTGTGGATGGGGAAGGATGTTCCCCTTGAATGAGGAAATCATCTTTATCTATAAGGTAATGCGAAAATAGTATGAAAGGTCCTTATGATGCTTAATGTTGTGGTTTGGAGCACAATGATAAGTGAAAATGAGATTGGTATCGAACCATGGTGGTTTCTTACTATGAGGATCAAAAGGTTTAATAGGTGGAAGCATGATGGTAGATATTTGGATTAAGTGTCTAAGAATATCTATGTGAAAGATCTAATAGAGGTGGTGTACATGGGAGAAAAATCTTGTGGGTTTTAATAGGATGTTTAGGTGTGGATGTAGATTGGACGGGTAGATTAGGCGTCTTAGAAGATGAATAAAATTTGGGAGGAAGGTTGGTTTGTTTGGATTTAGATCAATCATTGGGAGAGGTGTTAGATGAAGGACATGACCCTAAAATGGGTGGGGGTGTTCCTAGGAGGGATTTGGTGATATGGGATCATTGAGGAGGGGTAAAATATAACTTCTTATGAGGATGCGTAAGGGACTTAAGAGTCTTAGGTTTTGTTCAAGAAGGTTTACCCTTGGCAGGGATGATAATAATCTCAACTAGAGGATCTAAATATTGTGGTGTAGGGGTGGATATTGATGGAGAAAGAGGTGTTTGTATGATGTGATTAATAAGGTCTATGTGAGATGTGGATCGTGTAGGTTTTGGATTGGCCAATGTGGAAATAGTTGGTTCTGTAGTGGGAGGATGAAAACCATTTGTGTTCAACTTAGGTGGAGGTGCTTGTTCCATAAATTTTTCAAGGGGTATCATCGATATATTTACAAATCAAGAGGATATGGTCGGTGTGATAGTGGATATAGACATTGAAGGATTAAGTATAGATGATTGGGATAAAATGGGTGATGTGGCCATGGGTGAAGATGTCAACGTAGGGATGAGTGGATTTGCTGATATGACAAATATAGGGGTAGTTGGGATCAATAGGGAGGTGGGCATAATTGGGACATTTGGAGATGTAAGTGATGTGGTGATGGGTATGTTTGATGTAGATATGGATAAGGGGTTGAATATGATAGGTTGGGGCATGATAGATGTGGATGAAGTGGTATGTATAGTCAAAGGCGATGTGGATGTGGTAAATGTAGTGATGTAACCTAGAGTTTACAAGATAACACCTTAGTTGCATTGACATATCACTCAACCTAGGCGAGCGCTCACCGAAGCACACAAAGGTATCGAGGTCCCTCTTTAGGGTTGCGTTGTAACAAGATGTTAACATGATGAAGGAAGAAACATATACATTCATAACTAGTCCATCATTCTACAGTGCATGCTACCCACAGATCTATGAAAGAACAAGCTTAAACAGTAATCATCATTGAATTAATAACATGCACTACTCAATTACATGAAATGACACTTAGATTCAGCCAATATCTTCCATCTATAAATATAGAAGCTCCTTACAGTACTGTCAATCTATATCAAGGCGCGTATGGATCTAATACACCCATTCATATGTCCAGAATCATACATACACCACTCCCTGTAATCTCTCTCTACTATGCACCTAACATCATATATATATAGGGTGGGGACTCACCCTTCACCACTTATCTATTCCAGAAATAGGTCGCATGCTATTGATAGCCACACGCCATTTACAATTATAGCCACACATGTAAGTGTGCTATCTATAGTCCTCTTACAGATAACTGAAGTGTCAATTATATTCTTAGTTGGTCTTCATGCATAGATGCTTTGAACTTCTTCTCCAAATATAGACAATGCATGGCGTGCACATCTCTGCTTTGTTGATGTGTCCCGCATGCCATCTTCTAAAAATAGGTCTTTATGCTCAAAATTGGCTAAGTCTTGAAATCTGAACTTACCTTGCGCGCGTGGTCCTTCCTTTCCCTCCGTACCTTTGATCTTGGCCTTCTATCTTGCGTGGATTCCTTGTGTGATCTTTGACAAGTACTTTTCGATCAACATTACCCCACACTAATCTCATTATTGTCCCGACAATGGGTATCTCCAGAAATTTTAAGGAAATAATAACAATGAAAGAATAAGAATGAAGAATGTGGATAAATAAAGAATTTATATGAGGTTATTTAAGCAACCTCCTCTGTATCAGTTTGTAGTATCAACTTTGGATACTCCTCTTTTATTACAGCCTCCAAAACCTGCCATTCAGTGAGTTCACATTACGCTTTCTCTCAGGATGTCCACAACAATGGATTCAACTCATCCCGCGTAATTTCTCCTTTATCATTTTGCAGAACCAACACAACACTTTGGACATGGATGTCATTCTTCCTTCCAAAAGGTCCATCTTAAAGCAATATGTTTTCCAAGCTCTTCCAATGAGTCTTGTATGGCTCTTGTGTTGCTTCAGGGCCTTGCGCCTGTTTAACCATTGACAACCTTTCTGCATGGCCCAATGTCTCATCTTTCATGGCTTTCTGGACCTCATTGTTCTCTTCCAAGGTCTTAATGTTGATGACCACCTCTCGGAGATGTGCATTTATTTAAAGCTTGATTTGCTTTCTTCAAGACTTCTTGTAATGCCTACAATAGCCCTTCATAAGATGCAATTTTTCTCATCACAGATACTTTCTCCCGTTTGGCATCCTATTCGATCTTCACGGCACTTTCATACACATAGTTTCATCTTCGAGCACCAAGTCCACCAACTTTCCCACATAGTGTATTGCTGAAGGAAATGTCTTTGGTACCTTGGGTTCCAAGTGTGGCCTTGCTTTGATTACATTGTCCCCAATCTCCTCTACGATGCTTATGAATACTTCATTCTTCTTATGTGCGAAGTCCCTTTCTTGTGTTACACGCGCTATCTCGGTGTCTTTTAACTTCAACTCTTTGCACAATGCTTTTATTGTGGCATATTTTCCATGTTTCTTCTAGCCACCTCCACAAAAATTTCACCGGTGCATTCTTTGACCTACTCGTCGACATGACCTGTAGGCTTTACTTGTCATATGTCTAGCCCGAGGTGCCTTCTTGATCACCTGAAAATGCATGACTCTTCACACACATCAAATTCATGCTCATCCATGTGGGTGTGCATCGATCATGATAGTTGCTTTCTAGTTCGACGGTCATCATATCCTCGTACATGAACTCCCAACCAAATACATCCTTCTAAACTATTATGCTTTGGAAGCGAGTGCGAGATAATATTTCCTGCATCCTCTACATACCCCATGAGTGGTGGAATGTTCTCCCCACTTGTCCTCCTAGACCTTTGCCACTTAGGAACCCTAGCCTCCAAATTTGGGACTTACGTCTCCATGTCCTGAATATCTTTTACAACTTTTCCTCTGTTTCCTTTCTCTTCTTCTTCCTTCTCCTTTGATGCCTCATTCTTTTCTTTGTGTGCTCGGAAGTGTAGGAGATGTAGGTGCACTTTCCTCTAAATCTTTCGCCTCCTCATTCAACTTCATCTTCCTCCTTCTCTATGCGGTCGCTTCCTTTTGTGGGGAGAGTCGGGGTGATTTGCGCACAGTGGTTGGGGTAACACCTTGGGTCATTGTTCTCCTTAATACTCTTTTAAACTTGTGCTCCCCTTGGACCACATTCAATTCCTCTTCATCCCCCTCTTGTGGTTGAGGTGGTGTAACAGATGCGCTCAACTTCACTCTGACTTGTAGGATGTCTCCTACCCCTATGCTCCAAACCACCACTATCTTTGCACTCCTCCTCCTCATCCTACACTTTGATTTGCTCTGTGGGCTTAGGCATTGGGATATTCTCCATTGTATGCTTCCCTTTTGGTGGTGTTGGAAGTGCAAAATCACCTTCCACATATTTGTTATTCTCCATTTTTGGCTTCAATTGGAGATATACCAATGCTGCCCCACATCTACTACCGCCAAACTTATTGGTTTGATATTCAACACCTCTGAAATAATTCTCTCTGTATAGGCACTTCTTCCAGGATATACATACTTCTTCCTCAATGTATGGTAATCGCAGTCTACCTTATCTGCATTGAAGATCAGTCTATGCGTGTTGGTAAATCTATGAACATATTCTTGAAAATACCTCACAGTGAATGCGTAAGGTAACTTGCACCAAGGGCTCTAGACTCCATCCTTCATTGGAAAACATGTGATGCAAAAATGATGGTACACAATAAAATGAACTTGTTTTCCTACCACTTTTGGTAGGTCCTTTGGAATGTGCCATTCTTCCCCAAATGTCGTGTGTAGCCTTTCATACCACTTCTCCGCCCTTTGCTTTAGTTCGTCTTCATCATGTTCCCTTGCATAGGTATTTATTGAATCTTTCATTTGGGGACTTGTTCTCCATGGGGTATTCCCATATTTTCTCCTTTGGTCCATCTGGTACTCTAATCTCCATGAAGACCAGTGATAGTAGAATAGCCCCAAAGCTGATCTTCCCTCATGTGTGCACTTCTTCGACTATTTACTCTGCAATATAGCCTGCAATGTTATAGATTGTCCCTTTTGACATCTTTTGTGCCACATGTAACCACATAGTGTTTACCTGTGACCACCGCTCTTGATCATTTAACTTGGTAACTAGGTGTGATGAAGCTTGTACAATTAGATAGTTCTTGATTTATCTATTCCCATTCGCGAGACCCTTCAAGTATCCCAACTCATGTTTGGTGTTTAAGATCGTGGTTTTATCTACAAGGTCACCTTTTATGTCTTCTCCTGTGGCCTTCAGACCTGTCACTGATGAGACAAGCGCAGAAAAAATTCTAACTCTGTGTCCTACAAAGTAGAAGAAGTCTTCTTGTACCTCGCTCATGAGCCACTAGTACAGTGGGCTCATACTTCTGAAATATGGCAACTCATACAACTGATATACCCCAATTCTCTTCAAAAAAATTTCACCCGCATCGTCATATCTTGGCATGTCCTCTTCCATACATTTGTTTTTTCTAACCATGAGCGAGGGAATCAAGATCCTTCTTGTTCTCGACGTCTTGTGATTATATTCACTCACTTTACTCTTTCTAATGGGTGAATCCCATTCTTGGATGACAATGACTCCTTCTGGGTATTGCATCTTCGACAAATGGATTTTGGTGCCATCTTCTCTTCCTCGATGACCACCTTCTTATTTCCTTTTGTTGTTATTCTGAGATGCCTTCTTTGGTGCCATTTCTACCTTGCAAATGTCTCTTCTTCAACTCATGACTCTGCGAATCAAACCCTAGCTCGATTCAATTATGCCCTAGGTGGAAACTTTATAACCTAACTCTTATATGTCTCCCTGCTTCACTCAAACCCTTCACCACTGGGGATGCAAGCTTCTTATAGCACAGATCTGGTTGTCACTCTTGGTTTCACACCCTTCGCACCTTAACTTGATCACTCGGCTCTTCACACTTGGCTCTTCTCGCGAATACTCTTAATTGCAACGGTAAAAATGAATCCGCATCCCTTCCTTATATAATTTTTTCAAATTTTGATGCATTTATTACTCCTCACCTACCAAATGTCCCTTCATTTATTGACCAAATCCATTCATTCCACACGGTACATCTTCACACCCAGCTATAACCTTCTAGCGCGCCTTCTTACCCTCTGGTTACAAACTTCTCTTCAGTGCGTGCTCCTATGCCTAAGTACCTCTTCACTACACCTTCTCACAGTAGCAGCTAACACAACCTCTCGCTTACGTCGCGTTATATTGTTCTTTCATTCATCTCCATCCTTGGTCTTCTTTTGACTTAAATCACACCCGTAGCAACTTATTCCTTTCATCTTTCAATTCCCATAGTTTTTTTGTCTTTCTTTTGGATCACTACAACCACCCCACACTAAGAGTATGGGCAATCCTCTGCGCATAAACATTCTTCATACAGATAATTAGCTTCATGCGCAAAAGTGCGCTTATTACATAAACAAAAACTAAATTGACAAAGCATAATGACAATGAAAGAAATACATTAAGGAAACACATAATTGAAAACCTAAACTAAATTGAAATACTTGCCTTATTACAAACACTAAGAAGACTTATTTATAGTAGGGCTTCACCTACTCCCGTTAAAGTAACCGGTATTCGTGTTCCATTAAGTGCTTCTAACCTGACAAGCACACGATTCAATTATAGAAGTGATAACATATGGCCCCGACTAATGCACTTTGAGCTTGCTCGGATGGCGCAAGAACTTTGAGTCATAAAGAAGTACCATTTGTCCAATCTCAAACTTCTTATCCCTTATGTTTTGTCATGTCATGCTTTCTTCCCGGAATTTTCACCTGCTTACGAATCCACCGTGCTATGGCTCGGTGCTCATCTAGTTGAATCATCTTTTCAATACGTTCTTCTAAAGCATGTTCATCAGCCTAGACCTCCATATGCTTGATACACAAAGAAGGTAACATAAATTCTATAGGAAGAATAGCTTCGTAGTGCCAAACACTAATCGAAAGCGGTGTGGCTTTGTTCAATTTCTTGTAAGTTGTTCTATATGCCCAAAGAACAGTGACACTTTGTCATCCCAATCTTTTCTACCAACATCACATATTTTTGTCAAAGTCGGCCCAAAATTTTGTTGAAGGCCTCGGCGATTCCATTTGCCTAAGGATGATAAGGTGTAGTTTTATGGTGTTCAACCATAAAATCATCTAATAGGATCTTAATTGTATCATTCAAAAAGTGTGTACCCCTATCACTTATCAAGCTTAAAGGACATCCATATCGTGTAAGAACATTATCCCATAGAAATCTATTGATGTAGTTACAGCACGGTAGTTCATAGGTGCTACTTTTGCCCACCATGTAAGATAATTTGTGCAAGTAATGATATAGTGTGATCTGGTCCTACGTGTGGCTGGAAAAATAGGCCCTACAAAATCAATGGCCCATTTTCCAAACGGTTCAAGCACTAGTAATCGAGTCTCAAAGGCATCTCATCTCTTTGCCCTATTTTTCCTAGGCATTGATAATGATCACACGCCTTCTACAATAATCTTTACTGATGTCGTATATAAAGTGTCTCCCACCATAATCCAACAATTAGGATCTTTTGGGTACTCACATCACTGCATAATGGCCTCTGCAATACCACGATGAGCCTCTTCCATGATATCCTTACGCTCATGTTCTAACACACAACGATGTAATACTTCATCTCTGCTAGCTTGTAAAGGTCACCACCGATTAACATGAATGGTGTTGTGCATATAACAAGTTGTTTCTTTTCTAATGATTTCATTCCTTTTGGTGCCGTATCTATCTATAGAAAGACATCAATGTCTTCTAATTCCATGGGTGCGTTATAACTTTGTATAAGCTGTGCATTCGACATTGTTTCTTGATTATGCGGCATCCTCTCCGAATTGATTCTAGATAAATGGTCTCGGTCCGAATTACTTTTCCCTGGCTTCACCACAATTTGTGAAGTCAAATTCTTGAAATAGTAGCACCCATCTCGCATATGTATCCCCTGTAAGATGGGCTTGTTTACCAAGTACTTCAATGCCATGTGATTTGTATAAAACACAAATGGTGTTCTTAACAAGTATCTTGTTGAAACTTGTACAATGTATAGATCATTAACAAAGCTTCGCGCTTTGTATTTGTATAATTCCGTTCAATAGGAGTCAGCTTCCTACTAGCAAAATAGATTGGATGATCTATAATACCTTCGTCAGGTTGAGCTAACACAACGCCAATGGCCATGCCAGAAGTGTCCACATGCACATGAAATGGTTTATCCCATGAGGGAAAGCACAAAATGGGCGCGGTAGTAAGTTTCTCTTTTAATACCTCAAGCAGCAGCCCCTTTGCATGGTTCTCCCAAATAAAATGTACTTTTCCCTTCAACAATTCTTCCAATGTTACAACAATTTTGGCATACCCTTTTATGAATTTTCTATAATATTACGTATGACCTAAATGAAAGGAGCGATAACCATATCGTATCAAGCCAAAAACATAGATGCTAATCAAACACCACGATCAATAAGATGAAAGTAATTCAAGAATAACTTTACATAAAACCTTGCGCAAAAAAATAAGCAACAATATCATATATTATTATGGAACTCAATGAAATACAATGAGAATGGGCCTTGCTTATATAGGAAAGGAATAATAATCTAAGAACCAGTCAAGGTTGTAGATCAAGCCATAAATCATGGAAAGAACTAGTCATCAAAGAACTAGTCAAGTCCATAGATTTATGAGAGAACTAGACATCAAGGATCTAGTCAATACCATAGATCTAGGAAAGAACTAGTCAATACCATAGATCAAGGAAAGAACTATACCTAACAACTAGATAATATCTCCTAATATCTAAATAAGATAAAAGAAATATCCACACACATAAGTGGGTGAGGATAAATATAATAAAGGTAAATAAAGTACCTAGGTGAACATGAGCTAAGGTAAATACCTACTCTAACACCCCCTCAAGTGAAGCTAGGGGTCAAAATAGAAGTGGCATGTCCATAGTATGAGTCCCGAAAACTAGGCCTGATGAGGTACTCATGTACAATAACTGGGAAAAAGGGACACCGCAAGGTACCCAAAACCAGTAACAACAAAGTAAAGAGAGTAAAACCCCACTCCAAGGCATCCCAAGAAGCTCGGCTCAAAAAACTAGTATAATATTGAAGAAGTTTGGTGTGCTGTTTGTGGTTTGAATCCTTTGCTCGATCAAAAACTCAAAAACAAGCGACAACTTGGGCTCCACGAGAATAGCTCCATACATCTGAGGCTGTATCAATGGAGTGATGTCGAAAGTGTAAAAAAACACCAAACATAATTCGATCAACTGCTGCAAATAGGTGTGCCATGATCCAAGAATAATAACCAAAGCAACAAGGTAAGGACAAAAATCTAGAGTGTCATGATCCAAGAAAATCCAAGGTAACAAGGCAAGGACATAAAACCCGAAGAAGTAGGATCAACACCACACCCTCCCATATTGCTTTGAATGAGTGGAGTGGCGCTAAAAATCGTATGAGTTGTCAAAACAACTACTTGAACAACGACAAACTAACACCGAGCTCCACCAAAATAGCTCCCCATAAGAGAGACCATCAACATGCCAAAAGTGTCAAAAATACTGATTCAAAATTTCTCAACAAACAAGAGAGATACACTACACCTGCTAAAGAAAATGCTCAAAACAAGAAGCATCACAATGCAGAAGGTATAGAAAGTGGAGCAAGAGGCCGAATGGTGGAGGAGCCACGCTTTGTAGATTCCTCTCAACGAATGCCTACGTCGTCGCCACGAGTGATCATATATCCACCCCAAATCAACACGGATGGATGAAGAAGATGCCTACATATGAATTGGTGTAAAATGCACAATGGGTGCATGCAAAGGAACATCAGAATGTGTGTTAGGTTGATCATGTCTGAGAGCTGAAATATCAAGTTTCTCAAGCTCGAGTGAAGGTGCACGAGAACTCATGTGTTGCTCATGATCCTCGAGAAAGAGTTAAGCGAACAAAAAAAGAGCTCGTTAATGTGTGATCCCAATGAAGTATACTGCTTTCGAAAACCAATGTCATGGCGAGAATTCCACTTAACATGTGGAATAGAGAAACAATACCTGTGAATGTCTGCAATGACTTCGCTAGTGAGACCCATGTAGACGGAGCATGCAAGAATTGAATGTAGTGGTATGCTTCTTACAAAATCCATGCGGTGAGTAGAAGTAGGATACACAACATGTGGAATCTTGTAATAGCCACAGATGTGGAAGAGCATGCGATAACAAGCCTCACGGGTTTAAAAGCATCAAAATCGAGTTTAGGTTCAAAGGCGGCATATCAATGTCGGTGGGTACCTGAGCAACAGTGCGAGTGGACTAGATGGGTGACCTCCCAGGAAATTCCCAGTGTCACTTCCTCTTAATATGCCGTTGGGCCTGATTGGGTGTATACCCGACTCCATCATGCGGGAGGGTATTGGCGTAGTAGCTGATTAACACGATGAGATCCCTCTCCACCATAAGTTCGAGCTTTTGGTGTGATGGCAAGTCGTGTAGCTCTGATACCAGCCAGTTAAGCACGCCGCCCCCAGAGTAGTTTTGGGATGGGTGACCTCTAGAAAATTCTGGTGTCACTTCCTCCTAATGTTGTTGGGCCTGATTGGGTGTATACCCGGCTCCATCGTGCGGGAGGGTATTGGTGTAGCAACTGATTAACACAATGAGATCCCTCTCCACCATTAGTTCAAGCTTTTGGTGTGATGGCAAGTCATGTAGCTCTGATACCAGGTAGTTAAGCGCACCGCCCTAGAGTAGTTCTAGGATGGGTGACCTCCTGGGAAATTCCTGGTGTCACTTCCTCCTAATGTTGTTGGGCCTGATTGGGTGTATACCCGGCTCCATCGTGCGGGAGAGGGTATTGGCATAGTAATTGATTAACACGATGAGATCCCTCTCCACCATTAGTTCGAGCTTTTGGTGTGACGGTAAGTCGTGTAGCTCTGATACCATGAAATGAACGATAACCAGATCATACCAAGCCAAGAACAGATGCTAATCAAACACCACGATCAATAAGATGAAAGAAATTCGCTAGAATAAATTTACACAAAACCTTTGCAAACAAATGAGCAACAATATCATATATTATTATGGAACTCAATGAAATACAATGAGAATGGGCCTTGCTTATATAGGCAAGGAATAACAATCTAAGAACCAATCAAGGTCGTAGATCAAGCCATAAATCATGGAAAGAACTAGTCATCAAAGAACTAGTCAAGTCCATAGATTTATGAGAGAACTAGACATCAAGGATTTAGTCAATACCATAGATCTAGGAAAGAACTAGTCAATACCATAGATCAAGGAAAGAACTATACCTAACAACTAGATAATATCTCCTAATATCTAAATAAGATAAAAAAATATCCACACACATAAGTGGGTGAGGATAAATATAATAAAGGTAAATACGGTACCTAGGTGAACATGAGCTAAGGTAAATACCTACTCTAACACCCCCTCAAGTGAAGCTAGGGGCCAAAATAGAAGTGGCATGTCCATAGTATGAGTCCCAACAACTAGGCCTGATGAGGTACTCATGTACAATAACTAGGAAAAAGGGACACTGCAAGGTACCCAAAACCCAAGTAACAACAAAGTAAAGAGAGTAAAACCCACTCCAAGGCATCCCAAGAAGCTCGGCTCAAAAACTCGTACAATGTTGAAGAAGTTTGGTGTGCCTTTGTGGTTTGAATCCACTGCTCGATCACAAAACTCAAAAATAACTGACACTGGGCTCCACCAGAATAGCTCCATACAAGGAGACTATCAATGGAGTGATGTCGAAAGTGTAAAAAAACACCAAACATAATTCGATCAAGTGCTGCAAATATGTGTGTCATGATCCAAGAATAATAACCAAAGCAACAAGGTAAGGACACAAAATCTAGAGTGTCATGATCCAAGAAAATCCAAGGTAACAAGGCAAGGACACAAAACTGAAGAAGCAGGATCAACACCACACCCTCCCATATTCTTTGAATGGGTGGAGTGGCACTACAAATCTGTATGAGTTATCAAAACAACTACTCGAACACTGACAAACTAACACTGGGCTCCACCAGAATAGCTCCCCCATAAGAGAGACTGTCAACATGCCAAAAGTGTCGAAAATACAGATACAAAATCTCTCAACAAACAAGAGAGATACACTACACCTGTTAAAGAAAAATGCTCAAAACAAGAAGCATCACAATGCAGAAGGTATAGAAAGTGGAGCAAGAGGCCGAATGGTGGAGGAGCCACGCTGTAGATTCCTCTCAATGAATGCCTATGTCGTCTCCACGAGTGATCAGATATCCACCCCAAATCAACACGGATGGATGAAGAAGATGCTGCATATGACTTGGTGCAAAATGCACAATGGGTGCATTCAAAAGAACATCCAGAATGTGTGTTAGGTTGATCATGTCGAGAGTTAAAATCTCAAGTTTCTCAAGCCTGAGTGAAGGTATAGAACTCATGTGTTGCTCATGATCCTCAGAAAGAGTCAAGCAAACAAAAAAAGAGCTCTGTTAATGTGTGATCCCAATGAAGTATCTACCTTTCACAAAACCAGTGTCATGACGAGAATTCCACTTAACATGTGGAATAGAGGAAAGCAATACCCTGTGAATGTCCGCAATGACTTCATTAGTGAGACCCATAGAGCGGAGCATGCAAGAATGAATGTAGTGGTATGCTTCTTACAAAAGCCATGCATGGTGAGTAGAAGTAGGATACACAACATGTGGTGCTTGTAATAGCCACATATGTGGAAGAGCATGCGAATAACAAGTCTCACGGGTTTAAAAGCATCAAAAGTAGGTTCGGGCTCAAAGATTGGCATATCAGATCAATGTCGGTGGTACATAAGAGCAACAATCGCATGTGGACTAGATGGGTGACCTCGGGGAAATTCCGGTGTCACTTCCTCTTAATATGCCGTTGGGCACTGATTGGAGTGTATACCGACTCCATCGTGCGGGAGGGTATTAGCATAGTAGTTGATTAACACGATGAGATCCCTCTCCACCATAAGTTTGAGCTTTTGGTGTGACGGAAAGTCGTGTAGCTCTAATACCCGGCCAGTTAAGCGTGTCGCCCCTAGAGTAGTTCTGGGATGGGTGACCTCCCAGAAAATTCCCGGTGTCACTTCCTCCTAATGTTGTTGGGCCTGATTGGGTGTATACCCGGCTCCATCATGTGGGAGGGTATTGGCGTAGCAACTGATTAACACGATGAGATCCCTCTCCACCATCAGTTTGAGCTTTTGGTGTGACGGCAAGTTGTGTAGCTCTGATACCAGGTAGTTAAGCGCGCCGCCCCCAGAGTAGTTATGGGATGGGTGACCTCCTGGGAAATTCCCAGTGTCACTTCCTCCTAATGTTGTTGGGCTTGATTGGGTGTATACCCGGCTCCATCGTGCGGGAGGGTATTGGCATAATAGCTGATTAACACGATGAGATCCCTCTCCACCATCAGTTCAAGCTTTTGGTGTGTGAGCAAGTCATGTAGCTCGATACCATGAAAGGGCGATAACGAGATCATACCAAGCCAAGAACACAGATGCTAATCAAACACCATGATCAATAAGATGAAAGCAATTCACAGAATAACTTTACACAAAACCTTTGCAAACAAATGGCAAAATATCATATATTATTATGGAACTCAATGAAATACAATGAGAATGAGCCTTGCTTATATAGGCAAGGAATAACAATCTAAGAACCAGTCAAGGTCGTAGATCAAGCCATAAATCATGGAAAGAACTAGTCAAGTCCATAGATTTATGAGAGAACTAGACATTAAGGATCTAGTCAATACCATAGATCTAGGAAAGAACTAGTCAATACCATAGATCAAGGAAAGAACTATACCTAACAACTAGATAATATCTCCTAATATCTAAATAAGATAAAAGAAATATCCACACACATAAGTGGGTGAGGATAAATACAATAAAGGTAAATAAAGTACCTAGGTGAACATGAGCTAAGGTAAATACCTACTCTAACACTAAAAATCCACGTACCTCACTTTGACTAGTAGCGCTCCTAGGCCTAAAATGACCGCAACCTTGGGTGGATCAACTAGCAAACCTTCCTTGTAGATTATATGTCTAACAAGTATCCCAAATGGTGTAGCAAATATACATTTCTTGATGTTAAAAAAGATACTCAATTATCGCATCGTTCAAACATTAGCGCAAATTGTCACAATGATATTTCACAAGCCCATATCTTCGTCCAATCATCTAGGTAACTGTAAGAATTTGTGAATAAAATATTTGAATGCCCGAAAAACTATGCTCGAGAATACAACAGTGCATTTTTCAATCAAAGGGCATCACAAAGATAGGCAAAGATGCCCCATTTAGTAGTAAATGTTGTCTTTTCTTGATCCTCTGAGCGATCCAAACCCGATGATACCCAAAAATTTTCGTGAAAGAATATATTTCACACCTTACTGCAACACCTTCTAGTATTTCCTTAGTAAATGGCGTAGGGAAAGGATTTGTGATGCATGCAAAGACATCAACTCCATGCAGTCCACACATATCCTAATCTATCCATCCTTCTTGACATCGATCACCATTGGGCTAACCCATTCGACTCATCGGGGGTTGATTATGCCGGATCTCAACATTTTATCAATTTCTTCTTTTAACTTTTCCCGTAAATTAGCATTCATTCGTAATGCCTATTTCTAATTGGTTGTGCATGCAATCCTTAAGTTTGATCTTCATTTCCCAAGTGATTCATGCACGCCTTTAAGTTCATGATATCCTTGAGGGAATAAGTCCCGATAATCCTCGAGTAACTTGATGATATTTTCTACCTCCGAGTGTGACTAGTAATCTGTAATTATGGCCTCCTTAGGCTCAGCCTCGAACCTATATTCACCTTTTTGTCTTCATGGGTTCATAGTAGATGCGTGCATCTTTACGCACTGCCCAACACCTCGCGCACCCGTGAATGTTCAATAGTCGAGGTTCTCAACTTCCTCATCGTCCACGATGTAGACCATCTTTCCTTTCTCTTTCTCAAGGCAAGTGCGCTCAAGTAGTTTGGAGTCTATTTCTTCATCCTTTTCAAAACATGCTCTAAACTCTGTCTCACCGAATAATTCCTGAATATGCTCTTCTACTTTTTCACTATCTCCCATAGTTAAGCGCTTGACAAATTTTAATGCCTCTATTACAGGAGGTTAAGTCGAGAAGTAGTCAAATGTCTGGATCATACCCGTAACCAACTCTTTCTATTTCCTAGTTTCTATGTAGTTCGCATTTAGATACCAAGCGCGTGCACATCCTTGGAGCATGGAATACAATCTATGCACCCAGAGTGAATGTGGTAATGCTTCTGTCCTATTGTCAGAATCTCTCACACTTGTTCAATGTGATGCTAAACAGGTTGATTACCATGACAAGCCGAAGATTTGTGTAGGTGCATTGCTTCTTATAAACCTAGTAGGCAAAGCCATTCCAATCTCTTCCTAGTTTATAAGATTATCTTTGTGTACCACCCACCAACGCCCGCGTAGTGTATATACTAACATATCTCTCCTGTATGCTGGATCGTCCCACTACGTTTTCATGGGCTTCGAAAAGTAGAAAGATCTTATGTCCATGTATACCAAGTACTTGTGTGCTACCTATCTGTTGAATTGAGCGAAATCTATTCTTGCACGCAACCACGCTTTTCACCTCACACCCTACCAATTCATATGTACCGTGAGCCCAATTGTCACAAGAAATACTCATAGTATCACTAATAGAATGAGAATCCTCCCATTGTAGGATGCCTTCGATGGCTCATTGACCTCTGGGTCTGAATAACGCATACATAGACTCTGTTTAAGTCCTCCTCACTTAGGGGCTCAACATAGAGCATAGACTTCCCATCGGTTAAAGGGTATCACAACCCTTTCCTCCTTATTTTCAAAGCTGATATATCCCTTATTGAATCTCAAGTCAATATTATTTGCATAACACCAAGGGTGTCCGAGCAAGGCTAGAAAATTGTCTACTTCTGCAAGTGCTAATACCTCAAAATCCCCAGTGAACTTGGCCCCTTTTATAGTTATAGATGCATCCTTCAATACTCCTATGGGAGTGGCCTTAGTCTAGTTTTCCATGAATAACACATTAGATGATGGCTGTAATGGAGGTCTCCCCATTTGTACCCATGCATCTAATGTTAGCACATTTACTTACATTGCACTTTTGTATCGATCAATATGTTGCTCAACCATTTACCCATCCATAATAGAATTTAGAGTAATCTCTTTGTCAAAGTCAATGCTATTAGGGGAAGATTCACATGTAGAATTTGTCATCCAGTCTCAAGACTTGCGCGTGGAGTGTTCTCTTTTAACCAACTTCCTAGTAGTGGGATAATGTTCTCCTGGCGCAACATCTTACACACCTCCTCTTACGAGATCATCGATATCGGTTTGAACCCGTGTCATGATGCTTTTTCTTCTCCTTTAGGTATTGTATCTCACCACGAAGATTCCTTAGCACTTCTATGGCATCTGATAAACCTCCTTCGATGAGTAGGATCTGGGTACCTCGCATGCAAAACCTCCTCCTTGGTAATCGTAGGATTCGGTGTAATTCCTCTGCGCGCGCGTGTAGTAATCTTTACTATCAATGCCTCGAGTCCTTATATTATCTTGGGCATCCATTGGTCTTCTACCACACCTTTGGATTCTAACCATTCAAGCCTTTGTTTTCTTGCTTATGCTTCTTTCTCAGATGCTCATACAAGTCTGGGCACTCTTCATAGCTATGGTTCTTCCCACAGAAAGAACATGCATTATTCTACGATGACATTCGCTTTGTAGTGGTCGGGGAGATCCACACGTATAACATGTCCTACGAGGAAAATATCCTCTTCCTCCACCTCGGCCTCACCCTCCATGTCTACCATAATATCCACGTCCTCTTCCACGACCTCCTTCAAAATGCCCCTCATTCCTATCATAGCACGTTTGATTATGATCCCAATCCTGGTGCTCATTCCTATCATTAGAATTATCTTTTATACTTGTTTTTCGTACTCCAATGTCTATGGTATCCTGGATATGACCAATCAACCGACAATCTTCATTATCATGGGTCGTGGACCTGTAAATCTTGCAAAAGCAAGATACATTCTTCCTTATCGCACATTGTAACAAAGGACAATGACTAGCATCATGATTCAAATGGAAAATCTCATAGTCCAATGAATGAGCGTGCATTGCTGAGGAAACTATCCTTGGCATGACCTTCCACTTCACAATCTGTACACCAAATTACTAAGCGTGTATCATGGGATGAATTTGCTTTGATAGCTTCTCTAATTGCTTTGCCATAGCTGCAATCTATGCCTCTAGAAATGGACTAACGCTAGTGTCAATGCTCCCAACTGCCTCAGCCATGCAAAGCTACTTCCAAAGTGTTTCACATGGAGTTCCATGTATGTATTATGTGACAATGACGCCCTCCTAAAAGGTGTAATCAATCCTCCAATGAACCATTGTGCATGCTAGCTAGCATGGATATCATAAGACAACTTAGATAGAAGTGTCTTAAAATGAGCATCATACTCACGTACACTCTCAATAGTGCCTTTCTTAATATCTTTGAGCGCACTTATACTCTTCTACTCAAACTCAAGGATATGGAACTCTTTCAAGAAAGCATCCCTCAGTGTTGCATAATCCACGCAAGTTTGATCAGGGTCAAACTTCCTATACCAATTGTGCGTGTGCCCCTGTAATGTAGTAGTAAATGGACTTGCCTTTCACTCAAAGCAACTGTAATCCCTTTAGCGTGCCACAAGATTTCACACATATGCACATGTTCGACAACATCCTCTATACCTCTATACTTCAGAGATGAAGAGACATCTCCATATAGATATTTTGTGGTTGTTGCAGACCTTGACCACCTGATCTAGAACCTCCTGGGTTCCCTCTGCCTCCAGAACCACTAGATCCACTAGAACTAGAACCACCTATACCTCCTAATCCGCCACTTGTAGTTGGAATAGGGCCTGTAGATGTACTCCCTTGTGCTCCGATAGTAGTACTATATAGAACCCCTACAGTCTGTGAAGTAGTTCCACTTCCAAAGGTGAATCCAACATTCTGTGTGGATGATGCACCTAAGAATGCTCCTCAAATGACATTGAAGTCATCTGTCCTACCATTGATGTACTTGATCCCGACTTACTCCCTCTTTCCTTCTTCCCAAGCTAGTTTATCAAGTTACTTGTCGTACTAGATATTAAAAACCAAGCGCAAAGGCTAGGTCACGAGGTAGATAAAGATGCACGTCCACGTGGCCCGAGTAGTCTGTCTTTGGTGCACTTCTATGTGAGGTTGAGAAGGGATCTCTATCATGCTTTCCAAGATGGGGAAGTTCTTGATGCTCTGGCTCCACGTCTTCTACGTGAGCCGTAAATACTTCACGAGCCAACTCTCTCCTCAACGCCATACTTTCTGTAATGGAACGATGCTTCTCTATTTCCCTCTCACGTGCCTCATTATACTTAAGCCACCTTTCCTCTCTCTGCTTTTCTGCCGCTAGGTTTGTCATCTTAATACCAAACCTATTCCTACCTTCGCACGTGGTGAAATTTTAGTTAGCCATCAGTTTACTCTCCAGGTTCAACGTTACCATTAAGATCTTGATCACCGGTGGAATACCATACAAACATGTTCCTTTTGATACCGTAAAAGCGGAATTCAACTACCTGCGGGCATGAGTACGTCGAAATTGAATATTCCAGAATATAACTTTTTTAGACCACCAGGAAACCATGTATCCACCCGGTGAGTCCAAATAGATCAGCATCATAAAGGGCCTGAAATTATTCTTGTGTCTAGAAAAGTGCGTGATACCTCCAGTTCCTACCGAGATGCATAAGCGAGTAAGCCACTCGTATAGCTCTACTAGAAAGATAGCGAAAAATCTCTCATATAAGTTGTCATACAGGTTCTATTCTACCCAAGTGCATGCATTAAACTCAGATCCACTATTGAACCGTCATGCATATTCTTCCTCTAGATCGTGTATCCATTCCTCAATACTTGATAGAGTTAAGCGATACGTCTTCATCGCGAAACATCCGAAAACAATTGAAAAGAGGTCCCGACAACGGAACCAATGATGAAGCCAATAATTTATAAGAGATCACCCTAGTCGCGGTGGCACATCACTCGGCCCTAGGCGAGCGCTCACTCGCGCGCTCACCAAGCGTGCAAAGGTACTAGGTCCCTCTTTAGGGTTGTTGTAATAGGATGTTAACATGATGAAGGAAGAAATGTATACATTCATAACTAGTCCATCATTCTACAATGCATGCTACCCACAAATCTATGAAAGAACAAGCTTAAACAATAATCATCATTGAATTAATAAATCTATGATAGGATCTTGTTCCATGGTGTGAAGAGTGTTTATAGTATGAGCATTGGGTGCTTGGGTTGTAGCGGTGGTGGTTTGACTTGTCGGTGTGTGGTTAGGGAATGGTTGTTTAAAGACCTCTAGTGGTTGATTTGGAGGTGCATTGGGGTTGTCTACTTGGAGGTCACCTTGATCAATGAGTCTTTGGACCAAATCTTTAAAATTTTGACATTTCTCTATGTTGTGTCCTTGGACTTGGTGGTATTTGCAATAATGGTCTTCACGATACCACACGGGTTTTGGTTGCGATTCGTCTACAATGTCAGTATAGGAGGAAGTTGGATGGAGTGTACCACCATCAACTTTTCAAATATAGAACTATAGGATTCCCCAAGGGGTATAGTTAGGAGATGGTCTAGGGTGGTTGTTGAGGCCACATGCTAGATGTAGGTGCGGATGAGGACTTAACAACCATGATGTTGGCCGCACCCTTAAATGTGTCGTTATGTGTGGATGGTTTAGTAAATTCATGTTTAGGTTTGTTTGATTTTAGTTTTAAATGGCCTTGCTCAAGGGCACGTATTTCAAGTTTATGAGCCATGGTGAAGGCTTCGTCAAAGGTTCAAAATGATTGGATTTGTAAGGTAGATGATATATGCTTCACACATGAATGTGAGAAGAGCTCGATGAGTTTGGTTTGCGGAAGAGAGAAGGATAGTTGGTTTATAAGCTTGCACCATCATGCAACAAAGTTTGTGATGGACTTGTCTGCAAACTTGTTGGATGGAATATAGGTCGATGATAGTGATTTTGTGTGCAATGTTGATTAAAAAGTGTTCTAAGAACAACTGCACGAGTTGGGTGAAGGAAAATATCGAGTATTGAGGTATACTATTGTACCAGTCTAACACGGGACCGGCCAAGGACATGGGGAAAGTGCGAAGCATTAGGTCTTGATCATGTGTAATAAGATAACATGTGTGTTTGAACACACGAAGATGTTCTTTGGGGATCTTCCTTGTTGTTGAACTTAATGAACTTAGGAAGCTCCCAATGAGGAGGGTAAGGTTTGATAGGAACCGATGGATGAATCGGTTCGTTACATATTTGTTCGTAGGATAAAGTAACCTTGGGTGCTAAGGTATCGGTTTTATACTATCCAAACCTATTCATAAAAGCATGAATTGGATCATTCAAGCGATAGGTTGGGATTGGATTGGTTGTGTGGCATGGAATGTAGCTTGATAAGGTGGTTGATAAGTTTTGGGTGAAAGGTGTTTGTGGAATCATTTGATAAGGATTAATATATGTCATGGGTTGAGATTGGGTAAGATTCTTTGCATAGGTTGATGTTGAGAAATAGGGACGTGATGTGATTTTTGAGATTGAGCAAGTTGTTGTGGTAAATGATAAGTGGGGATATGAGTGTTAAGAGATTGAGATGGTTGGAGCATATGGTGGGTAGGAATGTAAGTGTTAAAAGGTTGAGATAGACATACTAGTAGCGGATGAAATAGAGTTGACATAAAGTGATGTGGGTGGAATAGGATCCACCAATTGAGTAGATTGATAGGATTGAGAGATTGTGGGGGATTTACGAAGGAAGAAGTCATAAATGGGGTTAGAAGGAGGTCCAAGAGTTTCTAAAGGAGCCGAGAGATGGGGGTGTAGTTGGTCTAGAAAGATTAGATTGATGAGGGACATGAGGATTGGTTCAAGGTGGGGATGATTTTGGATGACATGGTCCTCATGAGGCGAGACCATGGAGACAAGGGGTTAGGTAACTAAAGGTATGGTCTCAAATTTAGAATCTTGTTGGGAGAGATCATTAGAGGAAGGGATGTCATTGGATGGAGCGGATTGTTGTGTTGTTTTCAACTTGAGAAAGAGTGACAATAGGCATGAAATAGACGAACATTTGTTTATGTAATTTGTTAACAAACAAATCAAGCAAAAGAATTCTTAACATCGTGATTAATTAAAAGATATGAAAAGAAAAGAAAATTGGATAACGAAGGTACCAAAGAACGACATTATAAGGTTGGTTCAGGTAGTTTTGGCTAGGGAGAGTCTCAGGTGGCTTCTGTTGGGTGATGAAATCCCAAACATTGAATAGGTAAGGAGATGTTTTGATGTGTTATTTAGATGCATGAGTTTTAGGTTGTGTGTGATAGGACGTGAGATGCGACAAGTTAACCTCCTACTTAAACTATGTGATCAAACCAGATGCAGAAAAGAAATGTTCTTTTAAACCAAATCGAAGTGTGATCTTTCGATGAGGACACACATAGGAAAGGGAATTGCAATGCAGAAAGGAACAAATAGGGGGAATGAGGAATACCTGGATAGCAATTTTCCTTTTTATTTGACTACACATGATAATGACGTGTTTGAAAGTGGTAATCAGTGACCCAGGAACATCAGGTACCCTAAAATTGCACCATGCACGATGAGCAATATTGCGGAAGAGCGTGGTGAAAGTGGTTTACGGTGTGTTTATGTTTCAAAAATTGATCTTTGATGACATAATTTGGTGGTTGCGAGTTTATAGAGTTCACTTGTAAAAACAAATAAGACAATTAGTTGATGTGGGTTAAAAAGATACGAGAAAGACAATAAAAATTTCTAATGTTTGTGTTCGAAAGAAGGTCCTACGTACGGAAAATTAATCTTATTAAGTAATAATAATAAAAATAGTAGTTCAATGTTCGTATGCAATTAGAATAAAAAAGATATGAAAACTAATCGATTAGACTATAAACTAAACTATGAAATAACTATTAAATGCTTGATCCGAATCGAAACGAGAAACTATGAATTAAACTATAGAACGGTCAATTAATACGAAATGATATTTATGAAATAAACTATTAAATGAGAAATAAAATAAACTATAAACTATAAAAATAATAGATTTGTGTAGTTGGTGTATTTTGCATGAATTATAGATAAGAGAAACCTATAAACAAGCTAAACTATAAACTATAAAACGAACTATGGATTATTCTTGCGTGAAATGTTCAATGTTTTCGCTTTGTTTGGAGTGGTGTGTTGGACGTGACAAGGAATAACGGCGGTGCAATGGTGTCACCGAGTAGCCACGAGTGAAAAAAAGGGGGCTTTGAGGGAGCCTCTTTTGTAAAAACAGTCACTGACTTTTTTGTAAATAAAACAGGAACCCCTTTATAAATTGTGTCCAACATTGTGGCCTACCAGTTAGGCCTCTAAAGTATTGGTTGACTGACTGCGGTTCAACACCACCCACCTTCCTAATGCGCAGGCACTTTGTACATTGATGGGGGTGGTGGTCAAATTGTTTTAACTAAGTGGTTGGTTAGGATTTTATGTGAAGTTGAGGATTACTTTTGGTTGTGGGGTCGAGGAGATCCTCATGGATGCGGTCGTATGTCTATACTTGAATATGCCCCGTTCACTCAAACATGACAAAACGTTCGTTCGTCAACTTTTTGTTTTGCAATAAAGAAGAATCAGAAGTCAACTATTAGAACCGAAGAGAACAGGTTGCTATCTAATGATTAAAACAAAGTTGAAAAAGTAGCAATGAGAGCACATTCTTAACAAAATTGAATGAAATGGGTTGGGCACCCTGCCATCTGATTACGGAGAATGAGGCTTTGTTACCAAGATTGGAAATCATGAGAATCTTTGTTAACTGTTTTTACATTATTCCTCGCTTATTTAAAAGCCCATCTTATTTTGGATTTTCTCAAACTGGAAATAGGAAATGATTTCGTTATGGAATTATTTGGCTTGATTGTCCATAATGCAGCGAATTCATCATGGTCATGGTTAGTCCGAGTCGTTGGGAGTGAGGGGTCAGGACTGTGTGAAGCAGGGGGAAGAGGCGTGGAGTGAGGGCTGAAATTGTCGATGGAATGGGTTAGACACTAAGTAATGCAAATTCGAAATTGAAAGCGCATTCTTTAGGGGGAATTTATACTCTGAACAGATAAAATATCACACGGATAATCAAATTAACTGGCCTAAATCTCGCGCAAGAATGGAAACTATATATCCCTCATGAACAAATCGCCTGGCTATGGATCGGTCAAGCTTAGGGCCGACTCCCACCACTGCAACAACACCCTTCGCCATTTTCTTTACCACCTTCCATTATGTTTACAGGAAAAAGGGTATTTATTATTTTACACAGTAGGTGAGATTTGGAGTGGGTGTCGGCCGACCGGGAAGAATGAGATCAGAATGTTGGCCACGTCGTTTAGGTGTCTTTGCAGCGCACTGTGCACTGTGTTTTTGTGAAGCAAAAACACATCACACAATTCCGAGCTGTGTGGGGAGTTTTGGGTCAGTCCGAGATGGTGTGGGAGGCAGAGCCGAGGGCTCGGTGAGGGAGTTGTGTGGAGTGAGGTGAGGGAAAATTGGATGGGTGAATGAAGACGGTCCAGGGAGTTGGAAACAGGGTAGGTCTTAGAACGTAAGGCCGGGGAAGTTGGGGTGGGAGTCAAATTGTTTAGTGGGTAGGGAAGTGAGTTGAGGTCGAGGGGGTAGTTTAATAAATAAATAAATTATTACCCTTTTTATTTAATAATAATGATTTTTGTTGTTTTTTTTTTTTTTTGGCGTAGGTTTATATAAAGTTTACCAATAAAACCAAGAAACGTAGTAATGTGGAACTAGAAGATAAAAGCATCGAAAAACAAAATCTCTTACGTAAAGACGGATATAGACTATTGGATGTAAGTAACACACCACACCGACAGAGATATCACTAAACCATGCAAATAAGTGAGTCTAAAAATGAAATATTCGCAAAAGATATCTAAATAGATGACAAATGTGAATTAGCATAAGCTGTTATACTTACAGAAACCCGCACAAGACAAGTAAAATAACTAAAAATGATCAAAACTTGGGATTAGTCCCACCGAGCATGCCAAAATGTTTGACGAGAATTCCGCTACTGTCCAAATTAGTGTAAGCTAAACGAGAAATCAAGAAACCTCATATATGGGAGGGTTTAGGGACCTCTTGATGTGGATAGTGATGATGTGGTATGGGCGCAAAAAGGGATGATTTTCCTCGCGATAAATCTTCGACCTGCACAACAAAGAGAACTAAAACACAAAGAAGATTAACAAGATATATAGATGGCTTTCTGAAAAGTCGGTTTCGGGATGCGAAGCTTCCTAGAAAGGATGTCACCACATATTAATAAAAAGAGTGTAATCAATTCGGATGACGATACACTGATAACAAAAATTCAAAGCAGTGATATGATAAATGGAAATACTAAATGATACGATAATCAAGATAGTAATCGAAATGATAATTGATAATAGGAATATGTTACAAATATATTGTGTAACATTATTTATATATTGTAATATTATTAATAATGAGTATTTAACTCATATTAATAATATAGTTAGTCTGAGTGTGTTGTGAGAACAACTCACGTAGCTAAAGTTGTGTGAGATAATAAAGGGATGTTAGAGAGATATTAGGAGATGGGGTTGAGATTATGTAGGGATTGAAGATCATGTTTGACTCCACCATTGTAGGGGTTAATTGATCTATATATGTAACTCTCTCTTAATGAATATTATTGTCCCAGATGAATTTTATATTCTGTGTTTTTATTATTGTGTTAGATTATTTCTAATAATCTAGACCAAATTTATTATTTGGTATCAGAGCACCAGGGTTCTTGTGACCAACAATGAGAGTCAAGCATTCCATACGTATTTGTGAAGGAGTCGTGCATTTCCATTCTGGATGTCACCTATTTACGCCTGAATTTTCACATGGACGTGCCAGATCTATTCCTGCGTGGTCTACCTACGTGATCTGTTCATGCGTGGTCCGCCCGCACGATCTGTCATTTCTGTGTGTTCTATCTACGTGATCTTCCACATGATCTACTCTTGCGTCATCCATCATGATCTTCTCGAAATTGTGAGTTTAAAAATTGTAGTTGCCATAACTTTCAGCTGGTAACTCAGATTGAGATGATGTTTTTTTAAATGTGTGTTTTTTTGAGCTCTTTACATTGATCATATCAAAAATTGTAAACGAAAAAAAACAAAAAAAATTGCTTTACGGATGCATTTTCGGTGGAATCCAACGTCCAATTTTTAAAATCGACATGGACAATTTGAATCGAATTGAAAAATTCGAAGGCAAATATTTCCATACATGGCAGGTTAGAACTCAATTGTTTCTGATTAACAAAGATCTATGGGAGATTGTGGAAGGAAAAATCAGTAAACCGCATGACGCAGATGAAGCAACAAAATGGGAAAGCAAGGATCGAAAAGCTACAACAATTATTGGCCTAGGATTATCTGATGCTTATTTGCATCATATAGATTTATCAAAAACTTCAAATGTCATATGGACTACATTGAACAAGCTTTTGGATCTCAAATAGGAAGCGCAATGTAAAGTATCTCAAACAAAAATTGTTTGGACTCAAGATGGAGGAAAGTGATAACATGGTGCAGCACATAAGTAAGTTTCGCTCCATTTTAAATCAATTAGCAGGGATAAAAGTAGATGTGCCTGATGATGATGCAAAATTTGTATTACTAAATAGCATGCTTGCCAATTATTCCAACATGGTTTTTACACTAAGCAAAATAAATCCTAGCCTAGAAGATCTAATTTCTTCATTGATAGATGAAGAAAATAAGAATATTGATCAAGAAGAAAGTGTGTTGTATGGAAAAAATAAAGAAGACAAATCATTTGTTAAAAGAAGATTTAAATATTCTTCCAAGCAAGGATCAACTTCCAAGGATTCAAAGAAGCGATTTATATGCTACTATTGTAAACAACCTAGTCATATGGTTGTAAACTGTAAACTGAGAGCTCAAGACCTACTTGATGAGAAACTACAAGAGAATGCCATGGCTGCTGATGAAGAAAAAGATTATGATAAAGAAGAACCAATGAATGATGACAATGGTTATAATTCTGAAGATTTTCTTTACTAAATAAGTATCATCTACATGGAGGAAGGAGGCAATGGAGGAAGGAGGTCAATCAACGACCTCTCGTCGTCGCGAAGTAGCGAGGCCACACAATGGTGTTGTGGCATTTTATTTCAGTTGTGTGTTTACTTTCTGAAAATAAGAACAGATGATTTATACCTGTTCAACTATTGTAATAAGTGAGCTCCTGCGTGAGCAATATTTCCTATATTTTCTCTTGATGTCAGAACATTGCAGAAGATCAGAAGCACCAATGTAAGTCAGTTCGTGGATCTTGAAACGGTTTGTGGAAGATCTAGAAAACCACATGAGGTGGATAGTTGATGGTTCCTGTCACGTCAAGGTTTGTGGTAAACCTGGTTAAAACCATGGAAGGAGATAGCCTTTCTTTTGATCAAGGTCATGAGCCAAGTTGGGCATGCCACATGGGTGAGCATACTGCAGATAAGTGTGTGAATGTTTTTCCACCATGTCAACATTAGGGGAGTGTATATTGGGAATTAATAATGTTAACAATAGGGGAGTGAATGTTACAAATATATTGTGTAACATTATTTATATATTGTAATATTATTAATAATGAGTATTTAACTCATATTAATAATATAGTTAGTCTGAGTGTGTTGTGAGAACAACTCACGTAGCTAAAGTTGTGTGAGATAATAAAGGGATGTTAGAGAGATATTAGGAGATGGGGTTGAGATTATGTAGGGATTGAAGATCATGTTTGACTCCACCATTGTAGGGGTTAATTGATCTATATATGTAACTCTCTCTTAATGAATATTAGGTTGTCTGCAGGCAATTTTATATTCTGTGTTTTTATTATTGTGTTAGATTATTTCTAATAATCTAGACCAAATTTATTAGAATACACAAAAAAACCCACGTGGTTTGGTAGTGATCAAGAGAAGACCATATGGTTGATAGTGACCCAAGCAAACCAATCCAAGGAAGCAAAATGCCAAGAGCTCTGCAAAAGATCATCAATATGGAGGGATGGAGAGATTGTAAGAGAATTGGATAGCTAGGGATTACAAGAGCATAAGGGCATCAAGATGGTATTATGGTGATACAAGTGGCATCACAAGGGCATTATGATGGTATGATGATGATATGAGTGGAGCTATAATGCCAGAGTTTTTCTATCACTTCTAACTTGTCTGAAGAGGGGGAAGGCTCTTATTTATAGCCTGAAGATGGGGTTAATTTAGGGGTTATCAGGTAATCCTGATTTGAAAAAGTAACCTTGATTAGGTGAGTGGGGGGACATGATTTGAATGATTTTGGAATATTAAATTCAATAGTGGATTATTTTGCAATATTTAATTCAATAATAGATTTCATGTGGATTATCTTGGAATATTTAATTCGATAGTGGGGTGCATGTGGATTATCTTGGAATATTTAATTCGATAGTGGGGTGCATGTGGATTATCTTGGAATATTTAATTGGATAGTGGATTTATATGGAGCATATTAGCATATAATGAGGATTAGGGATTTAAAGGGGATCAATTAATCAATTAATATTGATTAATTGAATATGTATTTTTGGTGGGAAATGGGATTTGAATGGGCAAGCCTAATGAAGGAGAGAAAATGCGGGATGAAGTGGAGGAATGACACCAAAAATTGGTGTCTACATTTGCATGCCTTTATAAACAAAGCCCATTTTCCTTAGGAAAGTAATTGATGATCGGCGAGAGTTGGATATTTGCTTTGAGCATAGACTTTGGTTTGAAACTAGTTTTCAAATGTAGGTTGCATAATTGGCGATTGATCTATATGTGTATGTTATTCCTATGACTTAATTCAATATATTAATATTGTGTGTCTATTGTTTAATTCCAATATGTATTCTTCTCGCATCTTTGTATATTTTGCGTAAATCTATGTGGGTTGCATGATCTAAGGAGGTTCTTTATTGAGATCCCTAACCACGAGTGGGTCATTTAGTATGAGAGCAAGTTTTTATTTCCTTATGAGTTGAAAACACTGACGAATATAACCGTTTCACACATTTGAGATTGTAGGTGGAAAATCATCATGGATATCTTCAAATATGAGACTATTCAATGGAATGTGTGAGGTTGCACGATAAACATTAGTGATTTTTCATATTTGCAAGTGTGGGAAGAAAAATTCGTGAAACATATTCCAACAAGAAGATTGTTGGGGAGAAGGTGTGATGGTTTAGGAGGTCATAGATCTCGCACTTTTAAGGAAACACTACAACACATAAAAGAAATGTTGTGAGAGGTTGCATAGATTGAGGTGTAAGACTTTAGGACTTGGGAAAATTGATAAGAACGTGCAAGCTCATTTAGAGGCTATGAAAGCCACACAATGTTGAGGTGTTTAGTGGAGGTTCATAGTGATAATAAAGAAGAACTTGTGTCATAGAGAGAACAAGCCACAAATGAAGAAGAAGAATATACTCAATACAATGGACCAAAAGATAGGATTTTATGTGCAATTGGAAGGACAAAAGAGTAAACCAACATTGGATACCTCAAGATATTCAAGAAGTTAGAAACTAGAGGAGCTCATTGATAAGATAATTGAACTTGAGAATTATTATGTAACGCCCCTTTTCAAGCTGATCCGAAAGAAAAGAAGAAATGTGACCAAACCCAAATCACAATAAAATGAAATTTATATAAGTAAAGCTACAATATTACGAAATCTTATGACAACAAGAAAGAAATTGTAATTATTTACTTCCAATGCCATTTTCACACCATTCAAAGTGCATGTAAGGAACAATATTAATTATTTAGAGTAAGTACACACCAAGAAATGAATATTTAGAGCCTTGGATGAACTATAATAATTAATTTTGTGACAACATCGAACCCACTTTAAAATATGGCAAGAAATAATTATTCCTAGGCCCAAAGTTCAATCTATAAAGTGTAATCATCCTTATAAATTAGGAGCAATTTAAATATCAATAAAGAAAGGAGTGTCGTGCCCTAGGAACCACCAAAACCTTCCACCTTACAAGTCGTTACCCTAGGAGATGGTTCGCAATGGGCTAGAAATGGCATGTTCTAAGGAAAATCTGAATGTAATCACTAAGTGTGACCTCGGTGTGAGACCACCAATGAAGGAATGAGGGATTTTGTCCTCAAACCAAGTGCAAAGAGGGTTTCCATCCTCAATTGTAAGAAAGAGAAAGTAGTTTCGTGCTCCAACTCTGGTGTCCCCGAGATTTCACCCCGAAACTGGGACTACCCCTTTAAAAAAATTGTTCTTTTCAAGTAACATGTCATTTTGTGTTTGTTTTACCTTCAATTGTTTGCATTTCTCTAAGGTATCCCCAGAGAGCCATAAAAGAAAAATTCCCCAAGTACCCACATGCTAAAACTCACTCTATCCCTTCACCGGACTTGTCTACAAGTGTTTTATTTATTTATTTATTAAATAAATAAAGTTCTTTTAAAAATAGATTGAGCTAAAATTGGAGGATTTAGGTTATATAAAGCACTTCACCCCATCATTATTACCACAGAACATTCACCTGGGGAAGAATTTTTGCAAATCAGCTAATTGGAGAAATTTTTGAGCAATTGCCTGCAACTTCTTTTGTTTTGTTTTATTTCTTTTTGTCTGTGTTTTGGTTTGTTTTCTCCGACAATTCCGTAGCCTATTCATTCTTCCTACCAGATCTTTCCCCAGGCCTAGGGTTTTGAAAAGCTATCCAATATTTTTAATTACTAATTTGTCTACAAGCGATCAGAGCTCAGGATTTTTTAGAAGATTGCAAGAAGTTGCTTGGTCCAAAAAGGTGCAAAAATGGATTTTATGAAAATAAGAAAAATATTGCCATCAATGTGTAGAGCTTGAGAAAATATGCACTTTTAGAGAAAATGACACCTAAAACGGAGCCACAAAATGAAATTTATGGCACATGCAAGTTTTGTTGCTACATCTTCCCGGACCCTTTCCAAAAATGGAAAATTTTATTCTTTCCTTGTGTTTTCTTCACCAAAAATCCAAAAAAGGAAAGAAATGCAGTCTTCATGTGAGTTGCAATTTTCAAAGTTACCTTCTCGCATCCAATTTCCACACTTGCCTTAAGTGACGAATTTTCACACAATTTTAAAGGCAGAAGTCATAATGCAAGTTGAACTTTTGGAAAAGCGCTATCTTTCATGCAAGTCACACTTTTTGGAAGGAATACTTTAAGCGCGAGTGGGAATTATGGTAGTGGCGGGTGGCGGGAATTTCTTGCCTGCCTAGTAGGTTACTTTTTCCCATCAAGTCAAAATCACTTAAGCTGCCAATGAGAATTTTAGAGGTGGTAGGCAGGGGGAATTTCTTACTGCCTTGCAGGGTAAAAATTCTCATTATGAAAGTCAAGTCACTTAAGTGAAAAGCGGGAATTTCTTAGCTGCCTTGCAGGTGAAAATTCCCATTGCTTTGACTTCCTATTTTTAGCAATTCCTCTTGCCAAAAAGTGCGACCCACCTTGGCATTAATACATGCATTTAATGATATTTATTAATGTTATTTCTAGCCAAGTTTGGTGCCATAAATAGAAGGAAAGTCAAGGCAAGTAGATGAGCTAAAGAGAAGTCACATATGCGTGCTAAAAATAAATAAAATAAATTCATAAAAAGTAATTAGAAGCATGCAGACTTGGGCACCCAAATTGGAAGAAGATGCATGATTTTTAACTAATTAAATTGCCAAAATAGGAAAGGCAATTATTAAAATTAGCATGCACATGGCTATATAAGCATGGGATGCCATAAGGGAGAAGCAATTAATTATTTTTGATGGAGCTTGCAGCCCGGAAGGATTTTGGCACCAAATGAAGGAGGATTTTGCATTAAAAAATATTTTCCACTGGCGAGAAGCATCCAATTTTGGCGCCTAGGGTTGGAAAGGATTTCTTTTTATTATTCAGAGCATCTGCATGTTGATGAATACTTCATTTATGCCCATATTGGTGAAGAAAGCAGAAGTCAATATCTGATACATTGAATATATCTTCAGAATCAGAGGAAGAAATAGATCCAACTCTCATAATTGCAAAGGCTTCCAGCAAAAATTCATCCTCTTGTTTCTAATGCAGCCCATGTGGAAGTCATTGCATGGAAAATTCCTTTCAGGAGCTTGTGCATGTGCTCCCAATCTTCCAGTTGAAGCCTTCATTGAATTTACTTGTGTTTTCCTTCACTCGGAGTGCTTTCTAGAATTTAAAATTGCTCATATGCAATTAAAAATAAAAGATGATGAGTTTTGTCTAAATTATTTAGGGAAAAATTGCCATTGGTGCATATACTGGAAAAGAATTGCAAAAGATTCAAGGATAAAAGGGGAAGACATGTCAGAGGTAGCACCGTAGGAAAATCATAATCAATTGCTTCTAGATCCAGTTTGATGAGAATCAAAGGCAAAAGCAGTCAACCGCATGCGAGAATATGAAAAAAAAAAGACTGGGAGTGTTGTAGCTATCTTCTAGTTTCTTTTCCTCTTTCTTATTCTTTTTCTTATTTCCTCCAAAAAAGTAATTGAGCAATCGATTAAATTATAAAACTTAAGTGATTGGTTTAAAAGTTGTTACTTGAAGAAGTCAATTACTTGGAAATAGGTGGCAAACATGCAAAATAGAAGGTTCTATTTTCAGTTATAAATCATGCATGTCATGCAAAGAGTAATTCTAGGAGGAAGATTGTCAGCTGTCCCCTTTTCTATAGCTTCCACATGCGGGAATTCATTAAAAACTTCATATTTGTAATTGCCCTCTATACACTATAAATAGAGGAAGAACCTACGGGTTAAAGGATCAGAATTTGTAATCAAGCATTCTTGTGTTCCAGACTTTGAGCTGAAACCCTTGATATCTTTTTGAAAGCTAAGGAATTGAAAAGAGACAGATTTCCGAGAGAACTTTGTGTCAATGGTGCATTTGTTTCTTACTTCTGTGTAGATCTTTGCATAAACTTTGTGTTATCTCAGATCTAGATTTGAAACTTTCCTTTCCTTTAAATTTTGTATTTTGAGATCTATTTGTTTTATCTATGTGCATGAGACCAACTCTGTGAACTATTGGTTGGATTGCACATTTTCTCTTCTTTCTTCCCGGATTCAATTATTTTCCTCTTCTACAAATATTTCTTTACAGTTGCTTACTTGCTGCAAAATTTCCTAGCTATGGCTCATGAGCTTTGCAATTAAAGTAAAACCCACGAATAGTTACTCAAATCCATAATTGATAGAAATATTACATGGGAGCCTCACCGGTAAATGAGGGAGATTTATCTCATGACTACCTAGGTTTTCAGTTGTGCAAAAATCTAGCCAACAAAATCTAAGAGAGTGAATTCCAAATCAAGCATATACTTTTCCAAGCCAAGTGACCCCTTTTATAGCCACAAGTGTCCCTAAAACCAAAATAGTATCCTCCCAAAGAGGACCAACCTCCTTAGAGACATAAGATTTTCTTTTTCTTTTTTTTTTCACTTGGATTTTCACCTTTTCTAGCCAAATTGACTTCTTTATGATATAATTAAAAATTACTTAAAAATAATGCAAAACTACTAAAACAATCTGAAAATTATGACATTAAACACTTTCCTTTATTTTCTGTTAAGCTCACGGGAAGTTGAATGAGTATAAGGTCTTCAAAAAAATCCTTGCGAAAGGGACTTTACATTCCTCCCCCAAAAATTTATTTCCCTCAAGCAATTGAAAGCTCACATGCTCAATTACCATTATACTATAACTAGCAATAACACCCAAGTGGTGCAATGGAGACGCCATAAAAAGAGGTGTAAAAGAAGTTGAAGTTAAAGAAATGAGGGTAAGATGGGGGAATTGAAGAAGGGTGTTGTCATGCAAATGTGCAACAAGAAAATCCCTAATTTTTAAGCATGACAATGGACCACAGTGTCGAAAATTTTGGTGTAGGCCTTTCCAAACACTTTCCTAGATCACCCTAATCCCTGAGTCAGTCCTATTTCCCCCTCTCGAGAAGTTCAAGGTGTCATGTCAGTGGGCCCATAGGTTATTTAGGGGTATCCATTCATTTCAAGTGCTTTTAGAACATGATTCATCAAGATATGCTTTTTGGCAAGCTTTACGAAAGACTATTCCCTAGTCTTCTTAAAGTTGGTGCACGCCCTCGGAGTGGAAAAAAAGGCCTAAAATCATCAAGGAGGTGTACCATAGAGCCAAGAATTTTTTTTAATAACTTTTGGAAGGTTTTGAAAGCTTTAACAAGTTTTCGACCAGTTTAAGCAAAAGTGGGTCTTGGAGGCCAAGCAAAGTGCACAATGCGACAACAACAACCCCGAGGTTCGGAAGCAATTTTGGGAGCTACGGAAGGAGTTAGGAGTAAAAAATATATATCAGAAATTTATTTCAGATACAGAGGATGGTGAATTCATATTTTCACAACACCTAAGATCATTGTGTCCACAATCAGTTTTTGCATGCAGTCTAGGATCCTGGAAAAAACTCCTATTTTTAGGGAGAAAATGGAGGAAAAAAGAGATGATACCCCACCAATGGATTCATAAGGAAATTTATAGTCAATATCATATAAATTTTCATCAAAAAAATCCACCGGGAGCTCTATATATGATCTCGATGAGCGGGTCCCCAAGGTAAAGCTCCAACAATTAGTCAATTTTATGGGTGGAAATCCAACCAATGGGAGAGTGGAACACTTTTTTTCACCAAGTGCACCAAATATTTGGTGAAATAGGTGCAATAAAATGCGCCCTACCCATGTGGACCCCTAGACCCTCCACATGACCACAATTCAACTCTTTTTGCAAGGTTAAGCCCCAGGATCCATTTCCCAACCCCCGCTCCGTGCAATCACACTCCGCCACTTGTCAAGCTAGGGTGAGGGAAAATTTTTGTGTCCCATGTGCACCAAATATTTGGTATGGTTGGGACACAAACTCCCCAAACCTCCCATTTAAGCTCTTGGTCACCCATGTGCCCCCAGAAGCTTCTTTAAAGTGCTTTTTCAAGCCCCTCTCTCATCCTCAACGGCAAATCACATTGCAACACATGGCCCAATAGGGATGGGGAACATGTTTTTCACCAATAACACCAATAAATTGATTCAAGTGGTGCAAAAAAGTGAAACCCATTCCAAAACTCAAAAACATGCAAAAATTGCATGGACTTTTGTTGTTTCCTTCACACACGAACATATTTTCTTCAATTGCCAAATTCTCCTCCAATCCTCCATTGCTTCTGCTACCAAACCTTCTAAAAAGCATCCATCATTTTATAGCATTGCTACATCAAAGAAAAGAGAGGTTTTTAAATCAAAACCATGAGTGTGAGTATCGAAACCCTAAGGTTTGAAAACGACAAATCGCTCATATCTTCCAAACCATGCATCGGATTCCCATGAAATTTTGTAGAAAGATCTCCCTCATCCAAACGCCTTGAAGCTGAAAGAGATAAAATTTCAAAATACAGCTTGATTTTTAATGATAGCCCTTCATAATTTTCTTCCCTAGAGTGCCTTTCCTTCATTTTCCATCAAAGTGTGTAGCGGATTGAGCCAAAAATTGAACAGAGACCAAAGAGAAAAAACCCAGAACAAATCTGAATTTTTTTCATCAATTTGAAACTCAAAGTATAGATTATAAAAATAGTAAGTGTTTCTAGTTCACACTTTCCATTTTTAATAATTTTCCAAAAATGGAAAACTCCTTCAGAAGAAAGAATGATGAAAATCACACAAACAGAAAAAACTAGGGCATGTGGAGCAAAAAGCCAAAAAAGCAAAAAAAATAAAAAGAAAATTTCCAAAAATGGAAAGTGATTTGAATTTACCCTAAAACATCTGTAACAAGCTCAAAATGTGAAGGGAACTCCTCAGTGCAAACAAAGAGGCAAAAACGCAACCTTGCCCAAAATAACAACTCATGGGACCTAGTTTCCAAAAATAGTAGTTTTCGGTGCAGTGCAAAAGTTCTATCATCTATGTAGCAATGTATATCATTAATTTTTTCCACCATGGATCTCAATTTCTTTGGTTAAGAGATCCAGAGAGTTGGTCGGATCAAGCTTCTCAAGACAAGAAGAATTAATCCGTAGCAGTATCTTCCTCTGCACAAACATCCAATTATGTCTTCTCAAGGTGATCAAGAGCTAGCTCCACTAAAATTTTCTATAAGAACTCAGTGGATCGACATCATGGTAACTCCCGAAGAGACATTTCCATGGATTCAAGAATTACTTGAGAGTGGGCCAAGAACAACACAACTTGCTTTACCATTCCCAGTCTCACGGAAATCTCTGGAATGTTGAAACCCAAGCGAAGGAAGAAGGCCTAGGTAGCTTCTCGCTTCTTCAGTGGCACCTCAGTAACCAATATGTTGAAGTTTCCAGGCCTAAGACTGACAAGCCCATGGAAGAAATGACTCCATTTGATTATGATTTGACTCGCATCTCATTGGGTCAAGCTTCTCATGAAGGCAAAATTCACCTGTTCTAAGAATCCTCTTCCCGTCTTCATGCTCAGATCAAAGAATACAAGAAAACCATTGTGCAATTGAAGAAACATGTAAGAGCTCTTAGTGCATACATTCAGCCCTTCTCAAGAGCATAATTAACACCCCCTTCCGATCGAATATATTCTCCCAATCATGATATTGACCAAAGTGATAAAAAAGCACATGATTACATGATGTAGGGAAAGGCCTATGGAAAATGGATTGAGGAAATCATCGAGTGAGCGAGGAAGGTATTGTGCTTGGACATAATTTCTCTCATCAAGTATGCTCATGCAACATTTTCTGAAATAAACAAAACGGAGGAGGGGTTTGCAAAAGAGGTCAGTCACTTGGAGGAGATACTCCCACTAGTATCCGAAATGAGTTCTTTTGACTCTCATGCCCTCGTGAGTAAGGAAGTGTTTGCATCAATTACCAAATACGTTTCCTAGATTTGGATCCGCATCATGGATAACTGGTATGGAATCTTAAAAAGCTCCATATCTGAATTGGGCTCCCACGGGTGCAAGGTTTCTGGAATCTTGAACGAAGTCTACCATTTTGTTCAAAGGTTTGAGTTTTCCCCCACTCACTAAAGACTCATCATCAAAGGAACTCATCATCATATTCTAGGAGATGGTCAAGAAGGAGGTAGGTGACCCTCTTTCCTTCAAAAAAAACAATTTAGAGTCCCTAGCCAGTATCGAAGTTACATTGCCTCAATTGTAATGGATCACGAAGAATGACTTCATCAATGTCAAAGAATCAGGGATGTTCTAGGAACATGGATCAAGGTACTTGGCTGCATTTGTATTCCAGGGGAAGAGAATTTGACAGCTGTAATAACTCAGTTCAACAGAGAATTCAAGGAATAGGTGCCCATTCCAGAGGACCCTCATCTAGAGGTTTAATTTTCAAAATTCTTCAAGGAGGATGCTACTTCATCAGAAATATCCTTCCCTTCTCTTCTACTCTCTTTCTCCCCCTCTCCTTTCTCTCTCCTTTCTAATTATTTGTTGAGCATAATCATTGTATTTTGTCTTATTCACTTAAGTGACCTATTTTAAATTTGTAAAAGTATTTTCTCAAAATTATAAGAGAAATACTTAATTCATGGAAAATGAAAGGTCACAAGTGGAATATGGAAATGAAGAGTCATATGAGGGAGGTGAAAGGAAAATTCAAATTGTATAAATTGGGATGGCTTCTCCATTCCAATGGATTCTAGATTTTTAAGAACTATCACTCTGTAGCAATAGTGGATTGTGATCTCTTGTTGAACTTTTTGTCACTAATACACATGAAATAAAAGCTACAATTTCTTCCAATTCTTATTTCCCTTGCTTTGTACAACTTGTGTAAAAGTCAATCAAGGAATAGCGTTTCTACTTTCCAAGATGTATGAATGTGTGCAACTTTGCATGCATGGTTTCCTCTCGATCGTTGTGAATAAGCATAGTTGACCTACAAGAATATTTTGTTTCTTCCACTTCTCTAGTTTATGAACTTTGCAAGCATAGTGATGTAAGAGCTTTGTATATTTGGTAGATGAACTTGAAGACTTTGTGTTTTAATTAATCGATTCCCTATCTTCATCGTTGTTTTCTTCTATATTGAATGTGAAACTATTCCTCCAGTTCTTTGGGTTTGAGATCTCTGCAATCTACTCACAACAATGATCTTCCTTTCCTGATTTCTCTCCTTCCCCCTCATCGCACTGATTTTACTCCCTTGTACCCCATACAAGCACACTTTCCATAGGTTCAGTGAAGTGTCCCTATGTGATCCCCGACTAATTTTGCCACCCACAACATTTAGGTAGGATTAGATTTAGTTACATTCAATAATGAGAGTTATACCATTCAATGCAGAGGGGCGTAGCCCCGTGAACATTGGTGGAGACATCTAATTTGTTCACCGATAAATTTTCTCACCAAGAGTTTTTAGAAAATCATTTGGGAGATATTTTCCCAAGTGCACCCAAAAAGGATATTTGGCCAAAAAAATACATATAAAGTATATATTAAAAAAATAAAAATAAAAAATCCAAAAGAAAATCATTTTTGAAGGCAACTCCATCAAGGAACAAGCCTTTTTCACATTTGTTTCTCACACACCATGAAGAAATTTCTAGATTGGAGTGAAGTACCAATGAGTGATAGTGAAGAAGAAGAAGATGCTTTCCTAGAAATGAAGATTGTTGATCAGTCATGGTTCCAGACCAGCCCTTGCAAAGGGGAAAATTTAAGAATGATAGAAGGGTCTCTTTCTTCAAGCAGTTACATGGCTCTAAAAATCAAGGAAATATGGGGTAGAATAAGAAAAATTTCTGCTTGTGAAGAACATGTCATCAAATCTGGTGGCTACAATTCAAGAAGATTTTGTTAAAGGAAAGAAAATGGGAATTTCTGCATCCAACGATCAAGAATCCAAGAGACTAATGAAAAATATGCAAGGGAGGTACAAGATGTTATACGAAATCCATGGAGATGAAGAATCAACTGAAGGTAATACTTTCAATCTCGCACAACTGAATTTAAAGCTCAAAGCCATGTCTTTCATCACCCTCCCTTGGGATGATTTCCTTACGTATATAAATTATGAGATGAAATCCTTGAAAACTAAGAACATGTGCAAAGAGTCATGAGCATTGTACAAGGAGATTTTGATCCCTAAATCTACCTCAAAATTATAAAATATGTCAAATCCTTGCAAGAGATGTATGAGCAACTTGAATCAGCCCATGGCAAGGAAGAAGAAGAGGATATTTGTCCCATGGAAGAAGACCCTAATGAAAATAAAATCAACACTATGGAAAATGATGAAGGATCCACTGGAGAAGATTTTTGCAATCTCACATAACTCACTATAAAATTGAGAACATTTTTTTTGCCGCTCTCTAGATGAATTCATTGCATATGGTGATGAAGAAATGAACATGTTTAAAAGAGAGTATGTGGAAAGGCTTTAGAGCATAATAGAAGGAAATTCTAACCCCGAATCCTATCATGAAATTTGGAGGTATGCTCTAGCTTTGTAAGGAAGGTATGAACACCTTGAAGCACTGTGTGTTGTCAATAATGAAGAAATTCAAGAGTACCCGATGGTTATCCACACTATGATGTGTTCATCCCCGAGAAGATTCTTAGATGATTGAAGAAGATATTATCGTGGAATTTTTTAGATAAAAACCAAAGCCACGTCATGGAGGATGAAGTAGAAGACATGGAGATGGAACCTCCATTCATCAACTCATTCTGGCTCAAGACACCGCCCATTGGAGGAGCAATGGATTCAAGAAGAGAATATTCATGTTACGTGATAGATGATTCAATGCTTTCCGAAGACTCCACCAATGATGAAGAAGTAAAAATGACCAGTCTAAGGTAATCATGGATAATATCCTTTCAAACTTTGATCTTTCAATTAATGATGGAATAGAGATATGTGAAGAAGTACAAGAAGTCGGTCCTGCGTCCCAAGCTCAAGATGATGAATTCAAAATGATCATGGATGATTTTCCTTCCTATTTTGATTCCTCAAGTGATGTAGAAATGTTGAATGAAGAAATGGAGACAGATCAAAGAATCAAGTTCCCTTCTCGATTCGATTATGGATGATTGAATGGAAGAGGCCCACTTCCTTTTTGAATCCAATGAAAATGAAGAACTAGAGCACAACCTCTCAACCCAAAAAAAAAAAAAAAAGATCATCACGGTGAGTACAAAGTCTTTCATTGTCCATATGAGAAAGAGGATTTAATAATGGATGATCAAGATGTAGCCAAAAATTCTTCCCATACTGCTGCCCCAACATGGTTCTCTGCTTCCTACCAAGAGGAGGATGATATGGATTTTGAGCTTGAAGGAGTTCCCTTCCCACGAAGCTTGGACCTTTTATCCTTGTAATAAGGTGTCATGAATCAAGTATGCCCGTGCCTGCAAGAAAGTGAATATTGGGCAATAGAAAACATGGAAGAAAACCATATTTTTGATCGTCTGGCCTGGAGGAACAAAACAAAGAATATTCCCATGAAGATGAAGGTGAGTATATGGAAAGTTAGAAGAATTATCGATGAAAGATATCTTGAAGGCTATAGAAGAGATCGAAGACTCTCAACCCAGTCTTGAACTCTTGACTTAGGCTATGGAGATTCAAGACAGGTATGAATCAAAGTATGCCTCTCATTTTGATTCATGAATGTTTGATGTTGAGATGGAGCGAGATAGATGCGTTTCATAACTTCCCACAAAGTCTTGTCCAATGAGAGGGAAAATCAAAATATTCCTTTCTCTTTCTTGTTGTGTGAAGAAGATCATAAGTGAAAAATAAGTAAGGTTGTTAAATATCCTTTAGTTGTCCTCAATCTCAAAGACACCATCCTTGCCATGGAGGAAGATAGCAAGGAAAATGTTGAGTTGATTGGCATCGAAGAGAGTTATTTAAAACAAAGTGAAAAGGTGCATGATTCTTGTGAAAAGATTCAAAATCAGATTGCACTCACCCCCAAAGATACAATGTGTCTTGAACATGTTTCCATGCTTTGCATCAAGCCCTCGAAGATGATGAGGACCCCCATGTAAATGATATGGCACATGTTCTAGAAAGCATATGCTCAAAGAAACAAAGTGGGACATCAAAGAAGTTATTGAATGGGAAGAAAATCAGTTTTTCTCACTCCTTTTGAGTACCTTGCTGATGTAGGAGATGATTTGAAGTTGCAATTCAAAGAGGATGAACATTTTCATGACAAGATCAATCTTCCCACTCTTAAAGACATGGAAGAACAATGTCTCATGATTGCAGGGCATCAAGTGGAAGCATCAAGGTACAAGAGTTTTGAGAAAGTGATGAAGTGTTCATTGGATGCAAGAAAATTCTCGATGCAATATGAGTACGAAGATGGAATCATGGTTATAATTCTTCTTCTCAAGCCATGTAAAGCCATCACAAAAGCATGGTTTGATCAAATAACAATTTTTGTGCTTCAAAGGTCAGACTTCAATCCGTTGTTTCATGATGGCATGTACTTCTCTCAACCCATTACTAGGTATGTGTATATCCTTTCCCCACCTTTGTAAATATCCCTCCCCTATAACATAGTCTCCTTTTTTCTCTTGTGCGTTTTTTTCCCCATTTCATGTGTTTCCCTTATTTGTGTGTGTGTGTGTTCAATAAAGCAAGTTGTGTAGTCTATCTTTTTGGTAACTCTAAAGCCCAACGGATAAGGCACTGATGTGTAAAATGAAATTTATATTCTCAAGTTATCATATTATGTCCTCTTTTGCTCAATCCAAAACATATCCCCAAGCTAGATCCATATCTATCCCTAATGTTCAAGCATGACAAAAGACCCCAGTGTTGAAAGTTTTGGTTGTAGGCCTTTCCAAACACTTTCCCAAGTCACCCTAATCCATGAGTCAGTCCTATTTCCCCATCTCTGAGAAGTTCAATGTGTCATGTTAGTGGGCCCATAGGTGATTTAGGGGTATCCGTTCATTTCAAGTTCTTTTAGAACAACATTCATTGAGATATGATTTTTGGCAAGCTTTAGGAAAGGTTATTCCCTAGTCTTCTTGAAGCTGGTACACGCCCCCGAAGTGGAAAAAGGCATAAACTCATCAAGGAGGCATACCATAGAGAAATAACATTTTTCAATCCTTTTTGGAAGGTTTTGAAAGGTTTCACAAGTTTTGGATCAATTTCAACAAAAGTGGGTCTTGGAGGCCTAAGCAGTGCATAGTGCGAAAACAACCCCTGAGCTTTAGGAATCGATTCCGAGAAATATGGAAGGAGTTAGGATTAAAAAACATATCATTGGAAAGTTATTTCATAGATCTAGAGGATGGTAAAGTCATACTTTTGACAACACCTAGGTGTATCGTGTCCACAATTAGTTTTTGCATGCACAAACTAGGATCATGGACAAAAATCCTATTTTTCAAGGAGAAAATAGAATAATAAATAGATTATAACCCCACCACTAGATTCATAAGGCCATTTATAGTCAATATCATGTAACATTTTATCAAAAAACTCCACAGAAGCTCGGATATGATCTCGATGGGAAGCTCCCCAAGGTAAAGCTCCAATAGTTAGTCAATTTTCTGGGCTAGAAATCCAACCAATGGGAGAGTGGTACACTTTTTTGACCAATTGAAACAAATATTTGGTGTAATAGGTACAATAAAATTTCCCCCTACCCTATTTGGACCCCTGGACCCTCCATATGACCACAATTCGGCTCTTTGTAATGTCCCCATTTGAGCGATTGGCCTAACGGCCCTATTTTGGTCTTAGCCCTGGTCATTCCCAAGGGACTAACGACTTTGGAGGTTATTGGGGATGGTTGTCTGATTTCCTACTATGTTTTTGTTATATTTTGGGCGTTGGGAGGGTCTAATGGGCCCTTTGTGTTCTATTTTGTCGTTGGGATCACTTAAGTGGACACTTTTGGCATTTAATGTTATGTTTCTTCGTTGGGGCCACTTAAAGTACCTTTTTGGCGACTTGAGGGGATATGTATTGCATTAAATGTTATATTTCTTTGTTGGGGTCACTTTTTGGGCCAAGGCGCCTAGAAGGGGAAAAAGTAACTTTAAGTTACTTTATTAATTGGGCCCTCTCTATGAGAAAGTGCGACTTGGGGGTTTTAGGGTTTCCTTGACATGGAAAAGGTTATAAAAGGAGAAGAGGGGTGAAAGGATATTCATTCATGCATACACTTATTTTCTTTTCATGTGCAACTATTTAGCTTGTGGAGTAAGATCCCATGGGAACCCTAGCTTCGGTGGTGAGAGATCCATCCCTAGCTAGCAGGGCATTCTTCGGTAGTGAGAGATCTACCCTAGCTTGTCATTTGGAGCTGATTTCAGGGCTGTTTTACAGAGGTATTTTCAGGATTTTCAGAATTAGGGTTTGAGGGTTTTGTGAGTTTTGGTGGAGATTTTCAGCTGGTTTTCGGATCAGACCTACGGCAGCCACGAGAGGAAGGGTTTGGCATCATCTACTGAGAGGGTTACATAAGGGTTTTGGCCATCTACCAAAGGGGCGACTTGTTTGGGAGATTGTTGCCCTAATTTCTAGGGTTTCAGGTTGGTCGTTTTCAGATCGAAGGTTGGAAAGTCATCTTCTATATTTATATATGTTATTTCCCAAGTTTCATCATTTTTGCACTTGTATTCGGAAAGAGTTATTAATTTTGAAGTTTCCGGCTATTTTAGGCACGCTGTAATTTTCGGCAGCGTTTTATTGATTGAAAAATTCCAAAAATATTTTCCTTGTGTTCTTTATATTATTAACTAGTTCCATTTAAAATTTCATGTGTTTTGAACGGATATTGTGAGAGTTATTCATATTTTCTTGGTTCACTTTGCGCCCTAATTTGTAATTTTCGCATAAAAATCGAGAAAAATTAGATTTAGTATTTGCTGCAAATTTCTTTGTTTTGTCCAATTTGTTGTAAGATCCCAGCGAAGGGATATTTCACTCTTTTTGCAAGGTTAAGCCCCCCATGATCCATTTCCTAGCCCTCGCTCCATGCAATCACACTCTGCCACTTGTCAAGCCAAGGTGAGGTGAATTTCTATGTCCCATGTGAACCAAATATTTGGGATAGTTAGGACACAAAATCCCCAGCCGTCCCATTTAATCTCTTGGTCACCCATGTGCCCCCAAGAGCTTCTTTAAAGCGCTTTTTCAAGCCCCTCTCTCATCCTCAACAGAAAATCATCTTTGCGAAAAATGGTCCAATAGGGATGGGGCACATTATTTTGAACCAAGTGTACCAATAAATTTGTAAAAGTGGTGCAAAAAGTGTTTCCGTTCCAAAACTAAAAATATGCAAAAATTCTAAGCGTCGTGTTGCTTCTAGCTATTTCCTTCACGCACCCACAAATTTTCTTCATTATTAGATTCTCCCCCAATCCTTGAAACCAAACATTATCAACACCTCCATAATATTTTAATCATATTCTAGAATTTCTACATCAAAGAAAGAGAGGAGTTTCATGAAAAACCATGAGCGCGAATCGAAACCCTAAGGTCAAAAGCGACAAATCACTCACATCTCCCGAACCGCGCATCGGATTCCCATGAAATTTTTACAAAGAGATATCCCTCATCCAAATGCATTGAAGCTGTAAGAAACCAAATTTTGAAATATGGCCTAATTTTTAATGACATCCCTTTAAAAATTTCATGATACCAAGAAATTTCCATAGAGTGCCATTCTTTTATTTTCCATCAAATGCCGCAGATTGAGCCGAAAAATTGAACATAGACCGAAGAGGTAAAACCAAAAACAAATCTGAATTTTTTTCATCAATACTGACACTTAGAAGTAAAAATTATAAAAAATAGTAAGTTTCGTTGGTTCACACATTCCAATTTTAATAATTTTCCAAAAGGAAAACTCCTTGAGAAGAAAGAAAGAACGATGAAAATCATGCAAAGGAAAAAACTAGGCACATGGAGCAAAAATAAAAAAAGCAAAAAAGTAACTTTCCAAAAATGGAAATTGATTTGAATTTGACCCAAAACATACGTAAAAAGCTCGAAATGTGAAGGGAAATCCTTAGTGAAAATAACAATGTGAAAAAGCAATCCTTCCCAAATTAACAACTCACGGGACCTAGTTTCCAAATATAGTTGTTTTTGGTCCCAGTGCACAAATTTCCCAAATGAGTTATCATTATCATCTTCGTAGGATTTATATCATTTCTTTTTTCCACCATGTATCTCAATTTTTTTGGTTAAGTGAGTGAGGATATTTGGTTGGATCAAGCTTCTCGGGAAAAGAAGTAATCCATAGAGTATCTTTCTTTGCATAAATATTCAATTATGTCTTCTCAAGGTGATCAAGAGCTAGCTCCACGGAAATATTATAAAATAACTCACGGTGGTGACATTGCGGTAACTTACGAAGAGATGTTTCCATAGATTCAAGAATTACTCGAGAGTGGGCAAGAACAACACAACTTGTTGCCATTCCCGATCTTGCGGAAATCTATGGAATTTTAAAACCCAAGCGAAGAAAGAAGGCCTAAGTAGCTTCCCACTTCTTGGTGGAACCTCGAGTAACCAATATGTTTAAGTTTCTAGGCCTAAGACCGATAATCCCATGGAAGAAATGACTCCGTTTGATTATGATTTGACTCGCATCTCATTGGGTCAAGCTTCTCACAAAGGCGACATTCACCTGTTCAAAGAATCCTCCTCTCGTATTCATGCTCGGATCGAAGAATAAAAACAAAAAAATTTCAATTGAAGGAACATGTAAGAGCTCTCAGTGCATACATTCAACCCTTCTCAGGAGAAGAATTAACACCTCCCCTTCCGATCGAAGATATTCCCCTAATCAGTAGTATTGACCCCAAGGCAATAAAAAAAGCACATGATTACATGATGTGGGGAAAATCCTATGAAAAATGGATTGAGGAAATCATCAAGAAAAAGGAAAGGCATTGTGTCTGGACATCATTTCTCTCATCTAGTATGCTCGTGCAACATTATGCAAGTAAACAAAATGGAGGAGGAGTTTGCAAAAGAGGTCAGTCACTTGGAGGAGATACTCCCACTAGTATTTGAAATGAGTTCTTTTAACTCTCACACCCTCATGAGAAAGGAAGTGTTTGCATCAATTACCGAAGACTTGTCCCAGATTTGGATCTGCATCATGGATGCTCGGTATGCAATGCTAAAAAGGGCCATATCTGAATTAGGCTCCCACGGTGCAAGTTACGGAATCTTGAACAAAGTCTACCATTGTGTTCAAAGGTTTGAGTTCCCCCCGCCTTCGAAGACTCATCATCATAGGAAATCATCATCGCATTCTCGCAAGATGGTCAAGAAGGAGGTAGGTGAGTCTCTTTCCTTTAGAAAAAACAATTTAGAGTCCCTAGTTGGTATCCGAAGTTGCATTTCCTTAATTGCAATGCATCACGAAGAATATCTTCATCAATACCAAAGAATTAGGGATGTTCTAGGCACTTGGATCAAGGTACTTGGTTGCATTTGTATTCAGGGAAATGAATTTGATAGCTCTACAATAACTTAGTTCGTGAGAGAATTTAAGGAAAAGGTACCCATTCCAGAGGACCCTCATCTAGAAGTTTAATTTTTGAAATTCTTGAGGAGGATTCTACTTCATCAGAAATAGCCTTCCCTTCTCTTGTACTCTCTTTCTCCCCCTCTCCTTTCTCTCTCCTTTCTAATTCTTTGTTGAGCATAATCATTGTATTTCGTCATATTCACTTAAGTGACCTATTTTAAATTTGTACAAGTATTTTCTCAAAATTATAAGAGAAATACTTAATTCATGGAAAATGAAAGGTCACAAGTGGAATATGGAAATGAAGAGTCATATGAAGGAGGTGAAAGGAAAATTCAAATTATATAAATTGGGATGGCTTCTCCATTCCAAGGGATTCTATATTTTTAAGAACTATCACTCTGTAGCAATAATGGATTGTGATCTGTTGTTGAACTTTGTGTCACCAATGCACATGAAATAAAAGCTACAATTTCTTCTAATTCTTCTTTTCCCTTGCTTTGTACAACTTGTGTAAAAGTCAATCAAGGAATAGATTTTCTGATTTCAAGATGTATGAATGTGTGCAACTTTATATGCATGGTTTCCTCTCATTGTTGACACAATAAGCATAGTTGGTACAAGAATCATTTTGTTTCTTCCACTTCTCTCATTTATGCACTTTGTAAGCATAGTGATGCAAGAGATTTGTATCTTTGGTAGATGAACCTAAAGACTTTGTGTTTTAATTCATCGATCCCACTAGCTTCATTATTGCTTTCTTCTATATTGAATGTGAAACTATTCTAGTTACTGGGTGTGAGCTCTGCAATCTACTCACGATAGTAATCTTCCTTTCTTGATTTCTCTCCTTCCCCCTCATCGTTGTGATTTTCCTCCCTTGTACCCGTCTGATCACTTTGCCACATGTTTAGTGAAGTGTCTTTGTGTGATCCACTGGCCAATTTGGCCACCCACAACATTTAGATAGGATTAAGATTAGTTACATTCAATAATGGGAGTTGTATCATTCAATGCAGAGGGGCGTAGCCCCGTGAATGTTGGTGGAGACACTGATTTTTCCGAGTTGACAAATTTTCTCACCAACAAAGGGGATAGAGATAAGAGAATTGTAGACACATACATTCCCTCTTCTACATATATCATCCTGTAACAAATCCTAAAATCCATAAGTGAGTATTATCATTGGAAGGTGTACCTAGCCTTGAGCTAATATAGGACGTGGTCCCATTGTTCTTGACCATGGTTTGAACCTTGCCTCCTACGTGAATGATCCTAATGTGGTATTTGTTTGCAAGAAGACAAGAAAAATTGATACATGAGGAATGCGAGGGACATTAGCTCCCAACACACGATTAATGAAATACTTAATTTGGTTGTAGGGAAAGCTAGAACACTAATACAATATTTATAAAATTAAATCTTGAGTGTTGTTCAAAGATTTAAAAGACAAAAATGTGTACACATATTCATTGGCCCAAAAGCTTATATAGATATTGTTTTATTTCATAATACTAACGAAAACACAAAAAAGAACACCACTAATTAATCAAATGTTGAATCTACTGCTGCACATATAACATTTAGTATTTATGATATTTAAGATGACGAGGATGATATTTTTTGTTTATCATATTGATGCAAATGGCACGACCTCTAATTTCAGAGGAAATACTCCCACCACTAAATACACATGGAAGAATTTGAAAAGAACATGATCGTCATTAATAAGGTTTATAACTTCGTGAGGATATGCCATGTCTAAAAAGGCGTCGCCTCTCGGATCAAAGTGTGTTTTATTGCAACTTGAGTATTCATCACTAATCACTGTGCGCTTAAAGGAATCTGGCTATTATTTAGGAATCACTAATTAGTCTTTGAGCAACACGTACCATCTCATAAGATAGTTCGAGGTCTGAGAGAGATCTATGGATGTTGTGGTAGGGGAAAAATTACTGATGTCCGATGCTTCTATCAAACCATGCTCTCTAACTCGTTTCATGGTTAGCAATTTTGTCATATCAATTCCTTGAAATTTCATTTCCTGCATACCAGTAAAATTTATATTTGTTCCATCAAAACATGAGCACCTATAAATAGTTTTATTTGTTGGTGGATTTTTAACGTCATCTCCCAAAAATCTGCCCTCCTTCATTAAATAAAAAGGAAATGAGATAAAATTTCCTCACTCAAAGGCATGCTGAGCCGACAAATATGAAAGCTTGTAAATACCTGAATTCATGGCATTTATACCTTGCCCTTCTTTGCATGTCAGCTCATCCTATGGCTCCTTTTGGGCTTTTGGCTTCAATAATGCCACTATGCGCATTATAGAGAGGAATCAGATTTGGAATAAGAAATGCATTCCAGAGTTCAAAACAATGTGTTATGGAATGCATTATAGACAGTAAAAATCTGGTTATACAAAGAGTTGCAGCGGAAATATGCAAGTTTGAAATTATTACCAACTCCTCTTTATAGACCAATGTTACCCACTATTTTATCGAGAATTCATTCGTAGGATATTATAGTTGCAGAACAACTCCATTTTTCTACTATTTTTCCTCTATAGTTGCGTTTAAATGTTTAATCTAATGATCATTTTAGAAAAAAACAAAAGAAGATTATTCAGAGGTAGATATAATGAAATTCTTCCATTTGAAAATCCGCGCCAAAGAGTAGAGGAAAAACCCTAGAGCCATGGCCAGAAGGTAAGATCACATTTACGCTGGAAGGCGTACACTAGTTGAATGGCCCCTTGCAAATTCTAACACTTTCTGAAATTGGAGGGCAGAGATTTTTTTCAAACTTGCGTTGAAATCTGACCGTCCTCTGTATCTCAATAAAGTGAATGTAGAAGAAGAAGAAGAAGAAGAAGAAGAAGAAGATATTTTAATGTCCGCGAGGCTACCAAAGCAGCCTATGGGACAACCGATCTTGCTAAAGATATTTTTGGCATTCAAATATCTTGTTAGCAAGTTTAATGATCAGCTCCTTATTTTTTCAACCATATTCTCATTGAAAATATCTTGAAAGGAGGCAATAGCCACCGTGCTAGCAAACTAGGCCCTAATGTCATTATAAGCATTACAATCCAACATGAAATGTTTCTTTGATTCCACCGCACCAGACGTGCAAAAGATACAAATTCTTTCTTCCCATGTCTCTTTAGGTCTTTTCCATCTTCTTGTTTCACACCAAAGACAATGTGAATTAGTTCTCAATTGAGCTATGAAGATCTTTGCTTTCCATAGGATATTAGCCCCTATAAAATCCTTTTGTTGATGATCACATGTAGAGTTAAATTCCTCCAAATAGTACCTCTTCTTTCTCCCCAACGGCTTTCCCCACATAGCTTGACGGAATTTGTCTATAACAATTTTTTTTATCTCTCGACTATTATTAGGACATGCATTCAAATGAATGTTCCATTTTTAAAGCCATTTGTTGTTTTGATTCATCCATGACTTCTTTCTTTTCTCCAAAAACTCATTGAGGACAACCTTAGGCCATCTACTACCTTCCATTTTCTCGATCTTTTTTAGATATGTTATGAGACGAACCATAACAATAGATTCTAGAGGTACAACCCCCATTTCAACTAGGAGAATCTCATATGGGACTGAGATCTTTAATTTGAACTTGCTAGTAATCATGATTTTTGAATCCTCTCAAATTGTTTCCATCTTGAGTTTGAAATGTTGCTAGCCCAAACCTCACATCCGTAAAGCACCACTAGAGTCACTAAAATCCCAAACAAAGTTTGCATAGTTTTCCAATCCCATAATTCTGCCTCTCTGCATTTGTTTTGGAAAGCATAAAAAGCTCTCCACCCCCTAAAGTTCTCTTTTTGCTACAAATCTCCCAGCTAAGCTTGTTGTTAAAGTCTAACCCAAGATATTTATACTTTGTTACTTCCTCTAAAATGTTTCCATCAAAATAGAAATCATATTGAGTTATTTTCTTTCTATTGGAGAATATCATAATCTTGGTTTTATTGGTGTTGACTTGCATCCCCACTTCTTTGCAAAAGTGCTCAAGTACACATAAATGATTTTGAAGGCCTTGAGCGGACCTAGCAATCAGGATAAGATCATCAACATATAGGAGAAGTCTTACAACATACTCTCCTAGTCGAACACCATCTTCACTCTGCATATTTAACCATTCCTCAAGTTTGTTGATATATAGGCCAAATAAAGTAGGCGATAAAGGGCATCCTTGTTTAACCCCAATATCACTCCTGAAACTTTCGAGATACAAAGTGTGAGTTCTAATTTTTACTCGTACCTTTTCATAAAGTCTATGAACAACTGCTCTATGATGTGTTGGGATACCAAGCTCCTTCATCCTGTCTCATAGCTTACTCCTAGGAACTGTGTCAAAAGCCTTCTTGAAGTCAACAAAACAACAGAAAGCTTCCTCTTTAGCAGCCCAAGATTTTTCAATAATGTGCCTTAAAGTGATACCATGATCTATTGTTGAATACTTAGGTCTGAACCCTACTTTCCCTTTTGCTCTCTTGCCTTTTCCTTTGCCCACTTATTGATTCTGCATTCCACCATGCTGCCAAATAAATTTGCAAACAAAGGGTTGATCATGATGGTTCTATAATTAGAAGGATTGTTAACATCTCCACTCTTAAAAAGAGGTACCACAAGACTAGTAGTCTAATCTCTAGGAAAACCCTGTTGAATATGTCGGCAATGTGAGGAGCAAGAAATTATTTACCCATTTTAAATATTCTACCTGAAATTCATCCAAGTCTTTGGCTTTTCCAACCCCCAATTTCATAATACCCTCTTCCACTTCTTGTATAGTAAATTTTTTTTTGCGATGTTGATCAAAGGGGGGCCTTCAACTTTTGGATCCTATTCGTAAAGTTTTTTTGCAAACTCAAACCACTGATTGGCTGTGATATTGTTGTCATCTGTATGTTTTTCTTTGATTGAAGCTCCTTCCAAAATGCTTTTGGGTTATGTTTCCCTAAGTGTATAAGCTCTTCCCTCCTTATGATCATGAATTCATTTTTCTTCTTCTTTATGATCTGTTTGTACAACTTTGTGTTCAACTTCTCTTTGCCTATTTCTTTAATATCCCTCCTCGCCACTTTACAATCCTCATCAAACCATCTATTTGCCGAGAAAATAATTTGTTTGTTTCTTCTTATTTTTGTTCTTTTTACACTTGTAAGTGCCTTTTTAATCATGTTTGTTAACTCATAGCTTTTAAGGCCTTGTGATCTTACTTTCCCCTCTTGCATTAAATGACTCAACATCATTATGAAGATATCACTATTTTCTTATGTTACAAGGATCCTTTCTTTTTGAGAAGATGTTGAGATTGTTCTTTCCTTGTGGGCTGATTCTTGCTCGACCAATCTACCACTATGGAAATTAGATTATGGTTTGACTTTAGGTCCCTGATAGAATCATCAATCTCCACTTCTTTTATCATGTTGATTAAACCTTGCGAGAAAATTGCATATCAACAACACTTGCCCCATTGTAGGTTTTACAAGTAAAATTTCTAGATTTATGCCATCTTTCCATACCATTACAAATAATCAAATCAAACATGCCACAGAGAGTTAATAATTCTTCGCCAAAATGATTAATGTCCGGTTGTATTATTGTGCATGAAAATGAAAGGTGCAAAGGCCGTCCATATGAGGTGGGTCACCTCCACGTTTTGTATTGGGTTTAGAGAGTAGTTTGGTGGATTTGTTGACGTGGATCTATCCTTCCTTCTCAACATTTGTTATGTTTTTAAATACATGCGAAGAAAACAACATATATGGTACTTTTGAAGCTATACGATTCATACAATATCTTTTCAACCGAAATCATATCACTCTAAGGAATATCTATATCCAAAGCCCTTAAAAACAAATCTAAAGCTGTATCCTACTCTACAATCCTAAATTTTTACATTAAATTTGTCTTATTAGGAAAATATTGATGAGCTTAGATATTTTTGACTCCTTTAACATTCAAATTTCTAGATCTACGCCTTACCTCAGGCTTTCCACATTCTTGAACGAGGCCTTAAGTCGATGAATTTCACATACAACTCTCCTTACACCTCAAGTGACATGACTTAGTGTTTAACTTGACGCATCGCAATCATTCTTTTGCTCCAAATCCATAATTGCCCTCTACACAACAATCCTGTGATCAACGCCAAATACATAAAAAGCTCGAAATCTCCTTCAAAGAGGTGATGGGTATGAAAAGTGTTCTTTTAATTTTAATGAAAACAAACCAACAAATTTTAACTTTAAATGCAACTTCCACCTCCATTAACAATGATCTATATGGTTGGCTTGGTTAGTGAAGCATTAAGTGGAGGATTACATATTGAGCCCCGACTACTACAAATTAGTTAGAATTATTAATTACGCAATCCTTATTTGTAAATCGAATAGATGGTACAAATTCATTGAACGTCATTACACATAAAGATCGTTATCGTCCATTTGGCAATAGAGGAAAAGTCGGGGTCAAAACTAATTGCCTACTGATAAAAATGATTTGTAACCGCTTCCTTCTCTCATGGTTGTGTCCATATGATGTGGCATGTTAAACAAAAGCGATGGCATAGGGCTCGTGACCGCATCGGTCTTCCCTTCCAAATTCTCGAGTGCTTAGGTTTTTATTTTGTTTATACTTCATGTGGGTCAAGGGTTTGATTTTTAGGGAAAGGACCATGGCTTTCCTCATAGGACAATATATTCTACTAATCCCCATACCTTCTACATGCAACATTTTTTCGGTCATTTATGAAAAATCCATCTTTAGGGGTGTTTCGTTGCATTGGCGAAGCGAAATCACTCAAACCTAAAACCTTGGACCACTGGGAAAGCACCTTTGACTATGATTTTTCGGCATAAACAATCAGAGAGTGCATCCCCATCACCACATATGGGGAGACTTCACAGAGTTTTTTGTGATATTGAGGATGATTTTGTCCATGTTGTGGATTTCCTGTAAATTTTTTAAAAAAATTGCCAAGCTCCTATTACTCTTATAGCGACATTTTCCATCCATGTGACTCGATAGCATGACCTTTAGCTGCCCGATGAACAACTAGACAACATGAAAGGATAACAAATAGTTTTTCTATCAAACTTGTTGAAGGTCTCACAAATCTAATATTATAATTTTCATAACCATTAATGACATCTCACTAAGTAATAATGTGTTCGAAACAATCCCACAAAACAATAGAATTGCTTTTCATTAATGATTTATAATATAAAACCCCGTGATAAGTGTATTTGGTAGTGTTAGTTAGAATTATTAATTACGCAATCCTTCTTTGTAAATCGGAATAGATGGTGCATATTCGTTTGAACATCATTGTACATAACGATCATTATCGTCCATGTGGCAATAGAGGATAATTCGGGGTCAAAACTAATTTCTGTAATAAAATTGATTTGTAATCGTTGCCTACTCTCACGTTTGTGTCCATGTGATGTGGCAGGTTGAACAAAACCGATGGCATAGGGCTCGTTACCACATTAGTCTTCCCTGCCAAATTCTCGAGTGCGTAGGTTTTTCTTTTTGTTTATACTTCATGTGGGTCAAGGGTTTGATTCTTAGGGCAAGGACCATGGCTTTCCTCATAGGAAAATATATTCTACTAATCCCCATATTGATCTTTGCATACTGACATTTTTTGTTATAGTTTATGAAAAATCCATCTTTACGGGTGTTTCGTTGCATTGGAAAATCCAAATCACTCGAACACGACACCTTGGACCCTTTGGGAAAGAATCTCGACTATGATGTTTTGGCATAGACAATTAGGGAGCACATCCCCATCACCACATATGGGGAGACTTCACAGAGTTTTTTGTGATATTGAGGATGATCTTGTCCATGTTGTGGATTTTGTAAAAAAAATAAAATTTAAAAATAGTCGGGCTCCCCTTTGCATTCAGCAACCTTTGTCATCCATGTGACTCGATGCGTGACCTTTAGTTGCCCATTTGAACAACTAGACAACAAGAAAGGATAATAAATAGTTTTTCTATCAAACTTGTTGCAGTCTCAAAATCTAATATTATAATTTTCATAACCATCAATGACATCTCACTTTGAGTAATAATGTGTTTCAAACAATCCCACAAAACAGTATAATTAATTTTCATTAATGATTTATACTAGAAAACCTCATGATAAGTGTAGCCTATAGTGGTTTCTCTCTGACCTTCCCATGATTATAGAAGGATTGGATCAAGAAACGTACACTTCAATTGGGTTTGAACATGGAATGTATTGATAGTTTATTTTTTTGGCACCTTTAAATGTAAAGTAAACTTACATGAATAATGTGAACTCAATTATCAATGATTGTTCACAGTCATCTATTTCCCTGCATTTATTCGAGTTTAGAATTATAAAGGGGGTTATACCGTGCTCACAGAAACAAACATTTTAGTTGGGTTTCAAACTTGAAACTTGTTGGATTTTTACCATTATTTCTTTTGTCTCTTTTAAGCATAAATTGTGCTCGCATGAATAATGTGAATGAGATTGATTCAATAAATTGTAACATTAGTAACATAATTATTTAAGTGCTACAATTTAAACCATGGAAAAGGTGTAGAACATGCAAGTATTTATTTCTCACTTTTTTATTTCCAACTTTCCATTAATTTCTACGTCTTATCTAAAAAATCAAACATTGTCTCTCTTAGAGATTTCCATGTGTCTAAAAGGATCAGATTGTGTGGTGCATATTGAGGCTAAGAAACAAGCATTTTGATTAGGTTTCAAATAGTCGAGCTCAACCAAGAGATAACATATACCTGTCGCTCATATGACTAATCACTTTGGAGGGTCCAATTAGTAATACTTCTTCATGAAATGCCTATTTACTCACGGATTAGAACTAAAAAAATAACTATAAATTTTTAATGGAAAGATCAATGTGGATGGGTTTTACCTTATAACATATTGAGTTTTCATCATTTTTTATTTTGGTTCTTTAGGCTCAAATTGCACTAACTTGATTAATGGAGTCTCAACATACAACATTCGCACACCATACAGGTTTGGCCTACCATTGTTGGAACTCAATTATTGATGCTTATTTGTGCATCTCATATTTCATGACAATTACACCATCTTTAAATTAAAAAGGGAAGCTACAAAGTGCTCCAACAAGCAATCATTTCAGTTGGGTCTTGAACATGTAACCTTTTCAAACTTCCCCATTTTTAATTTGTCCTCTTCAAACGCATATTGCACCACCGTGAATAATACATGCAAGATAAAGACCATACAGTGGAACACAATGTCCTCCCTCTCCATCGAACCCCTTCTTGATTTCCCCTCATCCTTTCCCTCTATTTCAATTCCTCATTTTTTCATTCTTCACTCCATCCCCTCTGGTGTTTCCATCGTAAAATTCACGTATGATTGCTATTTTTTAAGGTATCCGTTAATTTTATCTTTTAATTTGTGTCATTGTTTAATGAGTTTTGATAATATATTTGGAATTCGATGTAAATTTGACAAAAAAATTGTGTTCATCTACACTAAGTGATGTTTTTTAGATTAATTATGTCGAAGGCCTTTACTCAAGTAGAAAGTGGGAGGGCATCTAACAACCGTACTAGCATGGGGAAATCTTTTCCATCCTTCGATAGGTCATATCAACGACCTCAAATGATTTCATAATTAATGGTCTGATAATCTTGAGCCACACACAAATATTCAAATCTGCTTTCCCTCTGTTTCAACCTCCCCACTGACGAGCATTTAATTTTGTGGTCATTTTCTAATTGGCCATTTATATTTTTGAATTTCTGACAAAGCCACAAGATAAAGGAGTGGCAAAAACCCACGGGACAAAGGCAAAGGAGAAACCCGTGCTATATAGTAAAGATTCGACGGTCGAGGAGAAGACATGTGCCAAATTTATGGCACCTCCCTCATAGATCTCCCAAGCGGATGTGAAGTCCATGGAATTATTTGTAGCTAATATTTCGTCGGGTCCGGTTTTAATTCAAGACAAGTCTGCAGTCATATATTGACCAACTAAGGCGGGGACATGTGGTTCCATTTGTATGGATCCAACAGTTAAGTTAAGTAAAGCAAAGAGTTGTGATGTCGAGCCCCAAAAATTGAATAAAAGCACGAAGCTAAGAAGTGTGACAACTGCTGAAAAGCGTGGAGCTCTTCTATTGATTCGGGTTTTGTAATCTTGAAAAAATTCAATGGATGAAGTGATAATTGCAAGAACCATGGAATTATCTTATTGGTTGATGTTTCACATGTGTTAGTCGGGGATCAAAAGAGTCGACAACACTAAAGGGAGTGGAACATTTCTATTGGTTTGCGAGTTCGTACTTTGATAGGATCGATAGAAAAAGAGATAAAATGTAAAGTTTATGCGGAGCCTCCTCATTGGTTTGAGTTTTGTAGTTACGACAAGAGAGGTGACAATGCAAAGGATACATGGAGCTATTTGTTTGATCCAAGCTTCGCGTCAGAGATTTGAAGTTTTATAAATCCTGACACCGCAACCAATTAAAGTTAGACACGTGGAAGAATTTTGGAAATGTATTTGAGCGGATTTAAAATATGCAAAGAGCTAGATTTAATATATGTTTGGGTCCGTGTTGAAGGTCATCGTCTTTTTAAAGACACTGGGAACTATATAATTAGCTCAAAAAAGGAATATGTAGAAAGAAGAGGAGAAGAAATATATGCAAAGCAACATAATACTGAGAAGCTTGAGAGCTAAGAATATATAAAGAACCATATCTCAAGGTATTATCTAGAAGAAGAAAAACACGTGCAATAACACAAAACAACATGCTTAAGGAGATCAAATTTTTGTAAGAAAAGAAGATGAGAAAAAGACACAAGAAGAGAAACAAAAGAAAATAAAATTTACAGAGTCGTAGCTCTGAGTTTGTAAAAGCTTTCTAAATCAAATATATAGTTATATTTTGTGTGTTTTTGTGTTTTGGATTTATTTTTCCCCATGTTGGTTGTAGTTGGCACCAATTTTGGCTAACAAATTGGTATTAGAAAAGCGAGGTTGTCGATCTTTTAAGATTTTATTTTTGGGTTGTCTCATTTTTTTAGTTTAATGGTTGTAGAAGTAGTAGTAGCTCATGGCAACAACCCCAACATTTGATGGGAAGAGCTATGACATATGGTGTATTAAAATGAAGACTTTGTTATCTTCTCAAGAGCTATAGGAACTTGTTGAAGGAGGCTACGTAGAGGTAGTAGACCAAGCTGCATTTAATGCATTGACACAAGCTCAGAAGAATGCTTTGAAGGAAAATAGAAGAAAATATGCTAAGGCTTTGAGCTATATATAAAATGTAGTCACAAATTTAGTATTTCCAAGGATAACAACAACTACAAACTCAAAGAAATCTTGGGATACTTTGCAAAATGCATATCAAGGAAGTGATAAAGTAAAAGTTGTAAGATTGTTGATGTTAAGGAGATAGTTTGAGACTCTTCTCATGAAAGAGTTAGAATTAGTAAATGATTTTTTCACAAGAACAATGACCATATTCAATCAGATGAGGAAAAATGGAGATATGGTTGAAGAACATATGATCATAGAGAAGGTATTGAGAAGCCTTTTAGTCAGATTTTATCCAGTTGTGGTTGCAATAGAAGAGTCTAAGGACTTGAGACAAATGAGTGTTGATGAGCTGATGGGTTATTTGCAAACCCATGAACAAAGGATGAGTAGATCAGCCAACTCCTCCCATGAACAAGCCTTCAAGACAAACACAAATGTCAGAGGCAAGGGGAGAGGAGCATACAACAGAGGAAGAGGAAGATTTAGCAACCAAAAAGAAGGTGGAAGACAAATTCATCAAGAGCCACAAACAAGAGGAAGAGGAAGAGGAAGGAGCAACAACACTTCTAGAGGTGGTTCTTCACAAAGGTATGATAAATCAAGTGTACAATGCTATTATTGCAAAAATTTTGGGCATTATGCTAGTGAATGTAGGAAGAAAGAATATGATTTGAGAAATCATAATTATAATGCAAGCTTCTCTAATGCAAAAGAAGATGAACCAGAGAAGAAGGAAAAGAGTGGAACCTCCTTCTAACTTGTAATGTAGTTGAGCAAGGAAATAAGCAAGTATGGTATTTGGATAGTGCTTGTAGTAACCATATGTGTGGAAATAAGGAAATGTTCAGTAATATAGATGAAGCAATCAGATCTAAAGTGAATATGGGAATAGACAATAAGGTTCATGTGATGGGTAAAGGAATTGTATCCATTCTCACCAAGAAAGGAGACAAGAAACATATACATAATGTTTTCTTTGTTCTAGGATTGAAGTATAATCTTCTCAGTATTGGACAACTTGTCCAAAATGGATATAAGGTGAGGTTTGAAAATGGAGAATGCATGTTATATGATAAAGGTGGAAGCAACAAGCTGATTGCAGTAGTGAAGATGACACAAAATAAAATGTTTCCTTTGAGGATGCAAAGTGTAGTAGGCAACAACGTTCAAGACAATAGTCATTGATCAATCCACTCTTTGGCATCTCAGGTATGGGCATTTGAGTTTTGGTGGATTGAATGTTCTTTATAATAAGAAAATGGTTAAAGGACTACCTCCTATTGAGAAACCAGATAAGGTTTGTGAGGCATGTATATTGGGGAAGCAACATAGAAATGCTTTTCCCTCAGGTAAATCTTGGAGAGCAAGCTCACCTCTTGAGCTTATACATTTAGATTTGTGTGGTCCCACGAAATCTCCCTCCTTGTCCAAAAAAGAGTATTTCATGACTTTTATAGATGACTTCAACAGAAGGACATGGGTTTATTTCTTGAAAAATAAATCGAAGCATTTGAAGTATTCAAACAATTTAAGGCCATGGTTGAGAAGCATAGTGGCCATTATATAAATATTTTGAGAACTGATAGAGGGGGAGAATATATATCAAATGAGTTTTTAAATTTTGTAAGGAGCATGAGATCAAGAAGTAATTCACAACAAGGTATACACCTTAGAAGAATGGTGTAGTAGAAAGGAAGAACAAAACCATTCAAGAAATGGCAAGAAGCATGATGAAAGCTAGAGGATTTTCCAATGAATTTTGGGCAGAAGCAGTTGGGACAACAATTTATCTTGCTAAATAGATGTCCTACAAAGAGTGTGAGGAATAAAATACCTCAAGAATCATGGAGTGGAAGAAAACCAAGTGTTGAGCACTTGAGAGTTTTTGGATGTGTGGCATATGCTCATGTGCCAAAGCAAAGAAGAAAAAATGGGATGACAAAGGAGAGAAGTGCATTTTTATTAGGTATAGTGAGAAATCAAAAGCTTACAGATTGTATAATCTAGTCACCAAGGAGGTTATAATCAGCAGAGATGTTCAATTCATTAAGGAAGCATCTTGGGGAGATGCACAAGAAGTGGAGCAGCCACAAGAAAAAAATGCACCAATTATTGTTGTTGAAGCAGTAGATGAAAGAACAAATAATGCACCTAGTTGGACACCCATTTCACAAAGGGGTGAATCTTTGAATGGAAGAAGCCAAAAAATCATGCAAGGACAACAAATGAAGCATCTTCATCATCATCAGACTCATTCCAACAACAAGGAATAATGAGGAGTGTTCAAGAGATCTATGAGCAGTCAAGGTATGAAGAAAATGAAGATGAAATGATTAATTTTGCTCTATTTACTTTAGTTGATCCAATTTATTTTAAAGAGGATATTAAAGATATTAAATGGTGTGAAGCCATGGATGAAGAGATGCATGCTATTGAAAATAATCAAACATGGGAGCTAGTAGATCTTCTGAAAGAAAGGAAGTCATTGGAGTCAAGTGGGTTTATAAAACCAAGACTACTCCCGAAGGCAAAATTGAAAGACACAAGGCAAGGTTAGTTTTCAAAGGCTATAAACAGAGGCATGGACGTGATTATAATGAGACATTTTCTCCAGTAGCAAGGTTAGAGACCGTGAGAAAAATTATTTCCATAGTTTCTCATCACAAATGGAAGGTCCATCAAATGGATGTAAAGTCATCTTTTCTGAATGGAGTACTAGAAGAAGAAGTGTATGTGGGACAACCACCTGGTTATGAAATTTCAGGGCATGAGAGAAAGGTATACAAGCTCAAGAGAGCTTTGTATGGTTTGAAACAACACCAAGAGCTTGGTATAGCAGGATAGATTCCTATTTGACAAGTAATGGATTTAGCAAAAAGCAACAGTGAGCCCACACTCTACATCAAAGAAAACAATGGTGAGATTTTAATTGTTGTTTTGTATGTAGATGATTTAATTTTTTGGAAATGCAAGCAAAGCAATAGATGAATTCAAATCAGCCATGAAGAAGGAATTTGAGATGACTGATTTGGGATTGTTGAAGTATTTTCTTGGAATTTAAAGTCAAGCAAACAAAGCAGGCATATTTATCTCTCAATAAAAGTATGCAAAAGAAATCTTGCAAAGATTTAAAATGTTGGATAGCAAACCAACATCTACACCAACAAAGATAAGTCTAAAATTGACAAAAGATGATTACAACAACAATGTAGATCCTACAAGATATAAAAGCATGGTAGGAAGCTTGATGTATTTAACTATAACAAGACCAGATATAATGTATGTAGTTAGTCTAATTTCTAGATTCATGGAGACACCAAAAGAGTCTCATTGGAAAGTAGGAAAATAAATATTGAGGTATGTAAATGGAACAAGGAATTTTGGAATTCTTTATGCAGCTAATAATTATTTTCAATTAGTTGGCTATCTGAGACAGTGATTGGGTTGGAAGTCTAGATGATAGGAAGAGTACATCTGGATATGTTTTTAATGTTGGGTCAGGAGCCATTTCATGGGATTCAAAGAAACAATCTATACTTTCATTATTTATTATTGAAGCATAGTGTTTATTGTTGAAGCATAGTATATTACAGCAAACTTAGCCACTTGTCAGATGATATGGTTAAAAAGATCCTCTCATATTTGCATGAAGAGAAACAAGGAGGTTCTATAATTTTTTGTGATAATATGTCTTCAATTGCATTGTCAAAGAATCCATTTTTTCATGGCAGAAGCAAGCACATAGCTATCAGGTATCATTTTATTCATGAACTGGTTGAAAATGTGAAGTTGAGCTTCAATTTTGTAAGTATGAGTTGTAGCTAGTTGATATTTTTACCAAACCTCTATCAAAAGAAAGGTTTGAGCATTTAAGAGAAAGTTTGGGCATCGTAGATGTCTAGGACTTTAAAATTAGTCCTTGAAAAGATTTTTGGCTTAAGATTAAGGGGAGTGTAAGAATTAATGGTTTGATATTATTAAGCCACACAAAGATATTCAAATATGTTTTCCTCTGTTTCAACCTCCCAATGATGAGAATTTAATTTTGTGTCCATTTTCTATTTGGCCGTTTGTATTTTTGAATTTCCTAACAAAGCCACAAGATAAAGGAGTGGAAAAAACCCGTGGGATAAAGGAAAAGGAGAAACAGGCACTATATAGTAAAGATTCAATGGAAAAGGAGAAGACAAGTGTCGGATTTTTGCCACCTCCTCGCAGATCTCTCGGGCGAGACGCGAAGTCTATGGAATTAGTTGTAGCTAATATTTTGTCAAATCTGGTTTTAAGTCAAGACAATTATGTGGTCATATATTGACCAACTAAGGTAGGGACACGTGGTTTCATTTCTATGGAGCCAAAAGTTAAGTTAAGAAAAGAAAATAGTTGCGATGTGAAGCCACAACAAATTAAATACAAGCATGAAGCTAAGAAGTTTGACAATTGTGAAGAGCGTGGAGATCTTTTATTGGTTTGGGCTTCAAAATCTTGACAAATTCAATGTATGAAGACTGGAAAAATTGTGAGAACTATGGATTTCTCTTATTGGTCAATTTTTCATGTGTGTGTCGATCAGGATCAAAAGGGTCTGACAACACCGAAGGGCATGGAACGTTTATATTGGTTCACATTTCACGATCGACATGACCGATAGCAAAAAAATAAAATGCAAAGTTTATGTGGAGCTTCCTCATTGGTTTGGGTTTTGCGGTTCGACAAGAGGACTAACAATGCGAAGGATATGTGGAGCTATTTGTTTGATCCAAGCTTCACATCAGATATTTGAAGTTTTATGAAGCTCGACATCACAAAAAGTTAAAGTTAGACACGTGGAAGAATTTTGGAAATGTATTTCCTAGTTTAATATATGTTCGGAGTTCGTGTCAAGGTCAACGTCTTTTTGAAAGACACAGGGAGCTATATAATTGGCTCAACAAAAAGGAATATGCGAGAGACAGGAGGAGAAGAAATATATGCAACAACATAATAAAAAATCCGAGAGAGCTGAGAATATACAGAGAGAGCAATAGCACAAGGTATTATCTAGAAGAATAAAACACCTCTAGTAGCACAGAGAAAGGTAGCTCAAGGAGATCACATTGTTGTAACAAAAAGACACAAGAAGATAAACAAAAGAAAAGACAATTTACTGAGTTGTCGCTCCGAGTTTGTAAAAGCTTTCTAAATCGAATATATAGTTTTATTTTGTGTGCTTTTGTTTTTCCTTGTGTTGGTTACAGTTGGCACCAAATTTTGCCAAAAATTGAATCCCCTTTATCCACGTTCTTTTGGACTAGAAAAATTATGTTCGCAATATCTCCGTTCATCCACAAATGTCGTTCTTTATTAACCAATGGTTGATTGGGCCCATCGAAAAGGGCTTGAAGTCCTTCTCACCATTCTCGGGATCATACCCAATGGTGTGCGGTGTGGATTTTGCGAGAGGAGGAATACAACATTGAATATGCCAGGCAGAAAAAAATTGACTGCATGATTTCTTGAAGCATAACAATGCTCAATTCCTACAAAACCAGTTTGACACCTTAGATGGCTTGGAAACAGAGGGTATGGCCCCGACCAACATTTTCCATGAATTGTTTATCTTAGAATGTGAGGGGTCTTACTGAATCCACTTGCAAGTTTATTTTTCGTGATGCTCAAATAAAAGTTGCCAATTTGGATGTGTTGTTTTTACAGGAAGTGAAAATTTCAGGTTTTCAGTTATGGATGGTTTGTAAATCCCTCGGCATGATAGCACGGGATTTTTTAATAATCGTGATGGAGGGTGTGGGGGTTTAATTTCCCTTTTTGCCCCAAAATGGTGGCCCTTTTTGATGGATCATGGTGTTGACCCCACTAATTATGCAATATGGGTCATATTTATTATTGACGGCCACCCTTTTGGCCTCATTAATATTTATGCCTCTAATGATGTAGCCGAAAGGGCCAATATTTGGCGGTGGATATCATACACAATTCCCGATGCTTATTTGGTTATAAGTTGTGATTTTAGTATGGTTGAGTTACCCACTGATAAGTGTGGGAACTTGTCTATGCGATGGATAGTTGGTGAAAGAGAGGCATGGTTTTCATGCACAATAAGTTTGGGTTTTATGACCCTAATGCCTCTTGCACTCCCACCTCTGAAACTTTTTCACTTGGTCTAACTTTCGAGGAGGATTGGATTGTGTTCTTAAATGACTTGAAAGAGCTATGCTATCAAATCAAGATTTATTTGAGTTTGAAAACATTTATTCCTTACTTATGGAGGTCATGCCTAAATTTTTCCTTTCGGAACACTCCCCATTTGATCTTGCATCACTTGGCAAGATATGCATGCTTTTGTCATAAATGCCAATTCTTTCTTAATACTACCTTGATGTAACATGGGCCCACTCTTAACCACATTAAGTGGATGTGTAATCTATCCCCTTAACCTAGTCATTGCCAAGCACTTTCATCCATCTATGCATGCATGCTATCTAGACTCAATGGTGGGAGGATTCTATGACTCGGACTACTAGATTCCTTAAAATCTATGGCCGATAGTTGGCTAAAATTAGGTGCCACTCATACTCCGCTACCACCTCCGCTCTTAGCCGAGCGGTGGTGGTGCTCCAAGGAAACCCCTTCTCTAAAACTCTATAACTTTAAGTGGTAGAGCTTCATCAGAAAATTCAAATTGCTGATAGTTACAATGCTTAGGGTAGCTCAAATTTGCACCGGCTTGCATTGGCTTAAAATTGGTGATCGGGTGTTAAAAGAATTATTTCTTTCCCTTAGAGCCAAAAAACTTTCTCAGCAAATTTGTGCCATCAATGATGGTAGAATCCGGGTTCTTGATCCCACTCATGTTCGAGATTTTGTTCAACATTATAAGTTGGTGTTTCAAGCTCAACTGCCCTCTTTCAAATGACAAACAACTCTTGACCAATGTCTAGTTGTTGTGTCGTGCAAGATCTCTTCCGCTCAAAAGGTGGTACTGTGATCACATGCTTACCATTGATGATCTGCATGAAGCGGTCATGCAAATGGCTAATGATAAGGCCCCTGGTTGTGATGGTTTCCCTTGCGAGTTTTACAAGTCGTTATGGGACACTGTCAGCTTGGACCTTCTTTAGGTCTATCTCGAGGGCTTTCAGAACTAGTCGCTTGGTCCGTGTATCAATAAAGGGAACATCAAATTTATCCCTAAACTTGGTGATCCTAAGAAAATCAATAATTGGTGACCGATTACCTTGTTGAATGTCTCGTACAAGATTATTGCTAAGGCTCTGGCTATTCGGTTGCACGTCATATCCTTCCTGTTGTCATCCAGTCGAAAAATATTGTGTTCATTCAAGGGTGTTATATTTTGGACAACATCATTGTTTCAGGAAGGTATGGAATGTGCATATAGATCTAATCAATCTTCTATGTTCATTAAAATTGAATTTAAAAAGGATTATGATTGGATTGAATGATTAGTTATTCTTGACATGCTTCAAGCCCTCAACGTTGGCCCCATTTGTATTCAATTTTTTCGGATGCTTGTTGCCAATGCTTTTTCCCAAATCACCATTAATGGCCACGATTCGAATCTTTCATATTGTTTTGTTCCATTCGCCAAAGGTTCCCGTTAGCGCTATGCTTTATGTGCTATTCTTTGAAGGCTTTGGGTATCTTCTAGCAAGGCCAAATCCCAAGGGATTGTTAGGGGAATCACTGTTGCCTTCTATGAATCATTCTCAATTGCTTAATGGTCACTTCACAGATGACTCTTTCCTTACTCTCATTGAGGATGAGACCAATATCCACAATTCCATGCATTGCCTTGATATCTATTTTTAGCCTCTAGTTCTTCCATTCAATGGCACAAAACACAGTGTTACAGGAAATCTTTCCTCCTGTGCCCACTTGGATGGACTCATTTGAGTGGAAGATTCTTTCCCATGGTGAGATGTTTAAATTCCTTGGTATTCCCTTTTCCTTTTAGGTGTCTCGCAGAGCTTTGGTAGTATGTGATTCAACGAGTGGCCAAAAATTTGGAGTACTAGATCATGAGACCGTTGTCCCTGGTAGGAAAATTTCATATTTTTCTAAAGTCCTCACAGCCACCCATGTTTACTATTCTTCATGTTGGGTGCCTTCCAAAGCTTCTATTCGAAACTAGAGAAGCTCCTCAAATTCTTCTCTGCGGGTCAATGCCTCCACTGCAAAGGCTTTTCCGAAGTTTCTTGGGAAATTTGTTGCCTTCCCCATGATTATGGGGGTTGGTCCTCATAGACATTTAGCGACAAGGGAAGGTAATATGTGCAAAATGGTTAATTTGATGCATTGAGGGCCCTAAAGCATGGAAAGTGCTTCATGCCATGGCATCGAGGAGGGCTCACCCTACGGCCACCCCCTAGAAAGGTTTGGGGTTTTTCAATCTTCTCATTGCTCTTGTTCCTATTAAAATTGTGGGCACCTTCGATGCTCAAAATTATCTAGAAAGCATGGGAATGCATCAAACCATGGCTGCAATGGAAAGGAAATGGCTTCCATAATGGTCTTTCCATTAATCATCAATCTCTCCGTTGGTTTCCTGTCATACAAGCTTAGGATTGGTGTCTTGTAGAAGTCCCTAGAGCACCTTCGTTCAAGCTTTTCAAGCGTGGAATTCATACCATGTCCAAGATCTATTTCAAGCACTCTCAATCTTGGTTTTCTTGGCCTGAGCTCAAAGCTTAGTTTTGGCTCACCACCCTGATTGTCTTAGCATCACCCATATCATAAAATCAGTCCTCGACCATATGTTGCATAAAATTTGAGTGCAACCCTCTAGCCCTTGGTGGACGGATGAAGTGGTATTTGTCACCCCATTTTCGCAATTACTCGGCCAAGTAAGGGTTACCATTGGCTCTATCCACATCTGCCCATGGTTGAAAAAATCAACACTCAATGGGGGTGCATTCTTCCCATTCATGTTGGGGAAGGATATTTGACACTTATTTGGTTTGTCTGTGTGGAACCAAAAATTGCTCATTTTCTTTAGTGTATTCTTCACCAAGGTCTTCCAATTGTCTCTCGCTTGGTTCAAATTGGTGTTTCGGCTCCCAAATGTCTATTTTGTGGCCACTTGGAAACCTTGATACACCTCTTTTGGTACTTCCCCAAAGCACAATGTGCCTAGAATTGGATTCATTCCTTTTTCTTCCCTCTCATACTCGAATGTTTTACTGTCATCACATTTTTCTAGAAGATAACCCTAGAATTTTGCATATGTTCACCCATTTGGCATGTTTTCAGAGGGGAATTTTTTTTGGATATGGAAAGAAAAATGCTTTTTTCTTTGCTAATTTTGAAGTTGATCAACAATTCTCAATGTATAACAAATTTATGGTTATCTCCAATGTGCTTCTACAGATTCAAGTTCCAAGCTAATAAAGTGGCCCTGGAGGTGGAACATTTGCAGACTCTTCTGCGGCATTGGGGTGATGCCCCATGTAATGTCTCCAGGAACCACCTTCGCCCTCTCGGTGTTTTCCACCATGTGGTGGTCATCCCCATGGAGGTCGTCGAAGCCGCTCTCGGCGATGTTCATTGAGCCATGCTCACCACTATCCACACTGACCATCAATGGAGGAGTGTCTCCCCTCTTGTTCGCCAAAGGCAAGGTTGGGGCTCCCCCTACTCGTCGGCTCGAGATGGGGCTCATCGGTGCTCTCGAGCCACGCACCTACGATGGCTAGAACTTGCCACCTCCGCCCCTGCTTCCTTCGGATAAGTTCCCATGGATTCCTCTTGTCATCTCTCCCATGTGGGTGGAGGTGAGAATGAAGAGGATTCCCCCCACGGTTCAAGTTGGATATTCTCGACACCTAGGAAAGGACATCCTTGGTTCTAGTTGGCTTGATGATCAAGATCCTCCTCCTATTGTGCATTTTGCGGTGACAACTTGATTTTGCCTCTTCTATTTTGATGTATTCCTATGCTTCACCTAGTGTTTTCGTGTTCTCCTAGGCTCGGCCTAGTTTTTTTGTGGTTTTGGGGCGTGCTCTCATACCCACACTTTTTGTTGAAAACTATCTTGTATCTTATTGCATTTAATATAATATAAGATCCTTTTCATAAAAAAATATAAAATATAAACGGTGGTTTACTTTACTTTAATTTAATTTAATTTTTATTAATTACATCAAAGGCGTTACCCCTATGGGAAAAGACTTTGCAGAGACAATCATGGGGACCGTGTCAAATTTGGCTTAAATGATGGTTTTGTTATTTTAAACAATTTTGCTTTTGCTTTATTTTAAAGAATTTTGCTCATCGATTTTGCATGTTGCTTTGAATTTACTATTTTTAAATTTTATTTTATAGCTTTTGTATGCATTAACCTTTAAATATTTGGTCACGCGACACTTTGTAATTTCATTCTTGAGCTCTCAAGTTCCAATCGATCCCTTGCGTTAAAGTGAATTTTACAAATATGCTTTTAAATGCATTTATACTTGTATGTAGCACTAGAACTATATTTCCTTGTCAAATTCATCCCCATTTTAAAAATTCTAATAAATTTTAATTGTGATATTACCATTAATTCCATCCAAAGTAATTGTTGCATACGAATCGACAGTGTAACCTATGTTTTAAGCTATTAATTTAATAATGGCTCGGATATGTAACTGCCAGAAAACATAGCCTAGAAATCTCAACACTAAGTAACGGATTCAATTTAATGACACCTTGGTTTTTAAGGCGGGGTATTTGTCTTGTTAAATCTCATTAGTTCTGCTTTGTTTGGAATTCTCTCACAATGATTCAAATATCAAATCTTAAATACAATCCATTTGAATTCTCTAATCTCTCAGATTTTTTCTGTGAATTTACATGTTTAGTAAAGCTTTCTTATTTCGAATGTGCGATTCCACATTAAATCTGTAGCATAAGCTATTTATTTTGCCTTCGCCAAATTTGACACATCTATGTAAACTATTAATCTTTTTTTCCAGATCAAAGACATGGAGTTGAAGTTTTCGAGAGCATAGGGGCACTCTCAAATTGTGTGCGCGGAGTCGCATATCGTGAAGGAGTGTCGTAGCATTCTTTGGAGCCGACAATGCATTTGAAGGAACGTGGTACAATTACCGCATAAAAAGCTCCACCGCCACTCTTGCCTGGAACTTGTCCGGAGATCATGTCCTCGGTGAATACAGGTTTCGCACCACAAATTCTAGCGGAAGGCCCACCAAAGTTTGCGAGAGGGGATTAAGCCTTAGGCAAACTAGGCGGTTACTAGGGCACCGATGAGTAGTCGGGCGCTGAATCTAAAAGTTTCTTTTTGTCTGTTAATTTTAGAACTTAACTTTAAAATAATTTATCTGAATATTTAATATTGATAAACCCATTTATAGATATTATTGTATAGTAACATAAATTTCACGCATACACATAAAAAGGTTTTGTAATATTTTTGCAAGTAAAAGAAAATATCACATATTTATAAGCACATATGATTTTATTGGTATTGTTACCCATTCTCTGATGTAGCTCCAGATTATGTAGGTGTGTAGTTTATTCTAGAAAAAGGTTAATGTATTTTTTATGATGTCACTGATGTATCTAGTAGAGGTGAGTATAGTTGAAGGAAAAAAGTATTTTAGTTTCTATTCTTAATTTTTTGGGGAAAAATTCTATTATTTTGTTATGGAGGAACTTGTAGGACTGGTCCAAATACGACTCTTCACAAAACAATGGGAGCTACATAAATGTTTTTGTTTCTTTGCAAATAAATGGTGCTTTATTTCAGGATAGAGTTCATGTCACCTACTTGATATGGCTAAATCAAAATTGTAAGAAGCCTTGTATAAAATATTGAATTTTTTGCATTCGTGCATCTACTACGATTAATGTTTTCCATCCTTGAAATATTTTTCATCCTCATGTGATACTTAATTAATATATTTTTATTATTATTTCATTATGACCATGATGTAAATTTAAAAATAAAAGAATATAGACATATTTTATGTATTTAATTTATCGAAAAAATATTAACTAAATTTGTGAGGAGGGCGTTCACTCAAACTATTGCCTAGGGTGCTCCCGACCTTTAAGTCGGCCCTGAAAGTTTGAATTCCTGACCTTTTGTTTGGAAAGTTTTTCAGGCAATAACGCCTCACCTCCCACTCACCGACACGTGTAAGAAATAATTATGTGGAGCCAAAGGAAGTATATGCGTCGTCACCACTTGGGAATAATGCTTCTTTTCTGCACCAGAAAATAATTGGCATTTACAACTTACAGGCGATTGTCATCACCATATATACACCGTCCAAATCCCACTGAAAAACTCGTCGAAAGCAAATACCCTGTTTTCAGCTTTTAGTTTTATAGCGGTATGCATTGCTTTCTCAATATTTTGTAAACTGCATTTGCTTTGGTTTTTCAGGAAACACATGTTCAGGCACTTATTTTTGTTTTCTCCTTCGACCTCGACGGGTGGGACCCACTCAACCTCGCGAGTTTTTGGTGGGACCTGCTCTCTCCCAGAGTCGGGGCCCGCAGCGACGTGGCAGTCATGGCTCGCACCCACGTCGACTGACTTGAAACTGATCACAGACACATCTTCAAAGTTGACTTGCCTGATATTTATTATTTATTATTCATTATTCATTTTTTCATATTGCTCGCTGCTTACCTGTATGCTAATAATGTAGTTGTCAAATAAATGGATATCTTGAGCATTGTTTTCTCTTAAAGTTTACTAACATATGTAAAATTGGAAATTCTATAAAAATACATATTCATGCATCATATTATATATCTATAATATAGTGAAGTTTCAAGTGTCTGATAGGGGTGTATGTAAAATGTGGAAACATATAAATTTCATGTGAACCATTTAACAAAATGTGTATAGACCCAAGGAATTTAAAATTATTATTTACTCTCCATTATTACTACAATTTTTTTTGTTTATTGTAAAAGAAAGCAACATATTACTTATTATTAACTACCTTGAATGCACTTTTATGAAATAATTTTGTTTTGTAGAATCAAAATTGTTGAGAACTCTAATATTATTAGTAACATATTTTCATAAATTCATTCATAATCAATATCATTAAGTTTGTGTTTTTTGTGAATTATTGATTTTACACTAATAAATATGTTTGTATCGGTCTAACACAAACACTCATGGATGATGTCGCTATGAATAAATATTTATTTTTCTACATGTAAATCCATTGTCACGAATAAATGAATTAATCCATAGTTACTAGTGTTTTTTTAATAATAAAACTTAATTCAAATTTTGATTTCATAAAGCATGCAAGTACAATTATTAGAAATGTAAGTGCAATGTGAATGTCGAATGATATATGTTATTTGATTTAGAGGGATAGTGAGGGATAGTTATTACTTTTGTAGTTGATGTTGATAAGGGGTGTGATTGATGGTGATAGATGAACCACTTCATTTAAAGGTTCTCTCTACATTTCAAACTTGTTACAAATTCGTACATATACATTTGCAAATCTTATATCATGAGTGGTAGCGTTTTGCGGACTATTTTATTTGAACTTAACATGAATACATGAAGACTTTCGTTTTGTGCAGATTTTATATCATGAGTGGTAGCCTTTTGTGGCCAATTTTTTTGCTCTAAACATGAATACATTTGATACCGTTTTGGATAGTTAATTTCTTTTATAGTTGATGTGGTTTGTATTTATTTCGGGGTAATTGTGTTAGTGTTGCATCAGTTGTTTGGTTGGTCTTTTGTTGAAAAACTTTTTTTGTACCCTCGATAAGGGGTGTGATTGATAGTGGTAGTGTAGGAATATATATGAAACATTACATTGAAATGTTGTATGTGAACAATAAAAGAGAAATTAAGTGTTTGTAATCTTCACGCATTCTCTTGTGAGCCTGCACTAAAGGATCACTGAATCTTCTTCCAATCAGTCGCTTGGCATCAAAGATGGTGTTTGCAAGGTTAGTAGAAATTTGGAACTTGGCAGCGTCGCCGACAAATCTTTCATGGTCAGTGAAAGCAACCATAGAGGGAGTAGTTCTGTTACCTTGATCATTAACAATAATTTCAACCCTGTCATGTTGCCAAACACCCACACAGCTGTAAGTGGTTCCTAGATCAACCCCAATTACTTTGTCTTTGCCCTTTCCGCCCATCTTATTTGCTCTCTCTTTCTATCTGTGTTAATCGAATATGCCAGTAAAACCATTGAAATAGAACCTTCCAAGAATGATTGGAAACAGAACACACTATTCAAGGTAACTACATGACTCCTTTTTAATAAAGATCGAAAAATCGTAGGACTAAAATTACAATAGCCAAAATAAATATAAAAAATGTATCATCTAATACGTACCCTGGTCTCTTCGTCGTTCTTTGGTTTTTCTATCATCACGGCCTTTCAACCAAGTGCGATTCGCCTGCACTTTCAACTGCAACAATAAAAGTTCTTCCTTTTTATCTTTTTCCGTAGGTACGTAGAACTTTGCACGACGTTTCTACGACCATGCATTCATCTTCAAAACCTTCTACAACCGTTGTTTCAGAAGTTCGCTATAACAGAGAATCCTTCCGATTAGGTTGATTCATTCCTATATTACTATTATAACTCACAAAAGTCGTACTAATTACATGTATCACTTGCATTTGTATTCAATTATTACACAACTAACTATTATCTAACATCCCTTCTAATGTATTTATGACATTTGTTTGGACCTTAATAGAAAATCAATCTTGTCAATCACACTCCTTATCAACATCAACTACAAAAATAATAACTTTCTTTCTAAATCTAATAACATATACCATTTGACGTTCACATTGCATTGTACACATGCAATTGCTAGTTATTTATGCGGAAAGCATGTGAAACCCGAAGGGCATCGTGATTGTACTAACACGCGTTCCGATCTTCACCGCCATCGATAGGCCATATCAACGACCTCAAATAAAATCCTGTCGTCCATGCTCTTCTCAAGACTTCGTGCAAATACTCAAATGGTGGGAGGCCGAATTGGACATGTTTTACGGTTCACAAACTTATCTCGACCGAACATAAATATAAATGTGTGAGCAACACTCTATGTTGGATGTTCGAGAAAAGGCTTCTGAGTAAGATGAAATTGTTCTTGTGCTTACGCTTGGAAAAATAACTACCACCGTTCATTGAATTTCTCGTCGTTCTTTTAATTCTAAAGAAAATTAATTTAGAAAATGAAATGAAATGAAATGAAAGATTTTAATAACGTCCACGAGACTGAAGAGTCTATGGGACCACAAAAATTGAGACTTTAATCATATTTCAGACTCCTTTCAATATCCGCTCTTCGGCTGTGAATCTTGAGGATGAACCCCGCAGTCGCTTGAAGCTTTGTTCCTTTGAAGAGTTCCTCTAGTCTGTCCACTTTCAAGTTGTTTTCATACTGAATACGAATATCATCATATGTTGAACACTCCATAACTAAAAGATATTAGTAACTAAAAGTATGAATAGGGTAAATTTCATGGAAAAAAATCCAATCTATTAAGTCTTCACTGCCATCATAGATTAAAAGGTATAAAGGTTCTATGCATTGATTCGTTTGTAACGCCGTTAGCGTTTACGGTGGAGACTCGGAGGAGTCGATAGCGTATTAATGCGGGATGATCTCGCTCGTCCATTTCATCGGCCATATCAACAATCTCAAATGAATATTAATTGTCCACGTGCACGAATGGTGGCGATTGTTTTTGTTATCTTGGTCGTCCATCTAATTAGCCTTATCAACGAACTCAATCAATAATGGCCATCCACGTGCACGTCGGGGCGATCGGCGTTCAAAATTGAACCCGTCACAGCCCTTCCGAGGGCTTCAAACCCATCAAAAAAGGGCAGGTCAAAATCTGCCTGTAAAAAAAAAATCAGAACTTATAAATCATTTGACAAATTTTAAATGTAATATTTTTTTCAAATTGTCAAAAGAAGGGCTGTGTGGAAAAATGGTCGTCAACCAGAAATGAGATTTGACGCCTGTCCTAGGAATTTTTGCTTGCTAGTCTTTACGGTTTTTGTTTTTGAAAAACTATTTTGTAAAAAAAAATTAAATTTTTATTTAACTGTCAAAGTAACGTCTTGTAAATTTGGTCAAACGTTATTTTGGTTAATGCAAGTTTATAGTTAGCACCGCCACTTCCATTGTAAATTACCATTTGCCAGCGCAACAACACAATGTCATAAATACAATACCATTTCCGCATAAACTGCCCTAAGTATTTCCATGTGCGTTCATAAAGACGAGTAAGTATTACAGTTAATTTTTTCAATAAAATTTTTGAATCTCCCTCCACTTTTTGAGTCCCTGAAATTTTGTATTTGTTTGTAATATACTGCTCGAAGTTTTCTCTTACAATTATGGATATGGACACCTAAATATTAACATTTAATTCACGATATTCCAACTTGATATACAAAAGTTCCAGATAGCTGGGGTTTTTCCTACATGCCACCGGTTTTCTTCAAAAGTTGCAAATAGCCAAAGTTTTTTCTACATGATATTCTGGTAGGCTCTACATTAATCATCTCTCTCCAATTTTTAAGCAAGTTCAACATCTTCTATTATACATTTTTTCCTTCAAAACATTATGGGCCATGCTTCCTTCTTCTTGTTTGTTTTTTCTGCTCTGAATTAAAACGTGATTTTTATTATAATAGTAGTTTAAACTATGTTCATGAATATCATGCTTCCTAAGAATATATACAAGTTACAACGATAAATGTGCATCTATAGAAAGGTTCAAAAAGATAGTGTGTTACACAAAAAAACATTGAAGGATATGGGTGTGAAAGACATGTCATTTGAGAGTATGAAGCAAATTTTTGTTGGCATGCAATATTACAACCCTTTGTAGTGAATGGATTTGACATGTAGACTTGATTTATCCTTGTCATGTGAAGTGTGAAGTATTAATGATACTTTTCATCATGGAAGGGCTGGGCAAATATTTACCCTTCAAAATAAAATTTTGACCAGCCCTTCAAATTTGATCACTGCTAGCGATTATTTTTGTCCAAGATCAAAAATGTATTTAGTGGAGCACAAATAACAGAGATTATTTGGGTGGGATCAATATGAGCTACAGAATAGATGCAGGGCATGCAAGCATTTAATTTCCATCAATTTATTTCCAAGTTTTGATTCATGTCTTCGTCTTACTCGCCAAATTAATTCAAACCTTTTTAGTGTAAGTCTTTGTTTTTCTTCATCTTATTCACGCAAATACTCTGCTAGCAAGGAGGGAGAATTGGCCATGTTTTATGGTTCAAAAAATTCTCTTGACTGAATGTAAATATCTTCTGCGTGAACAACAATCTCTGTTGGATGTTCAGAAAAGGCTTGTGAGTAAATATGCAATTTGTTTCGGTGTTTCTAATTGGAAGAATAACTACATGAGTAGTTCGTTGAATTTCTCGCCATTATTTTGATTCTGAAGAAAAATAATTTAGAAAAGATCTTAATAACTAAAAGTACGCATATTGTACATTTCGTGGGAAATAATTATTTTCTATTAAATATTCACCTGTCATCAAATATTTAAAAGGTACGGCGGTTATACGCATTGATTAGTTGTTGCACCAAATACGTTTACACTGGTGGAAACTCTGAGAGTCTGAGGGCATCTGAAAGACATCAATACAGGATGATACCACTCGTCCATTTGATAAGCCACATCAGTGACCTCAAATGAATCTCGTGCGTCCACGTGCACATGTGATTGGCGATTTTTTTGTTATCTCAGTTGTCCATCTGATAGGCCATATAAACAACCTCAAATGAATCCCGGTCTTCCACATGCTCATCTGACTAGCGATTTTTTTTTGTCTAAGATCAAAATTGTATTTGGTGGAGCACAAATATCATAGATTATTTGGGTGGGACAATATGAGCTGCAAAATAGGTGTAGGGCATGAAAGCATTTAATTTCCAAGTTTCGATTCATGTTTTTGTCTTACCTGCCAAACTAATTCACACCTTTTTATTGGTAACTTTTTGTTTTCTTCATCTTGATATCTAACAAATAAAATGCATCCAAATTAAAATTAATTGACGTCAATGCTCATTGGAAAACTACACTCGCTGGGATTGTAGATGAGGGCAACCTTGATCATTACCCTGATATCTAGAGAGAAACCCTAATTTCACATGTGCATGTAATCGCTACCCTTGGATGCCAAATCCATTCCACATCTCCATGTCTCTAAAATGTCCTGTGGAACGTGTATGCAAATTCACCTTGCATTTGTGTGTGTTCTAGCTTCCCAAAAAAACACAAGGCCTTTCCCCACCCTTGCACTTCTCCTCCTTCAAACCCCTTCTTCTTTGCACCTCTTTCTCTCCCAGTAAAATCAGTCCCTCCAAATTTATCCATTTGATGCATGAAAAACTACATCGTTTGGATAGTTAATGGGGGACCTTGATTTATTACCTAATATCTAGACGAAAACCCTAATTTCACATGTGCATGTAATCTCTGCCCTAAGATGTCAGGTCTACTCCGCGTCTCCATGTCTCTAAAATGTCCCATGAAACTTGTTTGTGAATTCGACTAACATTTACGTGTATTACCTACGAAAAACATAAGGCCTCTCCCTACCCTTACACTCATCCTCCCTCAAACCCCTTCTTCATCGCCCCTCTTTCTCTATCATGATTTCTCTCCCCTGGTTCTAGTTCTTATATGTATCCGCTATGGCATTTCCATTATATTTCCAACACAACGTAATTACACTAAAGGTCTATTACGAGTTATAATAGACCTAAGCTTGTCGATTCTAACAACTCTGTCAATACCAATATCATTGACTTACTATTATTTTATTGTCGTTGTATATTTAAAATTTCCATACTTGCCCTTCCTCATTATAGCTATATACACACAAACTCGAGATAAATTCATACTTGTTTAATAGCGTTTCTATAAACACATTCTATGTGCATGTGTACGAGATGTCACTTTGTGAACATGTTCTTGGTGAAAGCTTTGTAGTGTGTCCATGTTTCTATAGATAGTCCTTCAATGCCAAGTATCCATCGAAGCATCATTTGATTCAATTTATCATTGCTTCTATAATATTATGATATATGTTTTACGATTCATAGGTATTACGAGATTGAACATAAGTGTCATTCACATGTGCGTGAGAATTCATTACCACAAATCCAAAAATATTTTCTTCATGCAACCCGAGTTCTTTAGACATCAAATATTGGTGGAAGAGTGTCACAAAGTTGTCCTTAATTAATTCCGCCAAATGCGATAGCCACTAGAATAGTCAATCTAAACCATGGCACAATGCTGTCCCAAAAATCTACCAAAACAACCCCACAATCAGTAAAATCCTTCCCAAGCAAAGTGTTTACTAAATAAACTTGCAACAGAATGAGAAATGAACCAATGTTTCTATTTATCATGTGGTGATTTAACTCCATGAGACTTCATTATCACAAGTAACATAATACAAAGTACACATAGGGAGGTAAATGTTTGTCTTTCTCAAGCTACACAATCACAACTATAATATGGTTTTTTCATTTTGACGTAAACATAATAGTGTGTGAATAGGAGTCATGAAATAACAACATAACATCAACTTGCATTGGGACATTGTAGGATGCATGTTATCGGTGTTAGTTTCATCATATAATGCAAAGGAGCCATAACACATCCTCTACCAACCACCCACCACCCCTCGCCCTACCCTGCGACAAATCAAAATGTCGCATCGACAATCCTTAGTCCATCGTGTACTTGTCTCTCAAGGCTTTCTCTGAGCTAAGAGTTTTAGTTTTTTTTTTTTTCTAGAGACCAAAATTTTAGTTTGTTGATTTTCTTTTGTCTAATCTAACAAATTAAATATCGTCAATCAAAGCTATTGACATCATATTTATAATCCCATTTTCTCCATTTAAAAAAAAATCCGTTTCTTTCAGCAATGTAAGGGTCAATTGTTAGAACCTAAAAGTGACGAGAAAAGTTAATGGCGTTTAATGAGTGACCCCAATGTGTTCCTAAACAAAGACCGGGTTTCAAACCTAGATCCTGTTGGAATTTCTCCATTTTTATTTTGACCCCTTTGACTGCAAATTACACTCATGTGCAAAATGCAAGTGACATGGAGATGATAATGTGGAGCACAAATTATTCATTACCATGATAGTCATTTTAATACCCAAAAAACAAAAGCATTGAAATTATAAACAACTATTCACATGGGTAATATTCATTGACTACTCCTTACCTTCTAAGATATCTCAAAAATATGTTTCCTTGTAAACCGCACCCCCTTTCACTTTCTAACAATCGACAAAAATGAGACATTAGGAAAAAGAGTTTGACATTGTTTCCCCAACCATTTTTCTTGACCTTCGACCTCTCCTCCCTCAAACCCTTCTTTAGTGACCTTGTTCCTTTGTTTTCGTTTCATTTTCCACTTTCATGTCTTCGTTATATCCCCTTCGGTGTCTCCATCATACACTTTAGGTCGATTGCTAGTTTAGGTAAAGAATCGATGTTATGTGAAATGGCGAAGAAGGATAATATTATCATGTATTTGGAGACTAGAATGGGGAAAACCCTTATCACCAATTTGCTAATGGAATATTTTTTTGAGTGCATCAAGGATCATTAAAGGAATTTTTATGTTTCCTTACGTCTACCTTCCCTCTCGTTAAATAGGATAAAACCACCATTGTCGTTAAATCGACTTGGTGTCTTCAACTTAGGGTTAGATCTTCTTCTTCGTGGGTTCTTTTGGTTCTTTTCTTTGTCCCATGTCGAGTTTGGATGTAGAATGCTTCACAAAGGGCTTGCAACCTCTACGATTTTGAGCCTCTTCCTTGTTTAAGACTGTTAGATGGCAACAAGGCTCGGTGAAAAATTGTTATGATAATTCTCTGCATTGAAACTAACTAGTTTTGCAAATCCTCATTGAAGAACCATGAAAGACTGGGCATATGAGTTTGCAATTGCTTAATGGAAAGAAATTTCGGGAAGGGAGAAGCGTAATGTCCCCTTTTAGAATTGAGTCCAAATGAAGGCTTCTTTCCATTCTATTCCTGTGGCAAGAAAATTAAGTGATCGAGGGATGTAAGTGAGCTTTAATTGATTTATTTTATTATTTTAAATGTTTTTATTTAGTGTTTACCTCCTCCGAAATGTCGGATGGGATTAGGACTTTCCCAATAATGAATTAAAAGATAAAGTGAGCTTGGAGATTGGTCCTCATCCATTTGGCATTTGGCGCCAAGAAAGGGTATAAAAGAGGTTGTATGACCTCATTTTAGATCATCTTTTGGCGCATTTACACATATACTTGGTTTTTTGCCTTGGTTTCTCAATACCATTCCACTTGAGGAAGGAAACCCTCTTGTGTGGCATCCAAGGAGGACGAAAACCTTCCTTATGGCTTGGTGAAGAATGAAAACTATCAATTTTGGGTGGATTCAAGACTCTTTGCAGATTTGGATCAAGAAGGCGACCTACAAGGATTTTTATATATTTTTGGAGCCCTCTCCTAGGGGAGCGACTAGGGTAGAGGTCATTCTAAGTGCCTTATAGGCAAGACACTCATTCATTTGTTTATATTCGGACTTTATATAATTTATAAGAATGAAATCACTCATTTTTGGGCATTATTGGGGTTTGGAAACCCTCATTTTGATTATTTCTCTTCGTTGTACTTATGTTGTTAATAGTTAATTTTCCAGTGAGTAATTTCTTGATTTTCATGGTGGAAAATATTCTAAGGTGTTCTTAAAAGGTATATAAATATTGTGGATGAATGTAGGGTGACATTTGGTTGAAATATTGTGGTTTTCATCTTTGTTATAAAAATCATATCGTTGTATTGATTTAATTTTCAATTTTTGGTCCAAAATCAAATTTAAATTAGATTTTGGTTTGTGCTAAAACCCTTATTTTCAATTTTAGCCATAAAAGGGAACAATAAAGTGGTATCGAGAGCACCAATCTTCTCGGATGAGGGTTTCTTTTGTAAAAGAAAGATGGAGAAAATGATGAAGATGCAAGAAAGAGTAGTGGACACCTTGGACTCTCTTTCCTTCACCATACAAAACCTACAAACGGGAAGGAAATTCAAGGAAAATAATATGGTTTTAAAGGTTAACAAGGTTGTAACTATATTTGAGGAGTATCAAGACATTTTTGAAGTTATTCGCGACACCCTATCATTTTTTGAGTTTGTAGGATGGAGAAAATATAGAGTAGGCATTGAAACTTGGTCCAACCTCGATCCATGCACAAGGATCATGGGAAGTATATCCCAATCCTAGTGGATAAGATCCCCATCTTGTTGGCAAAACATGAAGAGGCTATGCAACTTGAGGAAGAGGGAGCCAAAATCCCAAGTTCGTTAGGCGAGGATGGACATGTATATCCCTCTAAGATTAAAAGGATATCAATGAGCATAAAACTCAAGGTAGATGTCTCTTACATCCTGTGACAAATTTTATATCCCTAATAGTCACACACATCTTTGGTGAAAAATCGGGTTTACACTTTGGAGGAAAGGGAGCCTTGAAGGATGAAGATTTAGCCCTTACTCCCATTGTTGTTTAGGAGAGTCAGCAATATGAGGTAATTAATGATCATCGTTTGGTTAATATTGATGATATTTTAGCCTGTGATGAAGCCAAGGTTGAAAATAAGGATGACGAGTAAGAAGGGGAAGAGAAAGGGGAGGTTGGAACCCATTTCTCAAATAGACATGATAACAGTCAACTTGCTTGGTCTGTTTATAACAACAGTCAATAAAGAGAAAAATGATGAAGAATTAGACTTGGGTAAGAGCCACAAAGACATCCCAAGCACATGTGAACAAGGTATGGAGGTGGTGCAAAAGGGGAAAGCACCAATTATAGAAGGAGCAAAGGCAAAAGGAAATGAATATCTTGTTGAAAGTCCAAGGAACAAACATGTCTCAGATTTATTGCTCCCTAGTTCGCCATTACATGGAGCTAATCATCATAATCAATTTGATACAAATGTGGGCAAAATGAGGAGCACATTGAGTAGTAAGGGGTACTTACACCTTTTTAGGAAACCTCCAAGTTATGCATGCATCAAGACAAAGGTCACTTTATGCACAAGGACTGAGATTGGAGTGATAAGAGGTAACCCTCTTCCCAAGGCCCACGGTATGCGTGCAAAGGTAATTACTTCTTTTATTTGGTTTGTAATCCGTCTGATATACTTGTGTTTGAGGGAAGAATTTGGGGTCACAATGATGGTTGTGTTGATGGTATCTCAACAAGTCTTATAAGGTCAAGAAGATTGGAAGAATTTCTCCATAAAGCACTTGATGAGGTGGCTGGACTGTTTCTAATAACAATCAAAAGGAGGTCATTTGATGGAATACTTAGCCTTAATAAGAAGCCAGAGGTTACCCAAGACAAGCACTGACAACTTTGGAACAAATGCAAGAAAGAAAAGATCCCATCCGGTGAGGAAACCATGCCAAGAAAGAGTGTTGATTTAAACTCAGAAATTTTGAGTCATAAGAATGTCATGGGCAGCCCATGGTATGAGGATATCTCAGTTTTTGCCAATATGCCATTTCAGATTTGTTGTCACCATGGACAGTTGGTTAGGAAGAATAATCATATTTCATGTGTGTTGTCACCGCTGATTGGATATCATCATGCACATCCTACTTCACGGGGTAATGAGGTAAGAAGTAATTTTTGTAGTAAAGAGCATATAGATGCTTGGGCTCAATTTCAAAGGTGTTTTCCGCACGTGGAATATAGGTGCTATGTTGAGATTTACAAAGGGAGGAATACCTGATTTCAAAATCATTATGGAGGGAAATGATGGTGATTCTAATTTTTAGTTTCATATGTGGTTAACCCATGGTCCCATGAAAAGGTATGAATTTTGTTTTGACTTCTTTGTTTTAAGTTTAGCTGAGGCACATATTGTTCTTGGGGGTCAAGAGCTCCAAACTTTAGGGGAATTTACCCTCAAAATTCACAAGAAGGGGTTGAAGTTCCACTTACAAAATGAAGAAGTCAGAATTCATGAAATCAAGAATGGAAAAGGTAGGCATGTTAAGCAAGGGAAGGCTGATTTTATTTCCTTACCAACAATAGGGAAAGGACTGATCATAGTTAAGAATGCAAGGAGGAATTTGGAAAGCAACATCACGAGGAGGTATAAAATGGAGATTAGATTATGCAGGGCTATTATGGGAGTCTTCTCAATTAATATATGCTTACTCACAAACAATAGAAGGTTGTCCTTCAAGAAGAAATCCCAAAAGGAAGCAACTCCAACATTTATGTGTCTCTTGCATACTACACTTTCAGCCCTCCACTCATTTTTGCAACAAGCTGAAAGTGAGATTCCAATGGTTAGGATGGTAGACACTCAGCCCCAATTTCCTAAAGAGGTATGCCCAGCTCTCTTGAAATTTATTTCAGTCATCATTGGTTCAATTATGAGGGGGAAATACATAGCTACAATTGTGTTTGGGATATTATTGGAATCCTCCACCAAAGTGGGAGGTATGAAGATGTAATCATGAGGATGGGAAGATTTGTGGTGTTTGACCCTCTTGAGTTAAGGGCCAATATGTCTGTTGATTTCAATTGTAGACTTGTTGTTCTTAAATTTTCAGCTTATGTAAGACAATTTTCAGTCCCTACATTACTCATGAAATTGCCTTTTTCCATAAGATTTCAGTTGGGTAGTTGTTATGCCATGGCTATAGGGCTAAATGTGCAAAAATCAGATTTGGGACTGCCATTAGCAGTCATGAACAACCATGAAATTGCATTTTTGAAGGGAATTCCATCATGGGTTGATGTGGGAAGAAGGTTACAACTGAAAGGAAGAAGCAAATCAGATTTGATAGCCCCAAATTGGAAAAGATTCCATGTGAATTATGACTATGGTGAATTGTTTTCAGCCCCTCCACAATTTGATTTACATATTGTAATAAGAGAGATAGCTAGTCAAGCTGATTATTCATCCATTTCTTGCTTTATGATGGAAACTACATCAATTTGCAAGGATTTTGGTACAACTGAGTATGCAAAGAAAGTAGATGTCATTGTTGTTTCTAAAGTAGAAGATGAAGAAATGAACAATAGAGGTTTGAGTTTGTTTGGGTTGAAGCTCCTTCATTTAACAGGCACATGATCTAGATTATAGGAGTACTATAACATGTTCCTTTACCTTGATATGATGATGCTTGGGCATATGAGTTTGCAATTGCTTGAGGGCAAACAATTTCGGAAAGGGAGGATTACAATGTCCCCTTTTTCGGATTGATAACAAATGAAGAATTATTTTCATTCTCTTCCCGTGGCCAAGAAAATTAAGTGAACAAGGGAAGTAAGTGAGCTTTGTTTCTGATTTCTTTTATTATTTTTAATATTTTTCTGAAGTGTTTTCCTCCTCCAGGAAGGTCAGCTGGGATTAGGAGTTTCCCAACAAAGAATTAAAAGATAAAGTGAGCTTAGAGGTCGGTCCTCATCTATTTGGCCTTTAACGCCAAGCAAGGGGTATAAAAGAGGTTGTATGACCTCATTTAGAGATCAACTTTTGGCACATTTACACATATAATTGGTTTGTTGGGCTGGTTGCTCAATACCATTCCACTTGAGGATGAAAACCCTCATGTGTCGCATCCAAGGAGGATGAAAACCTTCCTTGTGGATTGATGGAGAACAAAAATTATCCATTTTAGGTGGATTGAAGATCTCTATTGAAGAATCTTTGCATATTTGGATCAAGAAGAAGACCTACAAGGAATTTAATATATTTTTGGATCCCTCTCCTAGGGGAGCGACTAGGGTAGAGGTCATTCTAAGTTCCTTCTAGGGCAAGACACTCATTCATTTATTGATATTCAGATTTGATATAATTTATAAGGTTGGAATCACTCATTTTTGGGCATTGTTGGGGTTTAGAAACGCTCATTTTGATTATTTCTCTTTGTTGTACTTTTGTTATTAATAATTAATTTTCCAGTAATTGCTTGATTTTCATGGTGGAAATTATTTTAAGGTGTTCCTTAAGGGTCTATAAATATTGTGGATTGTAATTCCCCTCCGTTACCACCCTTTCGACTCTTGTTGTGTGATCTTGCATTGGCCTTGGTTTGATTGAGTTCTTCATTCTAAGCGTTGTGCTTACGATTTGGATGATTCGAGAGATTGAAACAATTAAATACGATATAGGAAAAATAGTATCACCTTCCTAAAATTGAAATATTAGATGTTGTTAAAGGATAAAAGTAATTGTATGGATCTTTTATCTCTGGTGGCCCGTCTTTCCTAAGGTCAAGAGCACAATTATCAAGTGATGGGAGTCAAGTATTCATGCATTACGGATCATTACCACCTCTGTGGTGGTTAGGAGGAATCTTACAACCTTTGATGCGAGGTGCGTCCACAAATAACAAGGTCACTTTCTTTATATCATAATTACCTTTATTAAATTTAATGAAAATAATTATGGGATGATAATAAGTGTCTTATCAGAAATTTGTTGAGGTTCAAGGAATAACAAATTGTAAAATAATAAAATAAATCATGAAATTAACATAATAGAAGAGTTTTCATTTAAAAATAAATAATTCATTAATATTATTAAATCTCTCCAAATTTTTGGAGCTTAATAGGAATTAATGAAATTCTCCTTGGGTATTGTAAATTGGTTTTCCGTGAGAAGATTTTGAGAATTTTTCTTGAGGTTTGTGAGTTTTCTTGGATGAGGAATTTTGAATTTTATCGTCAAAGAATGTAATTACAATTCTGGGCATGCATGGTCAGAGAATGTAATTGCATTGCAATTCTGGGTGTGCATGTGTGCCAATGGGGGAATGAATGTGTTGGGCTTGGTTTGAGCATCTATTTAGAGATGTTTTGTTGTTGGTCTTGGAGGTGAGAATCCTTACGTAGCCTTGTTTTTGCTTCACAAAATACAACAACATGTCCCCAATCTGATCTTGCTGCTTGCTCAACATGTTCCCAGCCTGTGCTTAGATGGAGTTTACCATAATATGCGTAGACACCCACAAATCTTGGAAGGAGGATTCTCTTTTCTTTTTTTTATTGTTGGAAAATGTGTTTTTTTGGAAAGCACATGATAGACATGTATGCAATTTAAAAAAACATGCTTTTAACATGCAAACTGTTTTTTCCTGTAATAGTTTTGGCATTGTTGTTAGTTCCTAGCAGCGTGGGAAAAGGGTGAGCGTCTGGGAGACAATTTTGCAACATGGAAGCATGTTGGTGGCATAGGAAGTGCCTAGATAAGGCACTTAGACTGTTTGTCAAAATGCCACAAAGGAATGTCGCTCACAAAAGGCATGCATTGCAGGATTAAGCACAAAACAGATTTTTCTAGTATATTATGTCTGTGCCATTGGGATATTTGAAACTGATTTAGACAGTCACATGTTAGCGCTTAGAATTGGGGAAAATTTTGTCAAAAGTTGTTGTTACATACATGGCCCCTACGCAAGGCTAAAGACTATTTGACAAAAACACCTCATTATAGTGTGGTCACGTGGGCATCATGGATTACATGATATCATCAGGAGGGTTGAGATTTTTGCAGAGAATATAGGTCATAGGTGTCTATCCTACGTGGTAGTTACCAAAATATTGTTAGACATGTATGCCAAGAGGTGGAATCTCAGACAAGGCACATGAATTGTTTGACAAAATGGCTCAATGAGATACGGCCTTATGGCCTGCAATGGTTGCATATTTGTAACACCTCCAACCGAGTGATCTTCTTAATGTTTCAAGTTTGAGATTGGCATGGATGACAATGGCATTATATGATCTTTTACATTTAACCCAAATACACATGTATATAACAGGCACATGAATTATTTGACAGAATGCCCGAAGAAAGTGTGGTCAAAGGACTGCTTTAGTATTTTCTGTGCTTGGTGGCTTAGTGTTGTGTGGACCGTTAGGGGTTTTGATTTTTGGCCATTGCATTCGTCGGCAAGTTGTTTGGTGGTGAATATTTGACTTGGTCTTGTATTGCGAGCTAGCTCACCTCCTTCACGTGCATTGTGCCCCAATATGGTTGATTTCTGTGGGCTACGTGACTTGCCAACTCAACGGTGGGATTAGTTGGATTTTGTTGACTATTGGCAATATAAGTTGGTCTTTAGAAGAGCATGACATCTTGAGATCGGTTCTTGACTCGAATTCTATCTTGATCTGTTGGTTTTATGAGTTGCTTGTAGTATGACCTTTGTTGGTGAGAAAAAAATTTCATATGGAAAAATTGATGGTTATCTAGCCAATGCTCTAGGACTCTAGGTCCCTCTGCTTGGGTGGTGCAACTCCACTTTATTTTGAATGAACATAAATAAAAATTCATTGTTGGTCAAGAGGTCGGGGATCCAACGAGCACACTCCATTGTACCCGTAACAAATGCTTACAATAAATTGTAAGGGAGGAATTTGTTGAAAGATGGGGGAAGGGAGTGAGAAATTAGACAAGGGAATTAACTCTATGAGTAGAAAATCAGATTCTCGCCAAAGCTAATTAGAAAGTTCACATCCATAATTTATAAGAAAGAAACAACAAGTTTAGAGTGTCAACGATTAGAGGAAACCATGCACACAAAGTTGCACACATTCATGAATCATGAAAAGAAACAATCCCTTTCTTTATTGACATTCTTCATCAAGTTGTACAATGTTGGAAATAGAGAGGAAAATGGTGAAGGAAAGTGGAAGAATTGCTATCTCTCTTTCTTAGCTCAAAAATCTCTCTTTAGTGTACAAAATTGACAACCCTTAAGAATGAGGGTGTCATTACATTTATAGAACTAAAAATGTCTCTTCATCTACCCCCATGGTGTCTTTTCATTTGCCTTTTCCTAATGTGACTTTTGGTATTCCTAGGAAATAACATTAAGTCCCCTTTTATAAAATAAGGGTGACTTATTACATTACAAGACTATAGTCACATTAATGAATAAGACAAAATATGAATAAGAAAAAAAAAAGTGCACACCCTTAATGAAGAATTAGAACATGAAAGAAGAAGGGGGAGAGAAAAGAAGAGGAAGGAAGAAGAGAGAGATCACTATTATAAAGACAATCATGTATTTGTCCAAACTTTCAAGAAGAAATTTTGGTGAAATATCCATGCCCTTGAATGCCTTGTTGAATCTTGCTACCGCCGGTATCACCTTCTTCTCCTGAGGGATCTGGACAAAACTGAGTGACTTGATACAATTCTCTGCAAGGAGTTGATGTTCTTATGATACGAGTACCAAGTCTGATAGTTCTTCGCAGTGATGGAGATGATTGCGTATCTCTGCCAAAGATTCCAATGTGTTTTTTGTGAATGAGAATGGATCTCTGGCCTCTCTCTTGACTCGGTCCTCAAATGCTTTCAATAGATCATCTTTTGAAGTATCCAAGTTCACTATTGGCACCCCAAGATTTTAAAACTAGGTATCTGCATCTTTTTACATTGTCTCAAAATCATCCTCATATGAATCCATCTCGTCGAGGGCTTGTTTTATCAATTCATACCATGTAAACAAGGTTGGGGCCCAAACCTACGATAAATCCTCTTCGTCGATGCGAACACTCCTTTAGTAGGCAAAAGAGATGAATTGAATTTTCCCATTTCCATGGTCAATGAGTATGCTGGTCCCATTGTTTTTTATTGGCCTTAATTGCCTCCTTTGTTGTGATCACCTTCATTGTTGTGTCATCCATGTATTTGTACAAGGTCTTCATCTTTGGAAGCAGTGTCTTTCCTTCTCAAGAATCATATCCACCCATTCGTCATTTGTTTTTCCTTGCATGGTGAAAGCCTCGGGTCTTCTTGATGGAATCGGGATCAAAGATACTAAGCTGGATTGAATTCTTAGTGGGGAGAGCATTGGTGACACTTGGATCTAGGAGCACTTGGACATAGGAAGTGAGGGTGTGAATGTGGTCATCCGATTGGTCCAACTTTCTTTATATTTCTTGATTCTCGTGATGAGGAAAGTGGATGACTCTTGGAACAAATGTAGATCACCTCCATGTGTTTCTGGTCTAAGGGGATTGTGTTTGTTTCATAATCAGTTGGGGTCATCTCCTCAATGGGATTAACGACCTTCGGCTTGACTATCTCAATGTATTGATTTCCTGAGGCACCACTATAGAATCTGGAAGCCGCACTGAGAAAAATTTCCCTTCTTTGATTTGACCATCTAAGAGATGGTTGAGAAGTTAGGGATGATTGCTTATTGTACCATGCGGGTTTCCGTGGTGATCATCTCCTGCATCCAGCGAAATATCTCATTGAACTCGGATCAGCGGTGAGCATCATCACAAATTCTTGTTCCTTACGTGGGGAGGAGCCTCTACAGTGAGGTTGTTGCGATAGTAGGAGACAAGGGACTTGGAGGCCATCGTGGTTACGAGGCTTCAGTGGGTAAATTCACCTTGTTAAAGATCTATCACAGGTACTTCTTCTATTCTTGCTTTCTTGCATAACCTCCTTTAGTGATGACCCTTAGGTTCTAATACATCTCTCTTGAAGTCTCTCCGAATGAAATGAGCTTGCGGTCTTGTCCTTGATCTTAGAAGAAGAGTGATATGACACTTGGCTCTAGAGGGATGGGAAGCTTCATGATGCAAGGATATCATCTCTCTTTATTTGAACCACTCCTTCGATCTCTTGATCACGACTGTGGTGTGTTCCTTGATGTCACCAGATTCATGCACACTCCACACCACCTGAGGAAGAGGAGAATCCTTTGTTACAGGATACTCGAGATTAAACATCTCGGAGCTGTCTTTTGGAACACCATCCTCGTACCATTTAAATATGAATTTCCTCATCTTCTCCATGGTCATCCTCATGTGATCGCACTCATGAACCTCATACTCATTGATGCAATTGGCCCAGAAGTCTTTGATCTGAGGCACATGGCGCAAGTCTGGAAAGTGGAAGGATTATGGATCGTCTCACGAGATTCAAGTATTCCCTTGCAGCATATTTATTGGGGCAAGGGAAACTTCAACATTCTGCAACGCCGTGATAGCTTTTGCACGTGAAAATCCCCAATGAGATGGGGAAATAAACTTGCTTCTTCTTTTGGCTCTTTAATTTGTTGTTCACATGAACCAATTTCCTACTGAGATCCCCACGAGCACCATCGATCACTTGGATAATGGGGAAACCTCCATGTAGTGGGATCGAAGCTAGCCACTTTGATGTATGAGAATGTGGAGAACTAAATAAATCTTGAACCAAAATTTCTAACCAAGGTGGTGGCCTGAGATGACATCCTCAAGTGTTGATTCCTTCAAGTAGCTTGACCATGAACATTGTGAATGTGTCATTCACCTTGGCATAATTTTGATTTCTTTCCTTAAGGGAAAGTTATGGGGTACCTATCTAGCTCAAGATCCTTCGAGGAACATTCAGGTAGGATTCAAACCCTTAACAATCTTTTTTGCCAAGGCATAGACAAGATATGAGGTCATGAAGAACCTTTTGGAAGCATGAACCTAAAGCAATTGGAAATGTAGGTCTTCATTGATGATTTGACCCCAATCAATAATTTTATTTCCCTCAAGGATTGTGATGATGAAGAGTGTCATCCAATCATGAAATTACTTTGTGTTCTCTTTCCCAAGACCGGACTTAGAAGAATGATAGCATCAGAGAAGACGTTGTGGAACTCACTATGGGAGAGAAATTTTGGGGGCGCAGGAAGGTTTCCTCTCATGCTTTAGCCAAGATCCAAGAGGAGAGGCCTTGGAGGTAGGAATCAATCTTGAACCATTCCAAGGTTGTGAAATCCTTAGTGATTACAACCATATCTTTCTCGATTGGGATATGCATACCCTGTGATATGGCCCTTGGATTGAGCACTACCAAGACTAAATTGTCATCCACTCCGATTGTTCTAGTATCTGTTTTCATAGTGTTAGGCATAGAAAAACACTAGCTCTATGTTTTTCAAGGACATAGGGTGGCCACATGCCACTTACAATACACTACGAAATATATTTTCTTCCATTGGTTCCCTCGGCCCTACCGAACATTCTGTGCTTGAGTTCCTCCAGGTCCATGTGAATAACATTGCTATCACCCACGCTCATGAACTCCAAGGTGAAGGAAAAAATGGGCTCTAGACCCAGTGAAATTGAAATTCATGATAGTAAAAATCAACAATATAAGTTCTTATGGAGATGGCAGCAACTTTCTACACTCGGAACCAAAAGCGTTGTTTTTGAAAACTATGTCACAAGAGTGTTATTTTGGGAAATGTTACTTTTTCTCCTTATTATTTACCTTTGAGGTGTTTCCTTCATGTTCTGGATTTTCACAAATGTCTTGGGGTCAATTCAAATAACTTTCTATTTTTATAAATTTGCTTTTTGACTTTTTGCCTTTTTGACCCACGCACTACCTAGTTTTCATTTGTATGATTTTCACTATTCTTTCTTCTGGAGGAGTTTGTCATTTTTGGAAACTTACTAAAAATGGAAAGTACAAACTAGCGGCACTTACTATTTTTAGATGTTGAATTTATGAGCCTCAGATTGATGAAAAATAATTCTTAATGGGTTTTTTTCTTGATCTTTGTTAAGATTTTCAACTCTATCCGCTTCAGAATTGATGGAAAATGGAAAAAGAGCAACTTAGGGCACAAAACTTCAACTGGATGCCATTAAAAAATTAGGCTGTCTTTGAGATTTGGTTTTTTAAACTTAAATGAATTTGGATGAGGAATATTTTCTCAAAATTTCATGAGGATCGATGCACGGTTTGAGAGATATGAGCAATTTGTGTTTTTTTGACCCTAGGGTTTCTAACAACTCATATTCATGGATTTTTCTCAGATATCTCGATTTCTTCACATTTTAGCAGAGATGAATGTTGTAAAAATTATTTTTATGGTGGTAACAAGGTTCGAAGATGCAACAACAAAATGGTAAAGGGGAGGAAGGATTTTCGGTAGTTGAGCTTTCACGGGCGTGAGTCTTAAAAGTAATATTGGATGAAGGTGGAAACAACAAATAATATAAAAAACTTACATATTTTAATGAAATGGGAAGGAGAGCACTTTATTTTCCTAACTATCCCAAGGGATTGGGATGGTTGGTGTAAAAAAATGTGCCCCATCCCTATTGGGCCAAGTGTTACGAAGAGATTTGCAGTTGGAGGTGAGAGGGGGTGGAAATTAGCACTTTCAACATTCGTCTGGGTCACATGGTTGACTGAGGGATTAAGCGGGAGGGGGAATTTTCTTGCACCATCTTTCCCAAGGGTCTGGGATAGTTGGTGCACAAAAGTGTACCCCTTCCTATTAGGCCACTTGGTGAAATTTGGTTGACAGAGAAGGGCGTGGGTTTTGGTGCACGAGGACTCAACTTGCAAAAAAGGAGCTTAAAACTAGTCATATTGAGGTATGGGGACTTAAATGGGAGGGATACATCTTCTTGCACCATCCATCCCAAATTATTGGGATGGTTAGTTAAAAAAAAGTGTGCCACTTTCGTATTGGCTCAAATTCTAATGCAAACTTTGACTAAGCTGTTAGCTCGACTTGGGGACATGTTATGGATCGAGCGGCGAGGACATGATATGAGAACTCCAAAATCTCCATACTTAACATTTACTAGTGCCTTATCCATCAGGCCTTGTAGAAACAGACAACTTGTAAGAGATAGATAGAAAGGGACAACACACAAAAAAAAAATCAAGGAAACACACCACACAATGTGAAAATGGGAAAACAAACCTAAATCACCTATAATATAATGTAGGGGACAACCCGCTTTCACTGATGGTATTGTTTCAAATATTTACCACTATGGGGAAAATCCAATGGTGTTCCATCTAGATACGATAGAAGGAAAACATTTTCTCCGCACGCCTCACGAATCTAGAATGGGCCGAGCCACAGAGAATAAAAATTCCCATGGCTTCCTTTGGGTTCCCTTATCTTGTCCCAAAGCAAAATAAGATCTCTCGACTTTAAATTCCCTTGCCTTGGCCTTCTTGTCAAATATCTTCTTCACCTTCAACTGATGTTCCTTGATGCGGTCCACCACTCTAAGCTTGTTTTCTTCTAGCTTCTCAAGAAATAAGATTATTTTGTCGATTAAATATTGATATTGTTCATCTTCTACTCCTGGAGAAACTTGAGAGCTAACATCTCGACCATGATTGGTATTTTAGCTTCGATCCCATAGATAAATTGGAATGGTGACATGTCAATTGCTTTCTTTGGTGTTATCCTGTCCACCCACAGAGCATCATAAAGCTTCTTGTGCTAATTTCTTTGATTTTCATCCATAAGCTTCCGGACTATGGTCACAAGTTTCTTGTTGCTTGACTTGGCTTGGCCATTCCCTTATGGGTAATAGTCTGATGAATGAGATAGGGAGATTCTATAGCCATAGAAAAAATTTATCAGTTCTCTTGAAGAAAAATAGGTGGCATTATCTACCACTTTACGACCTTCTATGGGACTCCAAAATGGACAATGATATTTTCCTTGATGAAACTACACATTGTTTTAGTATTATCTTGCTTGAAAGGAATAGCTTCTAACCACTTTGTGAAGAAGTACTTCATTGTGAGGATGTAGGTGTGACATGCACTTGAGTGGGGGTTCAAATCATCGATGAAGTCCAGTCCCACTTTGCTGAAATGGTTCTTGATTACATCGGCTTAAGGGAAGCGCAAGTGTGGTCTCCCAAAATTTTTTTGGCATGCCTTGCACTTGGAAGCCCATTCTTGAGTATCTCGCAAAGATATTAGGCCAATAAAAATATGCTAGTATCTATTTGGGGGGTTTTTTTTTTAACCACTCATGAACCATAGTCAGTATAGTTTTGCAGCAAGTAAGCAGCAAGTAAGCAACTATTAAAGAAAGGAAATATCTAAGAAGAAGGAAATAATAAAACACAGAAAGAAAGAGGGAAGATGTGCAACCCAATCAATAGATTACAGAGTTGATTGCATGCACATAGACATAACCAATAGATATTAACACACAAAATTATAAGCAAAGGAAACTTTCAGATCTAGATCTAAAATAACACAAAGTTTATAAGTAGATCTAAGACAAAAAGTTAGAAACAAAATGCACCGTGACACAAAGTTCTCCGAAATCTGCTCCTTTCTATTCCTTTGCTTCAAATAGCTATCAGGGTTTCAACACAAAGTCTGGAACACAAGAATGCTGCTTACAAATTTTGATCCTTTAACCCGTAGGTTCTTCCTCTACTTATAGCATGTAGAGGGGAAATTACAAATAGGAAGCTTTTAGTGAACTGGCACATGTGGAAGTTGTAAAGGAAACAACTGGCAATCTCTCCTCCTCGAATTCTTTCGCATGACATGCATGATTTGCAACTAAAGATAGAACCTTCTATTTTGCATGTCTGCCACCTATTTCCAAGTAGTTGACTTCTTCAAGTAATGGCTTTTAAACCAATCACTTAAGTTTTATAATTTAATTGATCGCTCAATTACTTTGTCGGAGGAAATAAGAGAAAGAAGAAGAAAGAGGAAAGTCTGCAGTCTTGTCCTTTTTCATATTCTGCATGCAGTTGATTCTTTTGCCTTTGATTCTCACCAAACTAGATCTGAAAGCTGGATCTGGAAGTGGCTGGATCTGGAAGCAAGTGACTGTGATTTGCTTGCGGGTATTGCCTTTGACATGTCTTCCCTCTTATCCTCAAGCTTTTGTAGTTCTTCTCCAGTACATGCATCAGTGCAATGTTTGCCGTAAATAACTCATCATTTTTATTTTTAATTGCATATGAGCAATTAAAAATTCTGGAAAGCACTCCGGGTGAATGCAAATTCAATGAAGGCTTCAACTGGAAGATTGGGAGAACATGCACAAGGTCCTGGAAGGAATTCTCCATGCACTGACTTCACATGGGCCGCATTCAAACAAGAGGATGAAGCCTTTTTGCAATTAATTTGGATGGATCTCGGATCTGGATCGGATCAATGATCTGAAGCTATGCATGATTCTGCTGATCCTTTTCTTTCATCATGCTTTGCCATGGCCGGAGCAATCTTTTGTCTCGAGCAATTTTTTTTTTTTTTATTCGGCCGGAATTTTTTACAATGGTGCAGATCTGGAGAATTTCTTCAGATTCGAAGATATATTCAATGTATCGACATTGATTTAAGCTCCCTTTCAATTATAAAGCACTGTAATGAATTCCTGCAATTAATTCAGACAAAGATGGCAACCGAACATGAACACTTGATTTTAATTATAAAAATCTGCATATATCAAGCTTGCTGCCCCAAAATTTGAGGTTTTGTTTGCATGCAAAGCAAGCATGAATTTTGTCAACTTCACCTGAGCACCTGTACCACTATGCAGACAATTAATCAGACTTAAATCAAGCTCCTTCAAACCTAGGCGCCAAACTTTGAAGCTTCCAACAATAAAAACACCTTCTTCTGAGCAAAATTCCTCCTTAATTGGGCGCCAAAATTGTCTGGGCTGCACTTCCTTGCTAAAGAATTAATTAATTCATCATTATGGCAGCCCATGCTTATATAACCTTCATCATTCTATAATTAATAATTGCCTCTCCTATTCCTGGCAATTAATTAATTAATTAACATGTTTTTCTCTTCAATTTGGGCGCCTATTTTGTGCATGCTCATGGCTGCCATTAAATAAATTAAATTTATTTAATTTTAGCTTTCTACTTCCAGTCCACATTGACTTCACAGTGTGCTTTGACCTTATGCACCAAAAATAGGAATTAATTCCATTAATTAATACTTTAAAAAGTATTATTTCTCCTCAATATGGGTCACACTTTTTTGCATGAGAGGGGGCTGCATTAAATAAATTAAATTTATTTAATTTTAGAATTCTATTTCCAATCTTCTTTATCCTTTCATCATGTGTTGACTTTTCCTCATGCTTGGGCACCAAAATTGGGTGAATAAATATTAATAAATATTATTAAATGCATTATTATTCACCCAAGGTGGGTCGCACTTTTTGGCAAGGGTGAATTCTATTTTTAAAAGTCAATTTCTAATGGGATTATTCACCCTGCACCGCAGCTCCAAAAATCCCATGATCCACTTAAGTTGTTTGACTTTCATAATGGGATTTTTTACCCTGCAAGGCAGGTAAGAAATTCCCATCAATGCCTTAAGTGATTTTCTTTTATTTCACAATGGGAATTTTCACCCTGCAAGGCAGGTAAGAAATTTCGCCGCCTTGCTGCCTCTAATTTTCCCATCATGACTTAAGTGGCTTTGCTTCCATGGGAAAAAGTACCTGCTAGGTAGGTACAAAATTCCCACTGCTCGCGCTACCAAAAATCCATCAGAGCTTAAAACCTTCTTTCCCAAAAATGCGACTTGCCCTAGTAAGAAGCTTTTTTTTTGTGATGACTTCATCTTTTTAGAGAGAACCAGACCTCCTGTGGCAAATTCCTTCTGGCATAACGTCCATAGATGATCTCCAGATACTCCAGGCAAGAAATCAGACTAAACCGCAAAGGAATTGACCTAGAGAAATTTCACAGAAAACAAAACGGGAAAACACCAAAAACGCAAAACGTTGCCAGAAGTCACAGATAAAGCCCAGATTCATTCTTGGTTAAAACCCTACTGGTATATGGGAATATTGACATGTAAGACCACAACAGGGTTAAACCGGAGCACAATTTGCCTCAAATGGGGCTCAAAATAATTAAATAAAAATTTCCCGCAGGCAAACCCCAAACAAAATATAACGATTTTGGGCATCTGGGTATTTGTGAAATTGGCTAATATGACTCTCTGGGAATATCTTGACACAATACATACACTTTTTGGCAATAAAAACACAAAACGACCCATTATTTTAAAAGTATGAAATTTTTTTAACATGGGGTAGCTCGATTTCGTGGTGAAATCTGGGACACCAATGGCTCCGTCTGTGGACATCTTTGCTCTTTCAAAATGAAAGGGTAAAGATGAGATCCCAGCATCTCTGGTTTCGTGTCTTGTCCATTGGGCTCTGGGGTCAGCAAACAAAAAAACAACACAAAAAAAAAAAAGAAAAGGAAAAACAACAAAGTTTTATTTATATACATACAGGTTTTACCCTCGTTTTTTTATGTCCGAAAAGCTTCAGATGTTGCCCATTGAAAGGAAGTGGTAACTCAATTCCATCCCGGTAGGCAAGGAAGAAAGTGTCCATTCCAGCATCTCTTTTGATCACGAAGGGCCCTTTCCAGAGTGAATCAGATTTGTCGTGCATGCCCTTTGGTTCATGTCTCTTGTCCCACCAGAGTACCTAGTCTCCGATCTCGAACTTCCTTTCTCTGGCCTTCTTGTCAAATATCTTGGGCAAGTCCTTATCAACTTCATCTGGTGGTGGCTCATCCTTTCTTCTCTCGTGGTGGATAAGTCTGCATCAACTTGCTCCATTCCCAGATTTATTTGCTTGCATTTTTGAGGAAGAACTATCACCATCACCATGTTCTTTGTTCTTATTCAGGTACCGATCATGCTTGTTAAAGTCTTCACTAAGGAAACTAAACCCTTGGGGATTTTGTTACCTTTTGGTTGGATTATTCCACTATTATCATCATAACCTGGATCAGCTTTTCCTGTGACTATTTGTCGTGGTGGTGATTTACTCCCTTCAACATACAACTTGTCAAAGTTGCCTTGTTCCAGAAATGCATGATGTTTGTTTGTCCTCATTGAAAGTCTGCCACTGTTCAACATTATCAGGACTTTGGGGCGGTAGACCATCTCCACTTTATAGTTTCCTTGTCTTAATATGGACGGTGGTCTATCCGGATTCAATAGTGCAGTTGTGACTGCCAAAGAATCTGCCTTGGAGTTTTGATTGGTTGGAATGAAGTCGATAGAGAAGGCTGCAAAATCTAGTGTGGCAGAAAAGCACTTTATCTCTGTAATGCTTCAACTCATCTCTTTTGACTTGATTTGCCCTCGAACCTGCTTTACTAGAAGTTCAACATCTCCTTGGGCTTTGAGGAGTTTTACTCCTTTCTTTTTAGCTTGCTCCATTCCTAAAAGCAATGCTTCATACTCCGCCGTATGATTGGTGTTCTCGAACATCAACTTGTGGGAGTATGGGAATATCTCATGATCTGGAGATATTAGTAGAACGTCGGCTCCTGATCCAAAAGAACAACATGTGCCTTTAAACTCCAGAGTCCAAACTTTTTCTTCTTCTTTTTTCTTGGCTCTAGTTGAAGTTCTGGCTCTGGAATGTCTTTATCCATTTCCAAGAAATAGACCCCATGGTCGATTTCGAAAAAGAATATGAGATCTAGGATCCTCAGATTTTGTAACCGTGTACTTGGACTTCTTTTTCGGCTCTAGCTTCTGATTAATCCCCTTGATAGGAATATGAGCACAGGACCAATCCATCTTTACTTCTCCTCCCAGCTCTTTGCAGAAGTTTTTGCTCAACAACATCCCGTAGGAGACAGAATATCTGCAACTAAGATTGTCATCTTTAATCTTTTGTCAGGAAAAGCTGCCAAAATAGCTTGTGCATCTTTGATTTGTCCGATTAAAGGGACTTGTCTCTCCATGGAATAACACCTTTTTATGGTCTTTGTCAAGGTAAGCCCAAGAGCATCTGCAACTTTAGCTGGCATGACATTGTCAAAGAAGCACCGAATCTAAATGCAATTGCTTAACTTGAAACCATTAAGCAATAAGGAAACATAGAAAGGTTCCACTCTTTCAGAAGATGGTGAGGATTTAACAACTGCAAGTGTTGTTTTGGGGAGGAGTATCTTTGGGCTTAGGCAAAAGGCCTTTTGATGTATTGGATTGTCCTGGTGATTGTACATATTTGACTAGCCTATTTAACTACTCAGGAAAGGCTCTCAAGTATTCAACTTCTGACATTTGAACTCTAGTTTTCTTGACATGATCAATAATGTCAAAAGAAGGTATAGATTCAAATACCGAGCTGCTTTTTTGTGGTTGAGATGAAGAACTCACATTCTTATCTCTGGGAGCTAAGGAAGAAGGTAAAGGGATGCCCCTTCTTTTTTCATCTAGCTAATGCCTCAGCTTGGTGAGTTTGTGATCTTGTAAATACTGCATATGCATGACCATGATCATCTTCAAGAAGCTCCTCATCGTCATGTTCAAATTTGTAGTTTAGGTAATTAATGTTGGAGTCGCCAAGCAAGACCTACAAAATCATCATTCTCGAGCTGATCAAGACAACTTCGGGTCTTCTTCATTCATCTCCACATTGTTTCTGGGAGCAACTTCAATTGCTAATCTTTGGGAACCAACAATGCGGTTCGTTGTTGTTGTTGAAATTCGAGCAGGGGCAATGTTGTTTTCCCTGAGCCATTTGAGCCATTTGTTTCTTTATCTGCAACATCTCATTTGCTAACTTTTTGCAAAGAATGAATCGAAGTAGTAGCAGAGGATGAACTTTCAGCTCTAGAAGTGTTGCTCTTTATCTTTCCAGCCATGATGAGGTCATCTTCAATTTCAACCGCCATGTTTTGAGTTGCTAACAAGTCAACAGGACGTGCTCTTCGCAGTTGATAGCTTACTTCAGGAAGTAAAGCATTGATGAAGAATACCTTTTGATTCTCATCATTCAGAGAAGCAGAAGCTGGAATTTTGTACAAGTAATCTTTGGAATTTTGCAATAAAATCCCGCATGTGCTCATGTGGCTCCTTCTTCAACTGAGTGAGTTGAGTTATCAATGTACTGGAATCTTCAGCTGCCTTGAATCTTTTCAGGAATGCATCCCGCATAGTAGCCCAGTTGGTTATGGTACCAGGAGCTAGCCGGTAGAACCATTCTCCAGCCAAGTCATGCAGAGTCTCTATGAAGAGTCTGACAGATACATCTTCATGTTCGACTGCAAGCACTCCATAAGATATGAAAAACGCAGCCAAGTGGTCATCTGGATTCTGCTTGCCATCTCCAAAGAATTTTGGAAAATTCTTTCTCATCCCTTTAGGTAGATCATGCATAGGAGGAGTCAGATTCAGAGGTCCAAAGGTTGCACCCCATGGAACAGGCACTGCAGGGGCAAGTGGTTGATTTTGCATCATGAAAGGAGCACGTCTTCTTTGAGAATAGACTTGATGAATAATTCCAGCTGCCGGATTATGCTGAAGATGATCCGGATCTGGATGTGTTTGCACTCTTCTTCCTGGTGAAAGACTAGATCTGCGGCTTCTAACTGAGGAGAAATTGAATTGCTCGCAATCTATGCTAATCCTTCTGTGCCTTCACAGATCGGGTGTGAAGACGCTCAAAAATGTTGAGAGTTGAATGGGAAACACTTCTCGCAAGAGATAAGCTTGATCTCAAAAACCAGAGTCGCCAAAACTGTCATGGCTAGATTTTGCATAGCTGAAAACCTAGGCAATCATGAGATAAATCTCCCTCATTTACCGGTGAGGCTCCCGTGTAAGATTTGTCAATAAAATATGCTAGTATCTATTTATGGGGTTTTACTTTAACCATGCAGCTCATGAACCATAGTTGTATAGTTTTGCAGCAAGTAAGTAACTGTTAAAGAAAGGAAATATCTAAAGAAGAAGGAAATAATAAAAACACAGGAAAGAAAGAGGGAAGATGTGCAACCCAATCAATAGATTACAGAGTTGATTGCATGCACATAGACAAAACCAATAGATATTAACACACAAAATTATAAGCAAAGGCAACTTTCAGATCTAGATCTAAAATAACACAAAGTTTATAAGTAGATCTAAGATAAAAAGCTAGAAACAAAATGCACCGTGACACAAAGTTCTCCGAAATCTGCTCCTTTCTATTCCTTTGCTTCAAATAGCTATCAGGGATTTCAACACAAAGTCTGGAACACAAGAATGTTGCTTACAAATTTCGATCCTTTAACCCGTAGGTTCTTCCTCTACTTATAGCATGTAGAGGGGAAATTACAAATAGGAAGCTTTTAGTGAATTGGCACATGTGGAAGTCGGAAAGGAAACAACTGGCAATCTCCTCCCGAATTCTCTTTCGCATGACATGCATGATTTGCAACTGAAGATAGAACCTTCTATTTTGCATGTCTGCCACCTATTTCCAAGTAGTTGACTTCTTCAAGTAATGGCTTTTAAACCAATCACTTAAGTTTTATAATTTAATTGATCGCTCAATTACTTTGTTGGAGGAAATAAGAGAAAGAAGAAGAAAGAGGAAAGTTGCAGTCTTGTCCTTTTTCATATTCTGCATGCAGTTGATTCTTTTGCCTTTGATTCTCACCAAACTGGATCTGGAAGCAGCTGGATCTGGAAGTGGCTGGATCTGGAAGCAAGTGACTGTGATTTGCTTATGTGGGTATTGCCTTTGACTTGTCTTCCCTCTTATCCTGAAGCTTTTGCAGTTCTTCTCCAATACATGCATCAGTGCAATGTTTGCCGTAAATAACTCATCATTTTTATTTTTAATTGCATATGAGCAATTAAAAATTTGGAAAGCACTCCGGGTGAATGCAAATTCAATGAAGGCTTCAACTGGAAGATTGGGAGAACATGCACAAGGTCCTGGAAGGAATTCTCCATGCACTGACTTCTTCACGGGCTGCATTCGAAACAAGAGGATGAAGCCTTTGCAATTATGGATGGATGGATCTCGATCGATCTGGATGATTGATGATCTATGATTCGATCTGATCTTTCTCGATTTTCATCCCGCTTTCATCATGCTTGGCCATGGAGAGCAATCTTTTTCTCGAGCAATTCTTTTTCTTTTTATTTATTCAAATAATTCTTTACAATCGGTGCAGATCTGGAGATTTCTTCAGATTCGAAGGATATGTTCAATGTATTGGACATTGATTTAAGCTCCCTTTCTCTTATAAAAGCACCTGTAATGAATTCCTGCAATTAATTCATAAAGACAAATCCGAACATGAACACTTGATTTTAATTATAAAAATGCATATATATATAAAGCCCGCCCTAAAATTTGAGGTTTTGTTTGCATGCAAAGCAAGCATGAATTTTGTCAACTTCACCTGAGCACCTGTACCACTATGCAGACAATTAATCAGACTTAAATCAAGCTTCTTCAAACCTAGGGCGCCAAACTTTCAAGCTTCCAAATGAAAAACACCTTCTTCTCGAGCAAAATTCCTCCTTTGGGCGCCAAAATTGTCTGGGCTGCACTTCCTTGCTAAAGAATTAATTAATTCATCATTATGGCAGCCCATGCTTATATAACCTTCATCATTCTATAATTAATAATTGCCTCTCCTATTCTTGCAATTAATTAATTAATTAATTAACATGCTTTTCTCTTCAATTTGGGCGCCTATTTTGTGCATGCTCATGGCTGCCATTAAATAAATTAAATTTATTTAATTTTTAGCTTCTACTTCCAAAGTCCACATTGACTTCACAGTGTGCTTTGACCTTATGCACCAAAAATAGGAATTAATTCCATTAATTAATACTTTAAAAAGTATTATTTCTCCTCAATATGGGTCGCACTTTTTTGCATGAGAGGGGGCTGCATTAAATAAATTAAATTTATTTAATTTTAGAATTCTATTTCCAATCTTCTTTATCCTTTCATGCGTTGACTTTTCCTCATGCTTGGGCACCAAAATTGGGTGAATAAACATTAATAAATATTATTAAATGCATTATTATTCACCCAAGGTGGGTCGCACTTTTTGGCAAGGGTGAATTCTATTTTTAAAAGTCAATTTCTAATGGGATTATTCACCCTGCACCGCAGCTCCAAAAATCCCATGATCCACTTAAGTTGTTTGACTTTCATAATGGGATTTTTACCCAAGGTAAGAAATTCCCATCAATGCCTTAAGTGATTTTCTTTTATTTCACAATGGGAATTTTCACCCTGCAAGGCAGGTAAGAAATTCCCGCCTGCCTGCTGCCTCTAATTTTCCCATCATGACTTAAGTGACTTTGCTTCCATGGGAAAAAGTACCCACAGGCAAGTACAAATTCCCACCCCCGCCGCTACCAAAAATCCTATCAGAGCTTAAAACCTTTTTTCCCAAAAATGTGACCTGCCAAGTAAGAGCTTTTTTGCATGCATGACTTCATCTTTTCAGAGAGAACCCAAACTCTCGTGGCAAATTCCTTTCGCATAACGTCCATAGATGATCTCGTAGATACTCCAGCAAGAAATCAAGACTAAACCGCAAAGGAATTGACCTAGAGAAATTTCACGTAAAACAAAACGGGAAAACACCAAAAACGCAAAATGTTGCTAAGTCACAGATAAAGCCCAAGATTCATTCCTGGTTAAAACCCTACTGGTATATGGGAATATTGACATGTAAGACCACAACAGGTTAAACCGAGCACAATTTGCCGACACAATACGTACACTTTCTAGCAATAAAACACAAAATGACCCATTATTTTAAAAGTAAATTTTTTTAACATGGGGTTTTCCTCTTTGAGAATACTATCAAGTCATCAAGATAGATGACAATGCAATGTTTTAGATCTTTGAATGCTAAATCCATTACTCTCTGGAATGTTTCCCGACATTGATCAAACCAAAAGGAATTTTTTGTATGCAAAAGTGCCCCATGGAGTAGTGAAGGATGTCTTACTCATATTATCTTCTACCACTTCAATTTGGTTGTATCACGAGAAACCTTCAATTAATGAAAGCATTTCCGATCCGTGACTTGCTTTGCAGAATGTGGTCCATGATTGGGAGTGGATAGTTGTCCTTAAGGGAAGCTGGTTCTCAAAGGCGAAGTCTACACAAATCCTTATTTCTCTCATTCTTCTTCCGCATGGGGACAATATTTTCTACCCACGTAGAGTGGTGGATAGGAAAAATGATTCTTGCATTCAACATCTTCAAAACCTCTTCTTTGATGGTATCAACAATTTTTTGATTATATGGCCTTTTCTTCTGCCTAAAAGGCTTGTCACTTAGCTTCGAGGGATTGAATGATGCATTTCTTTTAGTTGGAAGGATTTGAGCTCATCGTAAGAATAGGCCAAAACATCTTAATACTTTTTTAGCAAAGAGACAAACCTTCTCTTCTCTTTGGGTGAACAACATTTTCCAATATTGACCATTCTCGGTTGTTCTATGGTGCCAATGTTCTCCTTCTCAAATTTGGTGGTACACCTTGATGGTCCCTTTTCTTTATCCTTGATGAAGTGGTCATGCTTATCAAAAATATCTTCCAGTAACACTAGGCCTCTAGGAATCTTGTTTCCTTTGAGCTTGAGTACACCCTCTTCATCAATCCCTTTGATTCCTTCTTTTTCTTCTTCAGCCACCAACTCCCTATGTGGTTTCTCGCTTCCTTCAAAGACTATTGAAATTATCTCTTTGTTCTAAGAAGGCCAAGAGTTGATTGTCATCATTGAAAACTTGCCAATGATTCACATTATTAGGCACACTCGGCCTAAAACCATCTCTATGGTCACCTTATCCTTTCCAAAGGAAGGATGTGGCATCACTAAGGAATCTGACACTGCAAGAGAATCAACCCTCTCATTTTGTTCTCGAGGATGGATTAGATAGAAAAAACATCAAATGATTCAATGCAATCCCATACCCTGTTTCTATAATGCCCGAGCCTTGGATTTTTTACTTGGTATTGCTTCCTTACCTATTTGACTATCACTTCAGCATCTCCCAGACATCTCAACTACTTGATTCTCATTTCTTTGGCAACACCCATTCCTAGGAGGAGGCTTCAGTAAACTGCATTGTGTTATTTGTATTATCAAATTACAGTTTATAGGAAAATGGGTATACCTCACCTGAAGGGGAATTTAATATGACACCTGCACCGGATCCAACACTAGAGTGCTACCGTCGAACTCCATTGTCCAAAATTGGTTTTCTTCATCCTCCGTGAGAAGAGGAAAATTCTCATCCCTCTTTGAAGTGAAGAAGTAATTGCTAGCCCACTATCTTGAAACAAGATGTTTTCTCTTGGATCTTCTGATTTCTGAACTATGTATTTCATCTTTTGTACAGAAACAACTTCTTCATCTCTCCCTTTTGGAATGGTCACAGAGGACCAATCCATCTTGATTTCACCACCTAAATCTCTGCAAAATCTTTTGCTTAATAACATCTCGAAATATGTTGGGATGTCTCACATTTACTAGGATGGTGAGCAACACTTTTGTTTTGGAAAATCAGCTAAGGCCACTTGAGCATCTTTTATTCTACCCACCAACGACACTTCTTTGGATTCCATGGAATATCAAGAGCCATTTGCATGGGTCAAGGTAAGTCCTAAGGAATTTTCTACCTTGATGGGCATAATGTTGTCAGAGGCTCCATAATATATGATACAATTGTTAAGTTGGTAACCTTTGACAAGAAGAGACATGTAGAAAGGTTCTACTTTGTTGGTCTTTGATGCAATGAGGGTCAACATGTTCGTAAGGAGGGTGTAGATGGTGTGTGCAGAGTAGACCTTTATCATTGACATTTGCAATATATTAGGCTTTGGGGTAGCCCTGGAGTGGTATTAACAAACCTATCAAACTGAGTTGGGTGTGTTTGTAATTATTCCATCTCTCGTGATCTGAACTTTGGTTTTATTCACATGCTCAACGTAGTCAAATGGAGATGTAGGGAGTGGGGATGGCGTTATAGGAATGACAGAAGTTTTGTATATGGCAAGGATGATGCAACTTTAGGAGCACGGGTCTCTTTAGCAGATGTGGTTACAAATTTTAGAAGGTGAGGGAGTGGCTAGTTTTGACTGGGATTTGGATGATTTTATGAGAGTAGCACTAGGAGAAGAATTATTCTTAGAAATTTTAGCACTAGGAGAGGAACCAGAGGAATTACTTGATACAACATTAGGCTTCTTGCTTGCTAGTAGGTCTAGTTTCTCTTTGGCCAAATCCATCGATGGTGGTAGTGGTGAACCTCTACTAATGATTTTGTTCTTTGGGATTTCAGGAGGATCTTTTTTCTTCTTCTTTATTGCCACCGCCGAAGACGAAGCTTATTTATTTGTGATTGCACGAATGAAAATAACACACGAGAAGCTTAGTGCTTCTTCATCTTCATCATCTTAACTTCTATCCACATATTCGATGAGACCATTTTGGGTATCACCGTCGGCTTCTTCGACTTCAAGTTAATTTCCATCATCGCCTTCTTCCTCTTCTTCCATTTCTACTTCTTCTTCGGTTCTTCGGCTTCACATGTAGCATTGAGCGTTGGTGCCTCAAGAGCAAGCCGGTGATGAGTCGAGTTATTATTGACATGCTTGGAATATTATTCTTTTTGCATACTCCTCATAGTCATCTATGAGATTTTATTCTTCAAAGAAATCATGTTGTTTTTCATCTTTTGAATCATTAGGTTAGTAGGAGTTGAGCCTAAAATTTGACCTTTCGATTCCCATGAGGATTCTTAACTTTTCTAGATATAATCAAGTCATCTTATGTCTCGATGGAATATTGTTATGCTTCATTCAAATCTACAGTTGGGATCTTCGAGGAAGAATCCAACTTCGGGTTGGAGGTCACTAATAAAGAACCTCTTCAAGTTATTATCCGAAGGCATGACATCTTGAGGGATTCAACTAATCAACCAGTTGTACTTGGATATGAAGTCTCTCATGGATTTAGTAGTCTCCTTCTTCATTTATACAAGTTATACCAAGAGGTCTTGACAATCTTATGCGGATTTGAATATATCTTATAAGCATTTCTTTATGTCTTCCCAAAGAAGTGATTGAATATCTTTGGTAGAAGATAGAACCATTCAACTACATTATCTTTGCAATGACTCTACGAAACATTTGACATATACATCCTCATAATTGACACCCAACACCCACATGTAGTAATGAAATTTGCTACATGTTCCTCAGGGAGTTGAGAATCGTATCCTTTAAACTTAGGAGATATTTTCCTCGATCCTCATGGTAGTTCATGGAGTGGTTGTGGCAATGTAAGTGGGACAAAGTATTCCTTACCCATGGTACAATTGGTATGAGTGCATATTGGTCTGTCATTTCGTTTCGATTCTTACTTCCAACCTTTCTCTAGCCACGGCTTGGGTTGTTGCTCCGGCATTCACTCTTATTTAAGATGCTTCAATTTCCTCGATCTCATCTCTTACTTCTACTTCAACTCTTACTTCAACTTCAACTCTTGCTAGAGCTTCTTCCTCATTTTTCACCTCATTAAAGTCTTCAAGATCTTTGTTTATGAATGGAAACTCGATGTCCAACAAGTTGACAACACTTGGGCTTCCCGTGGGAGCGGTTGTTGGATGAAGGGGAGACCTTAGATTTCTAAGCGAGTTCTTGTCTTCATTGCAGTTCTTACAAAAATTGATCAATTTGTTCTCCTTTCCTTTGTAACTATGTCTACCTTCTATCATCCAGTTTGAAAATATGAAATGATTTTAGGCCCTCCTTTGTGGTGCTTGAATCTGTCTCACTCTCTCTAATTCAAAGCAACACACTCCTCTTTAAGATCGAAACTCTCGTGGCTATGAAGTATTGCGTAAAAATTTATCTCCCGTGTCAAATAACTTATCTTGAGTCTAAATTAATACCCCGGAAATTTTTAGTGGCGTATTTTTGTAAACTTTCAAAATCGAGGTTTATGGAAATTCAAATTGGTGAATTTTACGTGATTCGCAGCAGACTTTTTCTTGAAAAATTTGACCGATATATCCCTTGTAATATTCATTTCACCTAGATTTTACACATATATAAGAGCTTATGCATGTAATTTACCACCATTTTGAATCATTTTGTGTGCATATTTTCCGAAGTAAACATAAACAACAACACCGTACAACATATGTTGTCAAACCGCAATTGCAAGCCATCCAACCCCAAGTTCGCCCAACCTCGGACTCTCGGACCCATTCAATACCTTAGTCATCCAACCCCTTAGACGCCTAACCTCTTATCCAGCCCAACCCCATAGCCATCCAAACCCTTAGATGCCCAACCCTTAGCCATCTAACCCTCGGTCATCAAACCCTCGGTGTCCAACCCCTTAGCCGTGCCTAACCCTTAGTCTTCCAACCTTGGCCATCCAACCCATTATTATTGGTGTGTGTATTTTCCACATCATTAGGTGAGTCATATTACTTAGGTGAGATCATAGGTCCATGTGTCATTTAGGGGTCATTATGAGATTCTCTTACGTGTCGGTTACAATCGGTGTGTCATTGGGAGTTACACTTCTATTTTGGGAATGTAACTCCCCTCTCTACTCAAGTTGTCATGATTACAACACTGGGGGTTACTCAACACCTCCTATATGTACACCCCATTTGATCTATGAGATAAAGGAGAGTTTTATGGCTTAACCAGGTTCTTCCGTGTTTCAAATCTTTGCATGCACATTCGGTTGATGCTTGCTCCTCCCGAGATCTCTTCACGCTTTATCGTTCACACGTCCATTGATGTGCACGTCATCCCTCATGATCCTCGCTTATGGGTTTTAAACCCTCTTTCATGGTATCAAAGTGGATCTTGTGGATCCGTGCACTCATCGGTGTTGCTCGTGCGTTTTCCAGCTTCCAGCGTGATATTCAGATTCTCGTGCGTGTGTCGTAATGGTTATTCCAACCGTGTTCTACTTGCACTGATTTTGGGGCATTTATACCTCTGTTTGGGTTTTCTATGGTTCATTCGGTCGTGTTGGTGTTTGCGGATTTTCAGGCTTCTCTCGAGGTTCACATGCAGCTTTTTTGGAGCTTCTTATTGGGTTGTAATTTCGTGAGTTTTTTCGTCCGAGTTCTGGATTGTGCGAAGTTTGTTGTTGCGTGGATTGTTGGCTCGCTTGCATTCGTTGGCATTTGCATGCTTATTGGCTCGGTTTCCTCTCAAGCATATTTCGAAGTTCATGTCATTGTGAGGTGTATTGTTCTCCTCTCAAAACTACCTACATTGGGTCACCATTTTTACTCACGTTTTACCCTGACCTACAATGTTTTGGCACC